>OY770107.1:13478636-13481136 GCA_963669365.1 Verbascum thapsus
TCTCGTTTTGATGGAGTCCTAGTGGCTTTGCTCATGCGGGAGCGGCGTCGATAAGGAATGCTACCTGGTTGATCCTGCCAGTAGTCATATGCTTGTCTCAAAGATTAAGCCATGCATGTGTAAGTATGAGCTAATTCAGACCGTGAAACTGCGAATGGCTCATTAAATCAGTTATAGTTTGTTTGATGGTACCTACTACTCGGATAACTGTAGTAATTCTAGAGCTAATACGTGCAACAAACCCCGACTTCTGGAAGGGATGCATTTATTAGATAAAAGGTCGACACGGGCTCTGCCCGTTGCTGCGATAATTCATAATAACTTGACGGATTGCACGGCCCTCGTGCCGGCGACGCATCATTCAAATTTTTGCCCTATCAACTTTCGATGGTAGGATAATGGCCTACTATGGTGGTGACGGGTGACAAAGAATTAGGGTTCGATTCTGGAGAGGGAGCCTGAGAAATGGCTACCACATCCAAGGAAAGCAGCAAGCGCGCAAATTACCCAATCCTGACATGGGGAGGTAGTGACAATAAATAACAATACCGGGCTCTACGAGTCTGGTAATTGTAATGAGTACAATCTAAATCCCTTAACGAGGATCTATTGGAGGGCAAGTCTGGTGCCAGCAGCCGCGGTAATTCCAGCTCCAATAGCGTACATTTAAGTTGTTGCAGTTAAAAAGCTCGTAGTTGGACTTTGGGTTGGGCCGGCCGGTCCGCCTCTGGTGTGCACCGGTCGTCTTGTCCCTACTGCCGGCGATGCGCTCCTGGTCTTAACTGGCCGAGTCGTGCCTCCGGCGCTGTTACTTTGAAGAAATTAGAGTGCTCAAAGCAAGCCTACTGTCACGGGCTGAAATTTCGTACGCCGAGATTTCCCCATCCGTGCGGCACTAGACTTGATCTTGATCGATCCTCGCTAGTCAGCCTGTACCTATATGATTGGCTAAGTGTGTTAGAAAGGGCTAGGAAGCTTTTGGGAGTATTTACAACTATAAACTCTTTTATTAAGGAACTAGAACTTGAATGATTACAAATGAGAATGACACCACCTATTTAAACTACTAAACTAAGCCCACAAAGCCCAGACCAACGGTCCAGATCGACTCAATCCTATGGCTAAGATCTGATGACTCTTTAACTACATGACTCTTGGATTTTCAAGTCCATGGCCTTTCACTTGACCATGTCCTTTCAAGCGCCCCTAACGAATCTAGACACGACTCGAACATACAACGAACTTGGACACAACGACTCCTCAAGTGACCTGCTTATAATGGCATGTCCCTTGAGATTACAAGATAAATATAGAAATATGCTTAAGTAAATAAGTAAAGACCCACGACCAGCCTTAACCTCACGTTGCTTGGACACTCGAGGGCTCGGCCGTGACATATTCCCCCACCAAAGCCGTTGACGCCCCGACAATGCTCCCTGGTGCACACTTTTTGACTAACTCTTGAAGTGCCAGCCGCAACTTCTTGAGCAATTCTTCTATTTTCTCGACTCGGCATATTAATCCTCCATTGTCGCCCTTTGAGTCACTCGATCCCACCAAAGTCCGTGTCGTCCCGACCGACACCCTTTGAGGAATGCTTCACGAACTCCTCCCTATTCTTTAGCCACTTAGCCACTGATGCTTGCCACCTTTCCTCGACGCTGCACTCGGCTTCGAGAGTACCGCTCCTCGAGTTGCTGGACTTACATTGCACTTGCACCCCATTTGGTTGGCTGATTTTGGGAGACACGGGCGCTACACCCAACTTTTCTTGATTCGGCAAAGCTCCATCCGACTGCCCCCTCTTCTTGGTCTCGAGCACCTCGAAACCCTTAATGGACACCTTTTGTTGCTTGCCTTTTCCGTTGAATGGACAGCCCTTCCTAAGATGGTCCGTCGCATTACATACGTAGCAAGTTTGTACCTTGCCACCAACATTTTCTTAAATTGGGGTCTTGCCCAACCCCTTGGCATCTATGTTGCGCCTAACTGTCGGTTTTGGCGAGTGAACTCCCCCACCAAAGTCACGAACTGTCGATTTTGGGGTAACTCCCTTCCGAACAATCTTGTCAACCCTATCTTTGAAAGGACAGTCTCTTTGAAGATGACTGGTGGCCCGACAAAGGTGACAAGCTTTGGGCTTCTTCACCTTTTTGCCACGAACCGATGATTTGGGTGGGCGGACACCTTTCCCACCAATCTTCTCGACGTCCTCCTTCTCACTGACCTTTAAGCCATTGAGCCTCATTGTCATTGCACCCGCTTGCGCATCATCATCGCTCTCGCCGGAACTGCTGGCCAAATTCTCCAACTTCTTCTTCATTAGACAATCTTTCCGAAGATGATCGGACGCGCTACAAATATGGCACGCCTTTGGCTTCCCTGCTTTCTTAACTTTGACCTTCGACTTAGGTGAGCGCTCCCCCCCACCACTCTCGTCGTCACTCCCCCGAGTATTTATCTCACCCTCGATCGGCTGCCAGTCGATCAACCGTTCTGC
>OY770107.1:13488636-13499932 GCA_963669365.1 Verbascum thapsus
AGTGGGTTGAATGATCCAATCAACTTTTAAGTGAGTTAGGCTTAAAGTGGGTTTGAAGTGGATCATTCAAAGTGGATTGAATGATCCAAGTGGGTTGAATGATCCAATCAACTTTAAGCCCAACACAAAGTGGATTGGATCCAATTTTGGGAACGGCACGAACTAAAAGTTGATTGGATCCAATTTGGGTTGGATCAAATTAATTGGACCTAACCCAAATTGGATCCAACCCAATTAGATTGGGTTGGGTTTAAAGTTGATCGTGTTGATTGGGCTCAAAGTTGATCAAATTCAATTGAGCCCAACCCAATTGGATCCAAGTGGATTGGGTCGGATCCAATTGGTTTGGGTTTGAAGTGGGTTGGATCCAATCAACTTTGAGCCCAATCAAAGTTGGTTGGACCCAATTGGTTGGTGGCCAACCCAATTGGATCCAATCAACCCACTTCAAACCCAACCCAATTGGATCCAACCAACCCACTTGGATCCAATCAACTTTAAACCCAATTGGATCCAATTTGGGTTGGCTTTGAAGTGGATTGGATCTGACTCAATTGGATCCAATCCAACTTTGAGCCCAATTGATCAGATCCAACCAAACCCACTTTAACCCAACCCACTTCAAACCCAATTGGGTTGGGCTCAAAGTTGGTTTGGCTTAATGTGGGTTGGGCTTAAAGTTGATCGGATTCAAGTGGGTTGAATGATCCAATCAACTTTTAAGTGAGTTGGGCTTAACGTGGGTTTGAAGTGGATCATTCAAAGTGGATTGAATGATCCAAGTGGGTTGAATGATCCAATCAACTTTAAGCCCAACCAAAAGTGGATTGGATCCAATTTTAGGAACGACACGAACTAAAAGTAGATTGGATCCAATTTGGGTTGGATCAAATCAATTGGACCCAACCCAAATTGGATCCAATCCAATCGGATTGGGTTGGGTTTAAAATTGATCGGGTTGATTGGCCTCAGAGTTGATCCAATTCAATTGAGCCCAACCCAATTGGATCCAAGTGGATTGGGTCGGATCTAATTGGGTTGGGTTTGAAATGGGTTGGATTCAATCAACTTTGAGCCCAATCAAAGTTGGTTGGACCCAATTGGTTGGTGGCCAACCCAATTGAATCCAATCAACCCACTTCAAACCCAACCCAATTGGATCCAATCAACCCACTTCAAACCCAACCCAATTGGATCCAACCAACCCACTTGGATCCAATCAACTTTAAACCCAATTGGATCCAATTTGGGTTGGGTTTGAAGTGGATTGGATCCGACTCAAATGGATCCAATCCAACTTTGAGCCCAATTGATCGGATCCAACCAAACCCACTTTAACCCAAACCACTTCAAACCCAATTGGGTTGGGCTCAAAGTTGGTTTGGCTTAATGTGGGTTTTGCTTAAAGTTGATAGGATCCAAGTAGGTTGAATGATCCAATCAACTTTTAAGTGAGTTGGGCTTAAAGTGGGTTTGAAGTGGATCATTCAAAGTGGATTGAATGATCCAAGTGGGTTGAATGATCCAATCAACTTTAAGCCCAACTCAAAGTTGATTGGATCTAATTTTGGGAACGGCACGAACTAAAAGTTGATTGGATCCAATTTGGGTTGGATCAAATCAATTGGACCCAACCCAATTGGATTGGGTTGGGTTTAAAGTTAATCGTGTTGATTGGGCTCAAAGTAGATCCAATTCAATTGAGCCCAACCCAATTGGAGCCAAGTGGATTGGGTCAGATCCAATTGGGTTGGGTTTGAAGTGGGTTGGATCCAATCAACTTTGAGCCCAATCAAACTTGGTTGGATCCAATTGGTTGGTGGCCAACCCATTTGGATCCAACCAACCCACTTGGATCCAATCAACTTTAAACCCAATTGGATCCAATTTGGGTTGGGTTTGAAGTGGATAGGATCCGACTCAATTGGATCCAATCCAACTTTGAGCCCAATTGATCGGATCCAACCAAACCCACGTTAATCCAACCCACTTCAAACCCAATTGGGTTGGGCTCAAAGTTGGTTTGGCTTAATGTGGGTTGGGCTTTAATTTGATCGGATCTAAGTGGGTTGAATGATCCAATCAACTTTTAAGTGAGTTGGGCTTAAAGTGGATCATTCAAAGTGGATTGAATGATCCAAGTGGGTTGAATGATCCTATCAACTTTAAGCCCAACCCAAAGTGGATTGGATCCAATTTTGGGAACGGCCCGAACTAAAAGTTGATTGGATCCAATTTGGGTTGGATCAAATCAATTGGACCCAACCCAAATTGGATCCAGGTTTGGGTTTAAAGTTGATTGGGTTGATTGGGCTCAAAGTTGATCCAATTCAATTGAGCCCAACCCAATTGGATCCAAGTGGATTGGGTTGGATCCAATTGGGTTGGGTTTGAAGTGGGTTGGATCCAATCAACTTTGAGCCCAATCAAAGTTGGTTGGACCCAATTGGTTGGTGGCCAACCCAATTGGATCCTATCAACCCACTTCAAACCCAACCCAATTGGATCGAATCAACCCACTTGGATCCAATCAATTTTAAACCCAATTGGATCCAATTTGGGTTGGGTTTGAAGTGGATTGGATCCGACTCAATTGGATCCAATCCAACTTTGAGCCCAATTGATCGGATCCAACCAAACCCACGTTAACCCAACCCACTTCAAACCCAATTGGGTTGGGCTCAAAGTTGGTTTGGCTTAATGTGGGTTGGTCTTTAATTTGATCGGATCCAAGTGGGTTGAATGATCCAATCAACTTTTAAGTGAGTTGGGCTTAAAGTGGGTTTGAAGTGGATCATTCAAAGTGGATTGAATGATCCAAGTGGGTTGAATGATTTAATCAACTTTAAGCCCAACCCAAAGTGGATTGGATCCAATTTTGGGAACGGCACGAACTAAAAGTTGATTGGATCCAATTTGGGTTGGATCAAATCAATTGGACCCAACCCAAATTGGATCCAACCAAATTGGATTGGTTTGGTAAAGTTGATCGGGTTGATTGGGCTCAAAGTTGATCCAATTCAATTGAGCCCAACCCAATTGGATCCAAGTGGATTGGGTCGGATCTAATTGGGTTGGGTTTGAAGTGGGTTGGATCCAATCAACTTTGAGCCCAATCAAACTTGGTTGGATCCAATTGGTTGGTGGCCAACCCAATTGGATCCAACCAACCCACTTGGATCCAATCAACTTTAAACCCAATTGGATCCAATTTGGGTTGGGTTTGAAGTGGATTGGATCCGACTCAAATGGATCCAATCCAACTTTGAGCCCAATTGATCGGATCCAACCAAACCCACTTTAACCCAAACCACTTCAAACCCAATTGGGTTGGGCTCAAAGTTGGTTTGGCTTAATGTGGGTTTTGCTTAAAGTTGATAGGATCCAAGTAGGTTGAATGATCCAATCAACTTTTAAGTGAGTTGGGCTTAAAGTGGGTTTGAAGTGGATCATTCAAAGTGGATTGAATGATCCAAGTGGGTTGAATGATCCAATCAACTTTAAGCCCAACCCAAAGTTGATTGGATCTAATTTTGGGAACGGCACGAACTAAAAGTTGATTGGATCCAATTTGGGTTGGATCAAATCAATTGGACCCAACCCAATTGGATTGGGTTAGGTTTAAAGTTAATCGTGTTGATTGGGCTCAAAGTAGATCCAATTCAATTGAGCCCAACCCAATTGGAGCCAAGTGGATTGGGTCAGATCCAATTGGGTTGGGTTTGAAGTGGGTTGGATCCAATCAACTTTGAGCCCAATCAAACTTGGTTGGATCCAATTGGTTGGTGGCCAACCCATTTGGATCCAATCAACCCACTTCAAACCCAACCCAATTGGATCCAACCAACCCACTTGGATCCAATCAACTTTAAACCCAATTGGATCCAATTTGGGTTGGGTTTGAAGTGGATAGGATCCGACTCAATTGGATCCAATCCAACTTTGAGCCCAATTGATCGGATCCAACCAAACCCACGTTAACCCAACCCACTTCAAACCCAATTGGGTTGGGCTCAAAGTTGGTTTGGCTTAATGTGGGTTGGGCTTTAATTTGATCGGATCCAAGTGGGTTGAATGATCCAATCAACTTTTAAGTGAGTTGGGCTTAAAGTGGATCATTCAAAGTGGATTGAATGATCCAAGTGGGTTGAATGATCCTATCAACTTTAAGCCCAACCCAAAGTGGATTGGATCCAATTTTGGGAACGGCCCAAACTAAAAGTTGATTGGATCCAATTTGGGTTGGATCAAATCAATTGGACCCAACCCAAATTGGATCCAGGTTTGGGTTTAAAGTTGATTGGGCTCAAAGTTGATCCAATTCAATTGAGCCCAACCCAATTGGATCCAAGTGGATTGGGTTGGATCCAATTGGGTTGGGTTTGAAGTGGGTTGGATCCAATCAACTTTGAGCCCAATCAAAGTTGGTTGGACCCAATTGGTTGGTGGCCAACCCAATTGGATCCTATCAACCCACTTCAAACCCAACCCAATTGGATCGAACCAACCCACTTGGATCCAATCAATTTTAAACCCAATTGGATCCAATTTGGGTTGGGTTTGAAGTGGATTGGATCCGACTCAATTGGATCCAATCCAACTTTGAGCCCAATTGATCGGATCCAACCAAACCCACGTTAACCCAACCCACTTCAAACCCAATTGGGTTGGGCTCAAAGTTGGTTTGGCTTAATGTGGGTTGGTCTTTAATTTGATCGGATCCAAGTGGGTTGAATGATCCAATCAACTTTTAAGTGAGTTGGGCTTAAAGTGGGTTTGAAGTGGATCATTCAAAGTGGATTGAATGATCCAAGTGGGTTGAATGATTTAATCAACTTTAAGCCCAACCCAAAGTGGATTGGATCCAATTTTGGGAACGGCACGAACTAAAAGTTGATTGGATCCAATTTGGGTTGGATCAAATCAATTGGACCCAACCCAAATTGGATCCAACCCAATTGGATTGGTTTGGTAAAGTTGATCGGGTTGATTGGGCTCAAAGTTGATCCAATTCAATTGAGCCCAACCCAATTGGATCCAAGTGGATTGGGTCGGATCCAATTGGGTTGGGTTTGAAGTGGGTTGGATCCAATCAACTTTGAGCCCAATCAAACTTGGTTGGATCCAATTGGTTGGTGGCCAACCCAATTGGATCCAATCAACCCACTTCAAACCCAACCCAATTGGATCCAACCAACCCACTTGGATCTAATCAACTTTAAACCCAATTGGATCCAATTTGGGTTGGGTTTGAAGTGGATAGAATCCGACTCAATTGGATCCAATCCAACTTTGAGCCCAATTGATTGGATCCAATTTGGTTTGGATCAAATCAATTGGACCCAACCCAAATTGGATCTACCCAATTGGATTGGTTTGGGTTTAAAGTTGATCGGGTTGATTGGGCTCAAAGTTGATCCAATTCAATTGAGCCCAACCCAATTGGATCCAAGTGGATTGGGTCGGATCCAATTGGGTTGGGTTTGAAGTGGGTTGGATCCAATCAACTTTGAGCCCAATCAAACTTGGTTGGATCCAATTGGTTGGTGGCCAACCCAATTGGATCCAACCAACCCAATTGGATCCAATCAACTTTAAACCCAATTGGATCCAATTTGGGTTGGGTTTGAAGTGGATTGGATCCGACTCAAATGGATCCAATCCAACTTTGAGCCCAATTGATCGGATCCAACCAAACCCACTTTAACCCAAACCACTTCAAACCCAATTGGGTTGGGCTCAAAGTTGGTTTGGCTTAATGTGGGTTTTGCTTAAAGTTGATAGGATCCAAGTAGGTTGAATGATCCAATCAACTTTTAAGTGAGTTGGGCTTAAAGTGGGTTTGAAGTGGATCATTCAAAGTGGATTGAATGATCCAAGTGGGTTGAATGATCCAATCAACTTTAAGCCCAACCCAAAGTTGATTGGATCTAATTTTGGGAACGGCACGAACTAAAAGTTGATTGGATCCAATTTGGGTTGGATCAAATCAATTGGACCCAACCCAATTGGATTGGGTTAGGTTTAAAGTTAATCGTGTTGATTGGGCTCAAAGTAGATCCAATTCAATTGAGCCCAACCCAATTGGAGCCAAGTGGATTGGGTCAGATCCAATTGGGTTGGGTTTGAAGTGGGTTGGATCCAATCAACTTTGAGCCCAATCAAACTTGGTTGGATCCAATTGGTTGGTGGCCAACCCATTTGGATCCAATCAACCCACTTCAAACCCAACCCAATTGGATCCAACCAACCCACTTGGATTCAATCAACTTTAAACCCAATTGGATCCAATTTGGGTTGGGTTTGAAGTGGATAGGATCCGACTCAATTGGATCCAATCCAACTTTGAGCCCAATTGATCGGATCCAACCAAACCCACGTTAACCCAACCCACTTCAAACCCAATTGGGTTGGGCTCAAAGTTGGTTTGGCTTAATGTGGGTTGGGCTTTAATTTGATCGGATCCAAGTGGGTTGAATGATCCAATCAACTTTTAAGTGAGTTGGGCTTAAAGTGGATCATTCAAAGTGGATTGAATGATCCAAGTGGGTTGAATGATCCTATCAACTTTAAGCCCAACCCAAAGTGGATTGGATCCAATTTTGGGAACGGCCCGAACTAAAAGTTGATTGGATCCAATTTGGGTTGGATCAAATCAGTTGGACCCAACCCAAATTGGATCCAGGTTTGGGTTTAAAGTTGATTGGGTTGATTGGGCTCAAAGTTGATCCAATTCAATTGAGCCCAACCCAATTGGATCCAAGTGGATTGGGTTGGATCCAATTGGGTTGGGTTTGAAGTGGGTTGGATCCAATCAACTTTGAACCCAATCAAAGTTGGTTGGACCCAATTGGTTGGTGGCCAACCCAATTGGATCCAATCAACCCACTTCAAACCCAACCCAATTGGATCCAACCAACCCACTTGGATCCAATCAATTTTAAACCCAATTGGATCCAATTTGGGTTGGGTTTGAAGTGGATTGGATCCGACTCAATTGGATCCAATCCAACTTTGAGCCCAATTGATCGGATCCAACCAAACCCACGTTAACCCAACCCACTTCGAACCCAATTGGGTTGGGCTCAAAGTTGGTTTGGCTTAATGTGGGTTGGGCTTTAATTTGATCGGATCCAAGTGGGTTGAATGATCCAATCAACTTTTAAGTGAGTTGGGCTTAAAGTGGGTTTGAAGTGGATCATTCAAAGTGGATTGAATGATCCAAGTGGGTTGAATGATCCAATCAACTTTAAGCCCAACCCAAAGTGGATTGGATCAAATTTTGGGAACGGCACGAACTAAAAGTTGATTGGATCCAATTTGGGTTGGATCAAATCAATTGGACCCAACCCAAATTGGATCCAACCCAATTGGATTGGGTTGGGTTTAAAGTTGATCGGGTTGATTGGGCTCAAAGTTGATCAAATTCAATTGAGCCCAACCCAATTGGATCCAAGTGGATTGGGTAAGATCCAATTGGCTTGGGTTTGAAGTGGGTTGGATCCAATCAACTTTGAGCCCAATCAAAGTTGGTTGGACCCAATTGGTTGGTGGCCAACCCAATTGGATCCAATCAACCCACTTCAAACCCAACCCAATTGGATCCAATCAACTTTAAACCCAATTGGATCCAATTTGGTTTGGGTTTGAAGTGAATTGGATCCGACTCAATTGGATCCAATCCAACTTTGAGCCCAATTGATCAGATCCAACCAAACCCACTTTAACCCAACCCACTTCAAACTCAATTGGGTTGGGATCAAAGTTAGTTTGGCTTAATGTGGGTTGGGCTTAAAGTTGATCGTATCCAAGTGGGTTGAATGATCCAATCAACTTTTAAGTGAGTTGGGCTTAACGTGGGTTTGAAGTGGATCATTCAAAGTGGATTGAATGATCCAAGTGGGTTGAATGATCCAATCAACTTTAAGCCCAACCCAAAGAGGATTGGATCCAATTTTAGGAACAACACAAACTAAAAGTTGATTGGATCCAATTTGGGTTGGATCAAATCAATTGGACCCAACCCAAATTGGATCCAACCCAATCGGATTGGGTTGGGTTTAAAGTTGATCGGGTTGATTGGCCTCAAAGTTGATCCAATTCAATTGAGCCCAACCCAATTGCATCCAAGTGGATTGGATTAGATCTAATTGGGTTGGGTTTGAAGTGGGTTGGATCCAATCAACTTTGAGCACAATCAAAGTTGGTTGGACCCAATTAGTTGGTGGCCAACCCAATTGGATCCAATCAACCCACTTCAAACCCAACCCAATTGGATCGAACCAACCCACTTGGATCCAATCAACTTTAAAACCAATTGGATCCAATTTGGGTTGAGTTTGAAGTGGATTGGATCCGACTCAATTGGATCGAATCCAACTTTGAGCCCAATTGATCGGATCCAACCAAACCCACTTTAACCCAAACCACTTCAAACCCAATTGGGTTGGGCTCAAAGTTGGTTTGGCTTAATGTGGGTTGGGCTTAAAGTTGATCGGATCCAAGTGGATTGAATGATCCAATATACTTTTAAGTGAGTTGGGCTTAAAGTGGGTTTGAAGTGGATCATTCAAAGTGGATTGAATGATCCAAGTGAGTTGAATGATCCAATCAACTTTAAGCCCAACCCAAAGTTGATTGGATCCAATTTTGGGAACGGCACGAACTAAAAGTTGATTGGATCCAATTTGGGTGGGATCAAATCAATTGGACCCAACCCAAATTGGATCCAACCCAATTGGATTGGGTTGGGTTTAAAGTTAATCGTGTTGATTGGACTCAAAGTTGATCCAATTCAATTGAGCCCAACCCAATTGGATCCAAGTGGATTGGGTCGGATCCAATTGGGTTGGTTTTGAAGTGGGTTGGATCCAATCAACTTTGAGCCCAATCAAACTTGGTTGGATCCAATTGGTTGGTGGCCAACCCATTTGGATCCAATCAACCCACTTCAAACCCAACCCAATTGGATCCAACCAACCCACTTGGATTCAATCAACTTTAAACCCAATTGGATCCAATTTGGGTTGGGTTTGAAGTGGATAGGATCCGACTCAATTGGATCCAATCCAACTTTGAGCCCAATTGATCGGATCCAACCAAACCCACGTTAACCCAACCCACTTCAAACCCAATTGGGTTGGGCTCAAAGTTGGTTTGGCTTAATGTGGGTTGGGCTTTAATTTGATCGGATCCAAGTGGGTTGAATGATCCAATCAACTTTTAAGTGAGTTGGGCTTAAAGTGGATCATTCAAAGTGGATTGAATGATCCAAGTGGGTTGAATGATCCTATCAACTTTAAGCCCAACCCAAAGTGGATTGGATCCAATTTTGGGAACGGCCCGAACTAAAAGTTGATTGGATCCAATTTGGGTTGGATCAAATCAGTTGGACCCAACCCAAATTGGATCCAGGTTTGGGTTTAAAGTTGATTGGGTTGATTGGGCTCAAAGTTGATCCAATTCAATTGAGCCCAACCCAATTGGATCCAAGTGGATTGGGTTGGATCCAATTGGGTTGGGTTTGAAGTGGGTTGGATCCAATCAACTTTGAACCCAATCAAAGTTGGTTGGACCCAATTGGTTGGTGGCCAACCCAATTGGATCCAATCAACCCACTTCAAACCCAACCCAATTGGATCCAACCAACCCACTTGGATCCAATCAATTTTAAACCCAATTGGATCCAATTTGGGTTGGGTTTGAAGTGGATTGGATCCGACTCAATTGGATCCAATCCAACTTTGAGCCCAATTGATCGGATCCAACCAAACCCACGTTAACCCAACCCACTTCGAACCCAATTGGGTTGGGCTCAAAGTTGGTTTGGCTTAATGTGGGTTGGGCTTTAATTTGATCGGATCCAAGTGGGTTGAATGATCCAATCAACTTTTAAGTGAGTTGGGCTTAAAGTGGGTTTGAAGTGGATCATTCAAAGTGGATTGAATGATCCAAGTGGGTTGAATGATCCAATCAACTTTAAGCCCAACCCAAAGTGGATTGGATCAAATTTTGGGAACGGCACGAACTAAAAGTTGATTGGATCCAATTTGGGTTGGATCAAATCAATTGGACCCAACCCAAATTGGATCCAACCCAATTGGATTGGGTTGGGTTTAAAGTTGATCGGGTTGATTGGGCTCAAAGTTGATCAAATTCAATTGAGCCCAACCCAATTGGATCCAAGTGGATTGGGTAAGATCCAATTGGCTTGGGTTTGAAGTGGGTTGGATCCAATCAACTTTGAGCCCAATCAAAGTTGGTTGGACCCAATTGGTTGGTGGCCAACCCAATTGGATCCAATCAACCCACTTCAAACCCAACCCAATTGGATCCAATCAACTTTAAACCCAATTGGATCCAATTTGGTTTGGGTTTGAAGTGAATTGGATCCGACTCAATTGGATCCAATCCAACTTTGAGCCCAATTGATCAGATCCAACCAAACCCACTTTAACCCAACCCACTTCAAACTCAATTGGGTTGGGATCAAAGTTAGTTTGGCTTAATGTGGGTTGGGCTTAAAGTTGATCGTATCCAAGTGGGTTGAATGATCCAATCAACTTTTAAGTGAGTTGGGCTTAACGTGGGTTTGAAGTGGATCATTCAAAGTGGATTGAATGATCCAAGTGGGTTGAATGATCCAATCAACTTTAAGCCCAACCCAAAGAGGATTGGATCCAATTTTAGGAACAACACAAACTAAAAGTTGATTGGATCCAATTTGGGTTGGATCAAATCAATTGGACCCAACCCAAATTGGATCCAACCCAATCGGATTGGGTTGGGTTTAAAGTTGATCGGGTTGATTGGCCTCAAAGTTGATCCAATTCAATTGAGCCCAACCCAATTGCATCCAAGTGGATTGGATTAGATCTAATTGGGTTGGGTTTGAAGTGGGTTGGATCCAATCAACTTTGAGCACAATCAAAGTTGGTTGGACCCAATTAGTTGGTGGCCAACCCAATTGGATCCAATCAACCCACTTCAAACCCAACCCAATTGGATCGAACCAACCCACTTGGATCCAATCAACTTTAAAACCAATTGGATCCAATTTGGGTTGAGTTTGAAGTGGATTGGATCCGACTCAATTGGATCGAATCCAACTTTGAGCCCAATTGATCGGATCCAACCAAACCCACTTTAACCCAAACCACTTCAAACCCAATTGGGTTGGGCTCAAAGTTGGTTTGGCTTAATGTGGGTTGGGCTTAAAGTTGATCGGATCCAAGTGGATTGAATGATCCAATATACTTTTAAGTGAGTTGGGCTTAAAGTGGGTTTGAAGTGGATC
>OY770107.1:19500132-19846286 GCA_963669365.1 Verbascum thapsus
TCCTCTCTCAAAATTCTTTTCACCTGTTTTATACTCTTATTTATCCAATAAGAGTAGCGAGGAAGTGAATAACACGAGTTAAGCTAAGATCGTACAAAGTGATTTTGTAATGACTTGGGAATAGTTAAAATTGCAAGAAGTAAAATTCATGCATATTATTCTACATTTTTGCAATATTTCATTTCATCTCCAAGATTACAACTAATAAACATCTATGGTAAAGAATGTATACCAAGCCGAGAATGTTGAGAATATTATATGTAGCTACAAATGATAAGAAACTCAGGAGTAACATACGAGGTTCTCGTCTCAAATACTGTTTTGCATGAGATTCCTTAAGTTGATTTTGTTTACCAATATTTAAAGGATGATTACATGCACACGCCCTTATTGAGTTTGTACCTTGATCGCCCTGAGGTTTCACAAATTACCATGACACACCTCGTGGCAGATCCCAACTCAAGAAGCAGGGGGTTAGATTATAATTTATTTTTTCACTTACATGGTGAAATTGTAATATGCTTTTACAGACTGGGGAAATTTATAAAATTTCAGATGTTTTTCGCATTAGGGTGGCATGCCAGGATTTGTCTGTAATATACCCTATTGAATTTTTTTTTTTGTTAACAATGTTACGGCATTTAATTTTGTTATGCATCTCATTAGGATATATACCAATATAGTTCTCATGGCTTTCATCTATACACTCATCCTATACCTCACTATATTGCAAAATTCAATACCTTTTCAGCTAATCTTTTCAATGCTACTTTATACTTATCATTAATGGCTAATTTTTCTTTGCAGAGAGCTTGGCCAAGTTTCCTCGAAGAACAAATCCTTCGCCTGCATTTCAAGGTCAGCCTCAAAACCCCGACGGTCAACAACAGCAAACAATCGGTCAAAACTCAAACAACGTGCAACAAATTGGTTCTAGCAACAGCATGCCAAGTGTTAATAACAACATGAACTCGGGCCTGACAACTCCATCTTCCAATCCCATTGCCGGGCTTCTTCATCAAAACTCAATGAACTCGCGACAGCCAAACAGCCCTTATGGAGGTAATAATAGCGTACAAATGCCATCTCCCGGTTCTTCAAACACCATGCAGCAGCCAACTCAGCCCGGCCCATCCCCTTTCCAGTCCCCGGCCCCATCTTCTTCCAATAATCCACAGCCAACTCATCCAAACTCGGTTAATTCGCCAAATATTTCAATGCAACAACAACCCGCCCTTTCTGGTGATGCAGATGCAAACGACTCACAAAGCTCAGTCCAGAAAATTATACACAACATGATGTTGTCATCACAGCTTGGTGGGCCTGGTGGGGGTGGGGGTATAATGGGCAACGGGATGCTGTCATCAAGCAATAACAATATTCTAGTAGGTAACGGAGTGGCTAATGGTAACGCAGGCCTTGGTGGGCCGGGATTTGGTAGTACGGGAAATGGGCTTGGCCAATCTGCCATGGCAAACGGGATTCGAGCAGCACTTGGGAATAATTCAATGTCGATGAATGGGAGAGTCGGGATGACAATGGGTATGAATCAACAGCAACAGCAGCAACAGCAGCAAGATACGGGTAACCAACAACTGCTAAGTGATCTCGGGGCAGTAAATGGTTTCAATAACTTTCAATTCGACTGGAAATCATCTCCTTAATTGGTTTTTAATGTTATTATGGTAAAGATATAGCTGTTTGTGCAGCATAGAAAAACAGAGGTTTTGGGAAGTTGGAAAAAGGTAAAAAATGAGAAAAATGATAGATGGTTCGCCGTTTTTGCTTCCCCATTGTGTACTAATTTCCTACTAGATTGGGAAAGTTACATATATTCGAAGATGCGTAACTGCACTAACTGTTTTAAAGGGAGCAGGAGGAAGGGTATTGTTCAATTCCAACGACCTACTTCGACTTTCCTGAATATGTGAGTGTATATAGTTTGGATTGTCTCTTTTAGCGGGTTTTATTGTAGAACTGTTTTTAGCAGCTGCTCAGAATTGATTTTATACTCAGTTTGATCCGTTTAATATTTATCGATTATTAGTCTTTAGAACTCTTTATGGGGTTGAAGTTTTTCGAAGAAATTATTAGACTACTTGAATTTGATATCAAGCTCACAGGAAAGCTCTTTTAATACTAAAATTCAATCCAAGTAGAAGCTTGATCTGTGTGCGAAATGATGATATAGCCTGATAGCAAGGGGATGAGCACTCACGAAATCGAGCCAAATTTTTTGCACTCGAGAGTCTAATAAAAGAACTTGAGTTTGTCGATTTTGATCTCGAAATTAATATACTATTAAGAACATCATTGTGTATATATACAATATATACTCAATGATTTTTAGCATACAAAATTCAAAACATCCTGAGCTTGATGATTGTAATTATACAATATATAAAATATCCAGAGCTCATAAGAGTAAGACGTAAACAACCAAACTACATAGTCTCGTTTATGAAAATTCCCATACAGATTAACAAACTATTACAATTTGTGGTAGCACATGTATATAGTTGACAAAAGCCCATGGTCCTTCATTATATTCACTTAGTTACAAAATCATCAAGACGAGAAAAAACACACAACGCAATGCACACAAAACCGAACCACGAAACATCAAAACGAATAGTCCTTCAAATCAGCTTTCGTGTCTCCAATATCTAAATCAGCCATGCATTCTTCAGCAGCAAGAGGAGGGAGTTGCCTCGTTTTTCGCCTCAAGTTATGTTTGTGCCATTCGCTCTTAAAATGCTCTCTATACTTTTTTGCATCACCTACAAAAGCATCACAAGTGCTGCATTTTTGCTGTTTTGCTTCTCCACTTGAACTCTCACTTTTGGCTGAAATTGTTTGCTTCTGTAATTGCTCAGCCAGTCGAGGAACGGGTCCCACAGATTCTTTCTGCATGCTCGATTGCTCATCTTCAATAGCATCATAATTATCCACATTGGTATCAGTATCTTGGTGCACATTGACTGCAAGAATGTCCAATCTCCCTTGCAGATTCCTCACTAGTGCATCACAGTCACGGAAAAGACTTGGTTCCAGTTCACAAATCTGAGGGCAAAATAGGGATGAAAAAAGTTTTTAGGCGAAGACATCACAAAAGAGTACAAATCATCTATCTTCAATAGTATCATTTGCAATGCCAAACTACAATATAAAAAAACTTTTATAATGGCTATGACGAAACAGTAGCATTTAGTAAGAATCTACGACTTACAACAGACAGCTGGTTGCCAGATTCATCTCTTGAAACAATGGTAGAATTCCAACCATTAATCTTTTCCAGGAGAGATGAGAAGTTTTGTTCAGGTACAGTTAGTCTTAGTCTCATAGGGGACCTTTTGATGGGAAAGTTCTTTTGAAGTTCCCGAATGACTTCCAATGCCTGTAAAAATGTTCACTACAGATAATTATTGCAATACAATAGAACAAAACTTTCAAACTAAAATAACATCCACTTAAATATACCTGTTTCTTTGAGCTGCTATTTTGATCAACAGCAAAATGGATTTCATGCATCAGTCGTTCGATCATGCTTATAGTATAAGGTCGTTGAGTTTCTGGGTTTATTGTTTTCTGCATAACTATGGTTGCAATATCTCTAAATTGACTAGACAATTGTGAGTCTCTCTCCTTTCCTGCAACTTGTAGCTCTCCTTTCTCCAAAATCTGCAATAGGAAAACATCAAATAGTGGTTCAACTTCTAACAGGTTCTAGATTTTAATGGCAACCATTAAAATTATAAAAAAAGTAACTAAAGAGAATAATTTGTGAACCTCCAAACATATTTTCGACTGATCATCTGTCCCAAATGCTGCCACTAAATCTTTTGATTTGGCAAGAATGCCTTTGGAAACATTGGAATACACAGTCTGGGACTGCAGCACTTCGTCCAAATCTTTCTCTCTGCATTGAAATGTCACAGATATCAGTACTTCACATCCAAATTTAAGAGTTTGAAATACAATAAAACCATCTTGAGATCAAAACTTTAATTAACATCCAAATTCGTCATCATATTACTGTCCATGTCATTGCTAATCTCTTTTCTGTTTGTTATAGAGCTAATACCATGTTTGAATCAAGAACTTAAGTGAATAGCGGAATTTATAAGTAAATAAGGAAGATGTCTAGAGAGTAAAGCACATAATCTCAGCATTTGAAGCAAAAACGTATGTTCCTCACTGTTTTCCTAGCTAAAATCCGAGTTCCAAAATTGCCTAATGTATCAGATTCATATCAACATTAAAACACTCCTATCACCATATTTCGTGATCATGCCTCCATTTTAAGCCTTCAGTTCCTTCAAATAAAACAACTAAGCTCTCAATTTAACTGCACAACGCTACACTTTCCATTCTACTTCACATCACAAGTACAATTTCAGCAGAATTTAACAAAAACCGAAGATAAGATATCGATAATCAAACCGATACATGATACCGCTAAGTTTCTCCATTTAACTGCGTAACGCTACATTTTCCATTCCAGTTCACATCCGAAGTACAATTTCAGCACAGTTATACTAAAAACC
Source organism: Verbascum thapsus (assembly GCA_963669365.1). Lineage (NCBI taxonomy): Eukaryota > Viridiplantae > Streptophyta > Magnoliopsida > Lamiales > Scrophulariaceae > Verbascum > Verbascum thapsus. The sequence continues at coordinate 19,504,680 of OY770107.1, forward strand.
GAATAAAAAAGACTGATAATCAAACCAAAACACGATCAAATCCAAACAGTATAATATACGTACACGTGAGATCGCCATGAGAGGACTTTGTTCTTGTAGCAAGCGATTTCAAATCGGTTACCGTGTTTCTTCAGGCGAACAACTGCCACGTTCGTAAGTCTCTTCTGACCTACAGGCTGGACCAGAGTCTTCGACATCTCTATGAGGCGGCGGTTACAGGCGGCACTGGTGCGGCTGTATTATTGGAATTAACATAAAAGGTTTGGGGATAAAAATTTTATAAACAGTGGAAATAGTGTAATAATGGGCTGAACGAAATGATCTTATCAATATTGGGCCTTATTGACACAACTTAGGCCCAAAAGTTTGTCTAACTTCTAGTTGTAATTTGGGCTCTATTATAGTGATACTAAAGTAGAAATCATGCTTCACTTTGGGCTTATTTATAATCGGCCCACACACATTTAATTTGTACAATATTCGATGCATAATGTACAAACTTTTGATCTCTTATAAGATATTATTTGTAGTAAATAATAATAGTTGAGGCTCTTTACCACCGCCACGAAGCAAAAGCTATATACCAGTTCAGCTTTCCCATTGCTTTCCTTCACGCTTCATCACTTTAATTTATATACATACCTATACACACACACATATATATATATATATATATTCACAAATAATTAATATTTGTTCATATACAAGGATAATTTACATTTTTCTTCTCAGATCTACTCAGTATTCTTTTGTCCGGCTTGATTTGAGGTCATATTTCTATCTGGGTTTTTTTGTTCGGTTTTTATGTTGCAAAATTGTGAAATAACTGATTGAATGATTTTTGGGTGTCAGGTTTATTTGAAAGATTTTGAAATTTGGTCGAAGAATTATGGAGTCATCGTCAGGATCACAGGCGGAATTTGATTATTTGTTTAAGTTGTTGATGATTGGAGATTCTGGTGTTGGAAAAAGTACTCTTTTGCTCAGTTTTACATCTGATACTTTTGAAGATCTATCTCCTACTATCGGTATATAGCTCTAATTATCCTTTCATATACTTTATATATATGTATGCATGTATCTTATATTTGATGTGCATTTGTGTATTTGGAAATTAAATGTGGAATGATTAATATGTTTTGCTAGGGATCATGAACAGAACTTTGAGAAATTGTTGGTTGTTTATCATATTGTTTTGAATATTGACTTGTTGATTTAACTGTCAAAGTCACTTGTCTACGAATTTGGTTATTATTGGATCTCAAGAAGCATAACAGTGAGAGTACTTATAAGATGTTGGATTGGTTATTTCTATACAACTGATTTTATGGTGGATTTATTAGTTCTCCAGGTAATCTTAATTCCTCTGTTTTGGCATTGTAATTTGATCTGCCTATTGTCTGCAGGAGTGGATTTCAAGGTAAAGCACGTTACTGTTGGTGGGAAAAAATTGAAGCTTGCAATTTGGGACACTGGTAAGAATGAATAAGTGAAGAACTTGTGCTATTGAGAATGAAATTAGGATTATTTTCTTATAAGTAATCGAATACTTGCCTTTTTCTGCAAATATCCTCTTCCTAAATGTGTTTTAAATTACCGTTGAACTAAGTTGAGTATGACATATAAGCCAAACAATTTTCCAATTAGATAAACGGGCTATATTTCCAAATATTTTTTGTTTTATTCATATATCTATGGTTTCATGTGGTGGCAAAGACTGTACACCATTCACTGTCCACGCTGTCCTAGATCATTTCCTCTAGTTGCTCGTCTTTTAAGTTTTTATGGATATCTTTACACATGAATTACTTGAAGAATGGTTTGTGTGACGTGTTTTTTCATAGCTAACTTCTCATTTTGCAGCTGGGCAGGAAAGATTTAGGACGTTGACTAGTTCATACTACAGAGGAGCACAAGGAATAATCATGGGTATGCTTTTTTCTCTTTTATTTCGATTTCGAGTTTTTACCCCTCATATATATTAAAGAGGTTAACCATTTATGGTGAATGGTGATACAGTTTATGATGTGACTCGGCGAGATACCTTTACAAATCTGTCTGATATTTGGGCTAAAGAAATCGACCTTTACTCTACAAATCAAGATTGCATCAAGATGCTAGTCGGTAACAAAGTTGATAAGGTATTTTTAACTAGTATCAATATTTTATCATTTTCTCAGCAGATTAATGTTCTAGATTTTCAGATTCGTAAATCATTTTTCATGGACTTTTACACATGCTTTGTGTGAAACCAAGGTAGTTCCATATTGAACTCGTGACAAAACGTATCCAAATATGTGTTTTGCAGGAGAGTGAAAGGGTAGTCAGCAAAAGAGAAGGAATAGACTTTGCAAGGGAGTATGGATGTCTCTTCATCGAGTGTAGTGCCAAAACTCGAGTCAACGTGGAGCAGTGTTTTGAGGAACTTGTCTTGAAGGTTAGTAAGTTCACATAATTTTGTTGGTCACTTTTTGTTTCAAAGCTCGTTAATTTACATAAACCGTGCTCGATTGTTAGTCTACGTACATGCTGCACAATCCTAGTTTTGGGACAGAGAAATATTTTGGCGTACATTAGAGGGTATTTTAGAAACTGAAGCTCGTCAAGACGTTGATTTACATATAAAACCCGATATTGTATAAGCTCTTGAGATTTCGTTGTGCACTAATAATAATATCATATTTACTCTTTCGTTTTTGTTATACCATCAGATATTGGAGACTCCAAGTCTATTGGCCGAAGGGTCAGCTGGCGTGAAAAGGAACATCTTCAAACAGAAACCTCCCGAGACAGATGCTTCCACTAGCGGTTGTTGCTGAATCTTTTATCACTATTTGCTCGCAGTTTCGAATCTATGTAATTTTCGATCCATTGTTCTTGTCTTTGATATAAGAACTGTGTGTACTCGATCTTCGGCTTAAACACCGTTTATTTGTCTAACTTGATGTTGATAATGTGGCCTCAGTCTGTTTCATAAACGTATTTCTGGTAGAGTTTATGACTTCACAAAACATTATGGATTTGAGAACTTGTAAAATATTGTAAGATGTTTGTAAGTTCTTCCCAGAAAAGTAAGGAAATTTATTTTAATTTTTTCAAAATCATAACAAACTATTTACTGTCAATACTATTATCAGTTTTAATTTATATTATCTAAATATTTTATAAACTTACTCTCCAACATAAAATTAACAGTACGTATGCTTAATAAAATATTTTATATCATATACGAAGATATTTTAAATAAGTTTAACCGTAAGTTACACAGAGGGTCATAAATTACCTGTCTTTTGAAGAATTTATGACCAAAAATATACAAGAAAAAACCCACAAGATCATATTGTTGCCTGCTAGTCAGTTCTCGAATCGAACGATTATACAAGTGATATTGTCCGAACTACAAGTGATATTGTCCGAACTACCCTTTCCGTAGGCTGCTTCTACAAGCTTTCTTGATGCTGTTTCAGCATCTGTGATATCTCGAACGATATTCACTGCATCCTGAATCGAAAACAGTAATTCGACGATAAGACATCAGAAAATGCACATGCAAGACAAAACCCGGTAATAAACATATGTTTATTTTAGGTATACGGGACGAGATAGATATTTTGACTCACGCGGGAGGGTACTTTTGGGAGTTCAAGAATGTCTAGTTAATTACAAATACATGATTTCAAATGCCTCAAATACATTCATTAACAAGACATGGTACACATAATAATTCAAATTAAACTGAGTTTATATTGTTACACATCTATAAATGCTTGTAAAATTGAGTTTTCGTCTAGGAATTAGAAACCACTAACCGTATTCGATAGTACGTTCCAAAGCCCATCGCTTGCGATTATAATGAACTCTACGCCATCAATTTCTTCTTCCTGTGAGTGAAAAGCAATAAAAAAATTATCTTATAACAAATATAAATGTGCTTACTTTCACACAAAAATGTTAATAAATGCTGCAATTACTTGTTCTTATACCTGTATTTCGGGCTCAGCAACAACATACGGCCTAAGTAATTTATCTCCAAATGCACGAGAAACCGCAAGAACACCACCAACCCGCCATGTTCCTGATAAAGAGAAACCAACAAATGTAATGCACGTGTTTACGGATGATATTGTTGAAATTTCAATTCACAAAAAAATTCTTCTCAACAATAAATGTAGCACAAGACTATATACATCCACGAGATGTGATTCATGAGAACAAAAATCCTCGGGATTCAAAAGTTACCTGCCCAAAGGACAAATCCGCCAGCTTGTTCAATCCGTTCACGCTCATCGGATCTATCAGGCTTGTGGTCGATCGACAAAGGAATAGCTACACAATAAGCATCATGCAGTTACTCATTAAAAAAAGTGAAATATGTAACAACATGTTTAGCATAAAGATTTAGTGAGGATAGAAAAACAATGCAATGGAGAACAGTTGTAGTTGTTTGATTACCAGGGGAGATGCTATAACAAAGAAAACTCAAGTAAAAATACCATAAAACTGGGAATAACTCAGTATCATGGCTAAAAACTCGAAAAAAACGTGATGGAAGTATTATTTGATCATATCTCAAGCTCCAAACACAATTATCACATCCCTCGTGTGTATGTCTCCATACTGTTTTTCCTAAGGCAATGATTGATTCTTGGCGATGAAATATAAGAGGAAAATATTACGCGTGCTTCAATTTATAGCACTGTGTCATTTTTTACAATTCTCGTTTTTCTACCCTTTTCCTCACCAAAATCCAAGAACCAAACAACCGAACAAAGCCTAAATATCTCTACTTACCAAAACCTTTGAACCAAACAGAGTATATAAGTAAAGCCAGATAGAAAATATCATATAATGTGAGAGCAAAGAGAGGTAAATGGCATCAAACCTGAACCAGCTCTACAAGCAACAGCTCTAGAATCTCCAACATTTGCAACGAAAATTTTGTCCGCTACAAAGATAGCAGTTGTTGCAGTGGAGCCCGCGTCTTTCTGCTGGCTATTTTCTTCGTTAAGGTAATTGGTATCAGTCTGTTTAAACGCTTCAACTGCAATCAAGAGCTTTTCCTATTACACGATAGACCAAAATTAAATCTTTTCAATTTTCTCATTTTTTTAAGTGGATTTCAAATCTTGATGTTCATACCAATAGCTAATTTTGTATCTCTAATAAACTCGGGGTGGCTACTTAGATTTTTGAAGAGGTTGTTCTTAAGGTACTCCGCAGTTCTTGATCCACCATGCCCTAAAATCATAAGTAAAAATCATAAGAAAAAGCGTTTAAAAGATGGAAATAATGTTTACAACATTATGCTTTGTTTTGTTATTGGACTTTGGTGAGACATACCATCATACACACCAAAAAGAGCAGTTGTTTGACCATCAACTTCTAATATTCGTGTTTCATAATAATCCTCCATGGTTGCTCGTTTACCCTTGAAACTGGAATATCCATAACTAAATCTTGCATTTGTATCACCGGTGAGAAAGCTGCAATAACAGTGTTCATGATATAGCAGACTGGATCAGCTTCTCATTAAAAAGAGTACAATTACTTGCAAGATCAGAGTGAAAAAGTACCACACTTTGATTACCCGTTTTTAATATTAATCAAGTCGAGCTTCAAATCTCATCAAACATAATAATATATTCGAGCTTCGAATGCTATGCTAAACAAATCCAGATCAAACATGCTTTTCACAGTTTATCTCGATTCAAGTATTAATCTTTCAGCCCTGATGACATATATGTATATATATCTTTTCTAGATCTCAATTACCCTAAACAATGCACAAGAAACTACATTTCGCATATATAATCAATTATAATTGGGTACCAAAAACAAAAATAAACCATAATCAGAAAATGGGCAAAAATTCAATATAACAAAAAACGATATATAGATGTACCTGAAACCACCACCGCTGACGATGGTACCTGGATTTCTTGATGGGATCGCTTTACCTTGATCAGGGTTCATCGTAGGGACGAAGCATTCAGACAATTTTTTATTTTTTTTCTATATATTATTATGGGTTGTGAAGAAATTTACGATCTATCTTTCATCCATTAATTCATGGATTAATGTGTGTGTGAAAATTGGGAACAAAGTTGGAGTTGGAACTTGGAGGGCTCCTCATCCCATAATAAATTCACACCCCTGGATAATGCTATTTTTATTATTATTATTATTATTCTTTATTAATTATTGGGTTTTTATTTAATAATTATTAGGAAAATTAGTTAGCAAAACTAGAGTCAAAAAATCCTCAATTTCATATTGGGCCATCAACAATGAATTATGACCCAATTCAATATTGGGCTTCAAATTGGTATTGGGCCATCAATAATATACCCACACACTTGCTTAGGCAGCCGCAGCACATATAAGGCTAAAACCCTCCCAAAATCCCCGATTGAAGCTCCAATTATCAAACCACCAAAAATCATCAATGGCGGTAGGCGCGAAGAAATTTGTAGCCTCTAAAGCAGATCTGAAGAAGAAGCAGAAACAAGCTAAGAAATCGAAATCAGGCGGCTTCGAGTCTCTGGGATTGAGCTCAAACGTATACAATGGTGTTAAGAAGAAGGGTTACAGAGTGCCAACCCCTATTCAGCGCAAGACCATGCCCATGATTCTATCAGGATACGACGTCGTTGCTATGGCGAGGACTGGTTCGGGTAAAACGGCGGCGTTTCTTGTACCTATGTTAGAGAAGCTCAAGCATCACGTGCCGCAGTCGGGGATTAGGGCTCTTATTCTATCGCCTACGCGTGATTTGGCTCTCCAGACTTTTAAATTTTGCAAAGATTTAGGTCGTTTTACTGGTGAGTAGTGTTTGTTTTTGCGTAATCGTATCTCAATTGTTTAGAATAGAAATATGCACCAGCACTATGCTTGGAATTGATTTGAACTAATTTACTGTTTGCCTGTTTGGTATTGACTGACTGAGTTTAAGTAACTGAGATATTGAAAAGTTCTAGGATAAGTTTTGTAGATTCAGCTGCAATATATGCATCTATGTTTTACTTGATAATCATTTGGTTATGATGTTGTATTGTTGTATTCCTTGAACATCTGTGGGGATCATCTGAAGTTGGATATCTTAGAGTTTATCTCAAGTGGATTGCTGGTAGCGTTGGAAGAAGTGCGATACTTGTTTTTTTAACAATTTTATCCTTGTTTTTCATTATGGTTAAAGTTGAGAGACATGTAAGGACTGAGGCCTATTGGAAATAATGACTCACCGTTTCCAGGTGGTGTTGATTTGAATATATATTATCCATGATGAAGGCCTATGAACTTTCCTACTTGATCCCGAAGCTTTATTTCTGTGACAGTTTCAAATAAAAGTTTAAAAATGTGAATTCCGCTGATCTACAATTTTTTGAGATGATTTTATTCTATTTATTTAATTTTGTAGATATATATATATTTTTTTGATGTAGATCTTCGTTATAGTTTACTGGTTGGTGGTGATAGTATGGAAAGCCAGTTCGAGGAATTGGCGCAGAGTCCTGATTGCATCATTGCTACTCCTGGTAGACTTATGCACCATCTTGAGGAGATTGATGATATGTCTTTGCGCAGTGTGGAATATGTAGTTTTTGATGAAGCTGACTGCCTTTTTAGCATGGGTTTTGCTGAACAATTGCATAAAATCCTTGCACAGCTTGGTGACAATCGCCAGACTTTGCTTTTCAGTGCAACTTTACCAAGTGCCCTTGCCGAGTTTGCTAAGGCTGGCCTGCGGGACCCACAGCTAGTGAGGCTTGATTTGGAGACAAAGATTAGCCCTGACTTGAAACTGACCTTTTTCACTTTAAGGCATGAGGAAAAACATGCTGCATTGTTGTATTTGATAAGGGAACAAATAAGTACTGATCAGCAGACTTTGATTTTTGTTTCCACTAAATATCACGTTGAGTTTCTTTACGCTCTGTTTAAAGAAGACGGTATTGTGGCTTCTATTTGCTATGGGGATATGGATCAAGATGCTCGTAATATCCACGTGTCAAAATTTAGGGCTAGAAAGACTATGCTTCTGATTGTGACAGATGTGGCTGCCAGAGGTATTGACATCCCTTTACTTGACAATGTGGTCAATTTTGATTTCCCGCCTAAACCGAAACTTTTTGTCCATCGTGTTGGACGAGCTGCAAGGGCGGGTCGAACGGGTACTGCCTTCTCTTTTATTACATCAGAGGACATGCCTTACCTGTTAGATCTTCATCTCTTTCTCTCAAAACCAATTAGGCCTGCCCCGACAGAAGAAGAGGTTTTAAGAGATACTGATGGTGTTATGGCTAAAATAGATCAAGCAATTTTAAAAGGAGATACCATTTATGGCCGTTTTCCTCAGAGACTTGTGGATCTACTTTCAGACAGAGTTCGTGAAATTATTGAATCATCAGAGGAACTGCATGTTTTGCTGAAACCTTCTGCAAATGCATTCGGGTTGTACTCAAAGACAAAAGCAAAACCATCTAGGGAGTCTGTCAAAAGAGCAAAAGACTTGCCTCGTGAAGGTTTACATCCAATGTTCAAGAATGTTCTTGGTGGTGATGAACTAACATCTTTAGCTTTTTCCGAGCGCTTGAAAGGGTTTAGGTGAGTCATAATACGCCCTTCTAATATCAAGATATGAAACAACACAAAGATATATGATGTATATATTCAATTCCCATTCCTTCACATGTTTTGTTTTCAATAGATCCAAGCAAACCATTCTGGAGGCTGAAGGTGATAATGCAAAATCAAAGAATCGTAAGGTAATGCCCAGCTTTTCCATACTTTACAAGTAGATACTTGGTTATTACTAACTCCGGTCACTTATCCAATCCTAATTTATTTGGTATGATATTAAAATTTAACTATTTGTTCAGGGTTGGATTGATGTGATGAAGATGAAAAGAGCTGTTCACGAGGAGGTGATCAGTAAAGTCCAAGAGCAGCAGCGTTCTAAAGATCATGTTCAGAGGGTAATATTTTGGTGGTTAATTACTATAGGTTGAAGTTTTTGTACATTTAATAGCTGTTATAGACCTGGGTGTTGGGAAATTAAATCAGCTTTTTCTTTGTTTATTTTATGAGCCACTTTTTTTATTGCAGGAAGTCGAAACAGAACAGAGTCCTACAGAGAACAAGAGGAAACAAGGTGTTTGTCAGCGCTTCTGGTCTTTTATTGTTGACTAATATATGATCACGTGTAGGGGTGGCAGTTGGGTGGGTCGGGTTGGGTTTGGGTTGGTTCCAATGGGTTGGGTTCTTTATGGTTCTTAAGAAGGAACCAAGTTCAACCCAAAAGGGAACCGAACTCAACCCAAAAGGGAACCAAGCCCAACCCAACTCAAAACCTTGCATTTTGTTCCTTGTAATTTACATTATTGACAAGCAATTTGGGCCTAACTTGAAATTTAGTTCGGCCCAACTTTGAACCAAGTTGGAACCATTTAGGAACCAAATAAAATTCACTAGGAACCAACCCAACCCAAACTAGTTTAATTGGGTTGGAACCGTGGTTCCGGATCCATTTTGCCACCCCTAATCACGTGTGACATATGTCGAGATGTACTCTCTTTGGTTCCTGTGCTAGCTTATTTTGATTAAGAAATTAGATGGGAGTGGGAAAGTTCATTGTCCTACATCAAATAGAAAATGAAAGCTATTTGTGATTGTTGTTTGACCAATTATCTTAAACTTGTCAAATTACTTTGGCAGTCTCTGGCTCCAAAAGGAAGGCACAAAGTTTCAAAGATGATGAGTATTTCATAAGTTCAGTTCCCACGAATCAGGTGATTTACTTTCCTTTTGTAGTACCAAGCATTGATAATTTATTTTTCTAAATTAACTTCACCTTTGCCTCTTTTACTTTTTGTTGCCTTTTAATTTTCTCTGCTGTTTAGCACCTGTTAATATCTGATCGGGGAATTTTCAGAACATGAAATAACATTTCGGTAACTCTTGTGAATTTCAGCATTTTGAAGCAGGGCTTTCTGTGAGGGTGAATCAAGGATTCGAATCAAATAGGTAAGAATGAAACCACTTTTTCTTTTACAATATGGAATGCACTAATCATCAATAAAGAACTTTAAACCACATATAATATTGGTTGGATCAAATAGGTTGGATGCTGCAGTTCTTGATCTAAACGATGATAGTAATGAAGGATTGCGTAAGCAGAAATCTACTTTTCACTGGGATAAGGTATTCAGCTAATATTCCCCCAACTCCCCAAAAAAAAAAAAACAAAAAAAAAAAAAGTAAACTTAAAATCAGTCAGGCTTGTAAAGAAAACACCTGAAGTTCAACCTTTGATGTGTGGTAATTATGTTAATTTTGTGACAGAGGAGCAAAAAATATGTCAAGCTAAATAATGGAGATCGCGTGACAGCTAGTGGGAAGGTATTTCTTTAGACACATTCCCTAGTTTGAAGCATAATTTTTAATGATTTTGATTTGTGCGTAAAAAGTATAATTTGTTAAGTTAATTACCAAGGAGATAACTGTATCTGTTTCAAGTTATTTGGATACCGTTCTATTGATTCAATAGTGCAATGTGGGTTTCAAGGGTTTTATCATGTGTAATAATGTCGTGCAGATTAAAAATGAAAGCGGTGGAAAAATGAAAGCCAACAAAACTGGGATATACAAGAGATGGAAAGAACGATCTCACAATAAGGTATCACTTAGAGGTGGTACAAGCAGTGACAGCTATGGGGAAGGAGCTTCGAGCTCAACAGGTAAATCTTAGATATTTTCTACTTATTATAATTTCTTTTATATTCTACAAAAAATAACATCAATTCTATAATGATAACCAACAATTTACCCTTATCTGTGTTATGTGAACAGATTTAAGAAGAAAAATATATTTTTTAAATTTTTCTTGAAAATGTGGTTTAAAAATATGGTTTGCACACAAATTGCTTTAGGGAATAACTATGCTCATCCCCCCCCCCCCCCCACACTTATTTGGTAATTAACACGGGCACCCTGAGGTTATGCAAATTACCTGGACACCCTCTGCCAAATCTTCACAACTCAAAACATAGGGGTGTAGCTATAATTTACATTTTTTTGACAGTGTTAAATTGTAAAATATTTTACTAACAAGGGTGTTCTTCATTATTAGGGTCTCACCTCCAGTTTTATATGTAATCTACCCTTGCTTTAATGACAATAAGTATGATAAATCAAGACGAGTTTATATTTTATACGTTTCGACTTTTGCTTTGAAAAGGTACTCCTGATTTCCGAGGGGATAATCGAGGACGAGAGGATAACCGAGGACGAGGGGATAATCGAGGAAGGTTCAATGGTGGAAGAGGTCATAAGTCAGTGCCAAATGCACACGTTCGTTCAGAAATCAAAGATTTTGACCAAGTTAGGAAGGAAAGACAAAAGAAAGCTGACCGAGTTTCTTATCTCAAGAGCAAACCTAATAAGAAGGGTGGAAAGAAATTCGGCAAAAATGGCAAGAAGGGTTTCGGCAAAAATGACAAGAAGGGAAGGGGAAAAAAGTAATGTGGGCCCATTTCTCTATCTTCTGAAACTCGTTTGGGAAGTCGAGCATGGTTCAAATGATGCATGTGGGAGGGTATTTTCGTAATTTAAAGTAAGCCACACGGAGGAATCTGTATCCGGGCATGAATTATTATTCTCTTTGGTGCATGAGATAAACAAGATGGCTTTTAAAATCATCAGCTTATAAATGTATTTCTTGAGGTAATGTAAGATGAATATGGTCGATGGAAAATCAACTCGAAAATGGCTGACATTTTGTCTTTTCTTTTTAATTTTTGGAGAGATGCAATGGGTATATCCTCAGACTTTGCTATTCAAATGTAAGGAATAGTTGCTAGAAATGGCTCTTGGTTTGTGTTAACACTTATCAGTATTCAGTGATAGTTTGAATCTTTTGAGGACTTGAATCTGTGTATACTGCAAAACTAAGTTGCATGAAAATTTGGGATTTACGTCTATAGTTAATGGTTTATTGTTTACTTCTCTTGTATAGTTGATGGTGAATTTTATGTTATGCTTGAATGGACATATATTAAGTGGCTGAATGTATAACTATATATATAGCAACTTTTCAATTAAAAATATTATCACTAAATATGCTTTGTCCACCAGACACTGTTAAGTGGGCTATTTAGAAAACCCACTTGTTCCTGGGCCCAATTTATAATCTCCAAGCCCTTAATCTATCCATCTTGAATAAAGGTGTCAATAAATCGAGTTGAAATAAGCAATGTATTGTTCAAGCTTGTTTACATTAATTCGATATATTATGCTTAAATTTGGCTTGATTATCAATCGAATCAAATTTGTACGCCAAATAACTTTGACATTATTTGTACTTTTTCTTGACCTCAAACCAAATTTCAAATCTTAAATCAAAACATATAACAAGCCGATTCATACAAAACTCAAACGAACTTTTAACAGTCAATCTCGAAACTAGAAAGTATTGAATATCTAGATTTGTTTATATGTTGCTTCTATAACAAAAGAAAAAAAAAAATCAAAAAGTTGGTTTAAAAAAGGAAACATGATACAACGCATACAAAATGATCAGCGCCACAAAGTGACAGTTAAAAAGACACTGTTTTTCCTCCCGCGAAAAAAAGCTTTTCACAAAAAGCATTTGCTCAACTTTATATTCAATGCTACTAAAAAAACCCCATCTCAACATTCTAATCTTCACACAATTTTTTCTCTCCATTCTCCAACAATTTCATACTTTTTGCTTCGAATTTTGTGTTCCATATTGGAAGCATTTATCAGAATTGTAAGGAGCAAAACCCAAAAATCAAAATGGTTAAAGAAACAGAGTATTATGATATTTTGGGTGTTAATTCTTCTGCATCTGAGGAGGAGATTCGCAAAGCTTACTATCTCAAGGTATAATTTTATTTGTGTCAAGTTTCAAATCTTTCATGTAATGGGTGGTTGTTATGAGAAATTTGGTTGCCAAAAAGGAATGATCTGATCTATGAGCTTACTGGTTTTTGTTTGTTCGATTTGCTGAACCACATAAATCTTATCTTAAAGTAGATTAATTCTTCATAATCTGCCTTAATCCATGAAGTTATATCTCTTGTTTTCGACTTTTGCAGGCTAGGCAAGTTCACCCAGATAAAAATCCAAATGATCCTCAGGCAGCTGAAAGATTTCAGGCAATTACTTCTGATAATCAGTATATTACCCCTTAAACAAATTTCTATAATCTTTATCTTTCCTTTCATGACAAAGTAAATCTTATTGTAATAAGGTCCTAGGAGAAGCGTACCAAGTTTTGAGTGATCCGGCTCAAAGAGATGCATACGATCGCAATGGAAAACATTGTGTATCTACGTACGTATTTTCCGTTCTTGGCTCTATTTTTCTGTCATTTTTACATATATATATATACATGTGTGTGTGTGTGTGTGTGTGATATTACCTTATATGCATCTACAATTTGTGTATTTGAAATTCCTGAATTACCCTTTATCGTGAACCAGAATATCTATCTCGTTCTCAAAAAACTAATAACTAACAGTTTTTTACTTCGTCATGCTCGTTTGTATCTATCTTTAGAGAAACAATGCTTGATCCAACAACTGTTTTTGCAATTCTCTTTGGGAGTGAACTTTTCGAAGACTATATAGGCCATCTAGCTGTGGCTTCAATGGCCTCGACTGAGTTAGCCGGTGAAGGTGACAATCCCGAGAAAGTCCACAACCGGCTCAAGGTAAATGTAATTTCAAACTTAATGATGTTTATTACTTATATATTTCACTATATTATCGAAAATTTTCCCAAATGAAGGCTGTTCAAAGAGAAAGAGAAGAAAAACTTGCTAGAAAACTAAGAGATTTTCTTCACCGTTATGTCTGTGGCGATAAAGAAGGCTTCTTAAGGCAAGCTGAATGTGAAGCAGAGAGGCTTTCAAATTCAGGTCAGTTTATTTTCGACTTTTTTCGTGCTAAAAGATTCATATTTTCAAGCAAAAATCACTTATACTTAGTTTGTTTACAGCTTTTGGAGCTGAAATATTGCACACAATTGGATACATTTACACAAGACAAGCAGCATTGCAGCTAGGGAAAAAGGCTATTTATCTAGGTGTGCCGTTTGTGGCTGAGTGGGTTCGTAATAAAGGGCATTTCTGGAAAGCACAATTTACTGCAGCAAAAGGTTTATATGGACCAATGTTTCGAAGGGCTTCCGTTTTTTAACTTTTATACTGAAAATATTGAGTAAATTACATAAACACCCCTTAACACCTATCTCCTAAGCACATTATAATGATTTTTTACATTGTTATTTTTGTCTACTACAGGTGCTTTTCAGTTGCTGCAACTTCAGGACGATATTAGACGACAATATAAAACAGATGGAAATGGCCCAGAAAATGACGTGGAATCGCATTTACGTCTAAACAAAGATACACTCATGAGTTCACTATGGAAACTGAATGTTGTAGATATTGAAATAACTCTGCTGCATGTCTGTCAAATGGTTAGTATTCAATGAGAATCACTTCGATTCCGGGTTTTTTTTGTGACTTTTCGAGTTATATTTAATCCCTTTTTAGGTGTTACAAGAAAACTATGTAAGAAAGGAAGAACTGAAAACACGTGCTGTCGCTTTGAAAATCCTAGGAAAAATTTTCCAGGTACGTTTAACAGGCGTTATTTGATACTATTCGGGCTAATTGCAGGTTTTTATCATTAAGAAATATATTGCAATTTTGATTTCATTTTTATTGAGAATAATAATATGAGATGATTTTTACTCAGAGTCGAAAGGATATGCAAAATGCTGGAGGATCAAAGAAGAAAATCGGTTCATCAGATGCAGATGACAGCAGTTCTGATAGTAGTGATGAAGAGGACTCACCGAGATCAATGAATTATCGAACCCCTTTACTTACACAGGTAATAAAACACACTAAAATCGTAACATAGATAGATGTTTTTCGTACTTTTGTCTGAAAATAGACAACAAAATAGTATACTCGAGATACATTAGAATTATAAATACGTTTTTGGTGTTATTTGTATACTTTTATTACAGGGCATTGGGAGACTATTCAGGTGTCTTTGTAATCCAGCTTTCGACGTGGATGATGAAGAAATCGTGTATAGAGGGAGATGATTATACGAATCGTTTTATAAACTATTTATGAATGAGTATTTGTTACTTACTTTCAAGCAAAATGTTAAAAGAGTATATTGTGTTTAAGTACTTGAAAAAAATCATTCAAATTTTAATATCCATGTTTCAAAAAGTTATTTGTAAACTTATGAGATTAATTCATTAATCATTATTGTGATTCTCAACTTTAATTAACTCTTCTTTTTTATGACATTCAAACATTAATGTATGATTGGATTCTTCATAATTCATCGTAATATTTAATCTAACGGTTTATAACTCTGTATGTATGCGTAGTTATATACTTGTCGGGCTCACCCCTTATTCCGAGAAATAAGAGCTTGTTTGATTTTAAGCAGAAAAAGAATTTAATTTCGGGATTTATTTTCTTTTTATTTTTTATAAGTTTCAAAATTTGAAGGAACATGTGACAATCACCGGTCCGGCAAAGAGGGATAGTCGGCATGAGGATTCACGATAAAATTGAACTTTTTTGGACTAAATATGTTGAATTTTGTTAACTTATCAGACTAAATATGTGATTATAGGAAAGATAAGGACCATTTTGTCAATACCTCTAACTTACGGGCTGAAAATGTTAATATTGCCATAATTTCCTTATAACTCCCGACCTGATCCTATTCTTAGTTCTTACTTCTTTCATACAAATTTCCCTAAAAAGATGGAAGAACAAAACTACAAAACCCTACAAATCAAGCAAAAATCCCCAAATTCAACAGTCTTCCAATTGTTCATCAACCGCCCCTCACGTGGCAACGCCCTGTCACGTGACTTCTTCACCGAGTTCCCCGCTGCCCTCTCCGCCCTCGACCGCAACCCTGATGTCGCCGTCATCATCCTCTCCGGCGCCGGCAACCACTTCTGCTCCGGAATCGATCTCCAAACGCTCAGCTCCATGTTCGAACGAATCCAATCCGACGACACGGCTCGCACGACCGAGAAGATCCGCGTTGAGATTAAGTTCTTGCAACGCGCCGTGACGGCGATCGAGGAGTGCAGGAAGCCAGTTATCGCCGCCGTAGATGGAGGTTGCATTGGTGGAGGTGTTGATTTAATCACCGCCTGTGATTTGAGGTATTGCACGGAAAACGCCTTCTTTTCGGTGAAGGAGGTAGATTTGGCGATCACGGCGGATCTAGGATCGCTACAGAGGCTTCCGGCGATTGTAGGGTTTGGTAATGCTATGGAGCTAGCTTTGACGGCTAGAAGATTTTCAGGCTTGGAGGCTAAGGAGTTGGGATTGGTGACAAGAGTTTTTAGTTCTAAGGAAGCTTTGATGGATGGTGTTGCGGAAATTGCTGATTGTAAGTTGAGTTCTTCCCATTTGATTTTCACTTTTTATGAGTGTTTTCGTTTTATAATTAGGACTTGAACTAGAATTTAAAATGAAAGTATGTTTGGATGGATTGAAACCAATGTAGCTAGATCAAATCAATGACCAGTCTAGATGATTTTCTAGAACAGCTTTAATTTTTGAGTAATTCTGTGAGCTTAGCCACATTCAATTGAACACATTCCTCGTGGGAACTTACTTGAAACAATTTCAGTAAGAATTTGACAAGTTGTATCTGCAATAAATAAATATATAAGCTAATTATTTTGTTTGAGCTGAAAAAAGGAATGATTGCCTACATATTGTGTATATGATGATACTTGATTTTGTGTATGGTAGGTATTGCTGCAAAGTCTCCCATTGCTGTGATTGGAACGAAAAGAGTATTGATACGAGGAAGAGATTTGACAGTGGATCAAGGTTTGGATTATGTTGCTACATTGAACTCTGGTGCTCTTCTGTCGCACGATTTAAAAGAAGCAACATCAACTCAACTTCAAAAGAGAAAACCTTTATTCGCCAAGCTTTAATGGGTTTTTGTGGGCTGTTGGAATCTCTATATTCGTCCAATTCGCAACCATCCTGTTCAACTCGAGACTGGGGATAGATGAATTTCGTCATCAATAAAATTGTATTTGCCTTGTATCATGACGAGAACATATGGGCTTCTGTGATGTTATATGGCTCTTGAATAATAATTTCGATTTCAGAAATGTGTAGAGCATTAAAATATTTGGTAATATATGAAAGTTTGAATTCTTGATCATGTTGAGGTATATAAATGTAGTTCACGATATGTAAATGATAGTGAAATCCTTGAAATTTCACATACTTCTGAGTTTTCTGGGATGAACCCTTTTTATATATGTGAAGACATAACTGATTGGTACAAGTAGAAGAGTTATAACAAGCTATTCTAAACAATTTCATGCCTTTCAACCTATAAGGCATAACAAGATAAATGAAACTTAACGAAATGTCGACTTTTACCTCAGCTAAGATGCCTCTGTCCTTAGCGTCACGGGGTATAAGTTGCTCTTTACATGGCGTAAATGATCATTTTCACCCTCAAGAAGGCGTAGTACCTGGAGCAATCTCATAATAAACGATATTGGTATTTACGCAATAGTACTATCTACGAAAACATAAAAATTCGGTTTGTATGTAATAAAAGCTTCAGACATGTACCTCTGCAATTGTGGGCCTCGTCTCAGATTCAATTTGAACACATAATCGTGCTGCTCTAGCCACGTTATATAGTTCATATGCGGTATATGAGTCCCCGAGACGAGGGTCTATAAGCTCATCAAATGCAAGTGTCTGAATCAACGGTATAGCCTGAATCGAGTGGCTCAGACAGTTATGATTCTTACAAGAACATAAGTTTTTACGAGTAATCCTGAAAATATTCAGACAACAACGTACCCACTGTCGAAGGGATTGTTGGTGATCGTCTCGTGTTGAATCCACTGCCTTTCGTCCCGATATCAATTGTATTAGAACGATTCCAAGTGCATATACATCTGTTTTCACAGAACAGGCTCTGTTTTCTGCATATTCTGGTGCAAGATATCTGCATAAGGTCAGAGGTCAAGATCGAATCATCAAACGAAAACTTGTGTTAAATCTCATCTCGAGGTACAAAAACCGTAACTCACGCTAGATTGTCGAGAATTTTCGCCTCTGTATCACGTTTATTTATCTTACATTCACCAAGGCCACAGTCTCCCAACTATGCATGAATAAAATGAATAGAATATATAAGACTGGAAATAGAGCACAAAATTTTGCCATTTGAAGCTGCAAAGAAAACATCAATAAGTGTACAAGTTGCATGGCTATACCAAGGGAACAAAGTCTCGTGTGAGCAATATATTGCTCGGTTTGATGTTCCGATGAACGATAGGACTTCCGGGGCCCACTTCGTGCAAAAAACGCAACCCTTTAGCCACTCCAATAGCTATAGCATATCTTAGGTGCCATTCAAGAACTTGTTCCGAATTATCTGTGTATAAAACATCATCATCAAACATGTTACATTCGTGTTATTCTTAGGAGCTCAATCTGTAGTATTTCCAGCCAAAAAATAGAAACAGGCATAAATTTAAAACAAAAAATCGCGGTTTCATATTAGTAACTTTACTTACCGAATAAATGCCACTCCAGTGATCTATTACATACATATTCATAGACCAAGATTGTAACATCTTCCTTACAACAATAACCAAGAAACATCTCGACGTTCTTGTTACGTGCAGAGCTGAGCCCGTATAAACGAGACTGAAATTCAGCAAAATCGTTTGTATTTGCTTCTTTGTGCACTTTTACTGCTACAAACTTCCCATCCTCGAACTGACCTTTATATACCGATCTATATCCATTTTCTCCAAGCAAATTATCGACTGAAAAATCATCTGTTGCAATCTGAATCTCAGAATAACTATATCTTTTCGAATCTTTCATCTCACTGGTAGTGCAAAAGACAGGCATTTCAGAATGATGCTGCAGAGTTTCTTCATTGTTCATAACTTGAGGTGAGTCGATAAATTCTTTTTTCGGTATATTGTTTCCACCTGTTGAAATATTAATAATTATGATCAACCAGTGAGTTCAAATTAACGGTCCAGATCAAACCAGGAATCTAGGAATCTAACCTGATAGTTCTTGCTGAGGAACTGAGACAAGTTCGTCTTGTAAGAATATTTTGTCTCCATGATCGTTGGAGTACAATGTAGGCGACGAGATCAAGACATTCTTGGACATGTCAGAGCTTTTAGGGGAATCTATGACTAGAGAATCTACAGAATCTTTCTCATTTTCCTGCGGAGGTGGCACCACAACAAGCTTGGATAGCGAATAAAGCACCTTTTGTGTGATACTTTCTATGCTCTCGTCTAAGAAATAAGGTCTCAAAACCTCCAACGATAAGTTATCATAAACCGTTGCAACTTTGCATGGTATATGCTTAAGGTAAAATCTCAAATCCTTTCTTAGCTGCCTGCTATAAAATCTCGGGTTATTTTTCGTCTTTTTTATTGTCTAAACAGGATACAAAATGTTAGAATCAAACAGTACCTATCGAGTATAGCCCATGATGCATTCGAAGTTACAATTTCTTGTATGAGAATCTTCTTTACTGGAGATCCAACGACAATCTTGACTTCGATATCAACCTATAAAGAGGATAATGAACACAAAAAATCTGAAATTTCAATGGCTAACAGAGCAATATAGATAGTATTATTACCCCTTCGATTTCACATTCTTGAGCACTATGTTGGAGCATGCTCGTATATGCATCAACCCTTCTCGAGACTTCTTCTTCGATTGCACGGATATTTGCTCTGATGAAAGATTCAGAGCCTATTTGAATTTGGAAACCCACTGCAGATAACAATTCAATCTAAGTGTAAATATTGAAGTTTATGACATCTAATTTATAAACTCAAACAAAAAATTTCTTAAATCATAATTATGAATGAAGATAAACAAGTTCTTACTGGGGTGGAGTATTTTGTGCAACACCCCAAGCACTGTAACTCTATCACCTTCTTGCATTATGTCACCCCGAATCCTAACGTTACGAATAATGTCCTTAAACTCGTGAAAATCTCGATTTTTTGTTGCATCGCAAGCAATCACAATCCTGTTCCTGCTGCTGCCTTCACTTGATGATGCCATAATGATAATGATAATAACAATAACAATAATAATAATAATAATAATAATAATAAATAATAATAATAATAATAATAATAATAAATGAAATCCCACAAAAGAAAAAAAAAAAAGGGTTTTGTTAGATGGACTAAAATATGCAATCTCTTCTCAAGAATTCTTGGAAATGAGAAATCTTTATGAAGAATTCTTGAACATGAAAGTTCTTTTCTTTTTTATTGCTTATTTTGTTGCCATTTTTTTATCTTAATCTCTATGAATGTTGTGCTTGTATGTGAAAATAGAGATTTTAATGCTTGGGATAAATTACATATTTATATATTGTATATGTATATTATATAGATATATAGATAGATGATAACTTCAAAGAATCCATTTTTTGGGCCTTAGCTTAGACAACATGTTACCTAGGTATCTCCGGAGACCAAGAAAATAAGTCTTATTGTAGCAAACAAACACATTCATTTCCATTCTTGTGTGTGCTTAGTTTGTTAATCTCTATTTACATTTTTAGGTTCAAATAAGTTAAAGTGTTTCCTTTAAAGGGTCGACCAATGTAACAATTCTTTCTGTTAGGAATATGATGCCAATTTTGAATAAACACACGAAAGAAAACGTAATAAAGAACATACGAATTAATTACCCAGTTCGTCAAAAGAATTTTGACTACGTCTGGAGGCGCTACCAAGCCAGAATTATCACTATATTTTTCGTAAGAATGTTACAATGAGAATAGGGCTATTTATACAATATACGTAACCTAATAAGAAAAGGATTACGTTATACTAAAATACCCTCAAAAATTTCGCATGCGAGAGAGTTGTGGCCCGGTTTACAGTTCGGCTCCATAACTCAACACTTTCGTAAGCATAAAACTCTTGAAGTTTATTACGACTTGAATAAGCAAGAATTATGACGAATTTTCCATGAAATTTCAATCAAGATCAATCGAATAAGTAATAAGAATTAACATTAAATCATAGTACAGTATAGTGTACTTTTTTCTCTGTTTCACAAAAATACAAGATCGAAAAGTATACCACAAAAATGGTCTTCTAATATCTTTTAGCTGCAGGATAGTAATCGGTAATTTTGTTCGACCCCTTTACAAGCTCGGGCATTTACAAGGGATTCTACAGAATGGCACTAAAATCTTTAGATAATATACCAAGCTATAAGAATGGCCTTATCAATACAAACAGTTGCCTCGTTTTTTATTCTTCGATTGAACCCTCATCCCTGTTCAGTCTATAAGCATCATTTTCGTCCCAAACCTCTTGCATCAACATTACCAAAACCGAGTACACATTTTTCCCACCATAATGAACCATTTGGTTTGATTCAAAACAAAACACACAGTCTTTTATACCAATCCAACTGCAGTCAACTACTTCCTTTATCGTGATCTTTTTCATCTTCGTCTTTACTCTAACAAGGCTTTCCCATCTACCCTTCTGTTCGTAAGCGTTAGCCAAAATCAAGTATGGGACGTAAGAATATGGTTCTAACTCCATCATTCTCTCAGCAACTCTTTCGATCAATTTTAGATTCTCAAAATCCCCACAAGCATGAATTATGGATTCCCAGCTAAGAGAATTAGGTTCACATCTCATTGTGTTTAATAAATCAATAGCTTCGTAAATTTTACCAGCTCGAATCATCATTTTCACAAGGAATGCATAATGCTCGTTTAACGGGTTGACTCCATAATCCTTTTGCATTGAAGAACAAATAGCCATGCCTTCTTCAATAAGTCCACCATAATTACAAGCTAAAAGAACACCAGAAAGTGTTATCTGATCAGGGCGTAAACCACTTTCTAATAATTCTTTGAAAAAGCAAATGGATTCGACTAGTTTGCCGTTATGAGCCAGTGCCAAAATCATTGTATTCCAGGCTATCAAATCTCTAAAACCCATATTTTTAAAGATAGTTAACGCAAATTCAATTAACCCATATTTACTATACATTTGTACAAGTGAACTAGCCACGATTGCATCAAATTCGAACCCACTTTTAACCACCAAAGCATGAATTTGACTACCCTGCTCTATTGGGACAAAGACAGCAGCAGAGTTGAGAAGACAGCTTAGTGTGAATTCGGTTGGTCTTATATTTTGCCGAAAAGAAAAAACGAATAGCTTTAAAGCATCTTCCTCTAAGTTATGGCTCGCATAGCACGCAATCATTGAATTGCAGATAGCTGAATCAAGTACATTTGATTCCTGAAAAATACAAATTGCATTTTCTACTCTGTTGCATTTGGAGAATAAATCAATGGCTGCACTAGAAACAATTGTATTCCAATGGAACCCAAGTTTTGTACAAAGACAAAAGATTTGGTTTCCTTTTTCCAAATTTCTCAAGTTAGAACAAGCTGTGAGCACTATTGATACCGTATACGCATCCGCTTTGTATCCCCTATTTACCATCAAAGAGAATTGATGTAAAGCAAATTCTTCATAGCCCGATTTACAGCAACCAGAAATCAAAGAGTTCCAAGAAATCACATCTACTTTCTCCATACTCAAAAACACAACAACAGCATAATCGACAAGACCAAGCTTCCCATACACATCAATCAGGGAATTCCCAAGCACCAAATTGGAATAACCTCCACAATTCCTCATAACAGAACCATGCATTTCCTTAGCATGATTAGCACACTGTACACAAGATAGCAAAATCGAAAACGTAAACTCACTAGGCCTAACGCATTGAGCTCGAATATCTAAGAACATATCCCATGCATCATCGTGAAGCCCATTTGAAATATACCCAGAAATTATTGTATTCCAACTCACAGCATCCCTTTCGGGCATTCCGTCGAACACACTACGGGCTGTCTCAACATCAAAGCTTTTAACTAATAACTTCAAGTATAAGTTCCACGAGACTATATTTTTTCTGGGAAGCTCATGAAATGATTTCAAAGCATCATTGATAGAGCCAGATCTGAAGTAAAGATCGATACAACGATTAGCAAGAAATGTATTGCAATCAAAACCGGATTTTATCAACTGGGCATGAATCAATTTCAAAGAACTCAAAGGGTTTGTTAATGAAAAACAATGATCGATGCGGCTAGAGAAGTATGAAACTGTGAGCAGAAATCTTCCAGCCCTCTGAAAAATACCTAACATGCAAATGAAGACGATGAATTACATTAACTTAAATTATAGTCGTTAAAAATTTAAATTATCCAGAATTTATAGAGAGATAATATATGGGCCTAATAGGAAATTGAGCCCAAACAAATTTCAAAGTTTAAGCCCATTATATTCATGTGGAAGTTCTTTAGGCCCATTAAAGCTCAATAAAAACTAAACAAGTTTAATCAATCTTAAGATCATAATCCCACGCTTAAAAATAGGGATGGCAATGGGGCCGGGTTTGAGTACAAAAAAATGGGATCGAGTCCGAGTTCGGGTATCAAAAATCAAGACCCGACCGGGTCCGGGGCGGGTAGCGAGTCCAGCATATAGCCGTCCCGGATCCGGACCCGGACTCGGCTCGATTGCATATTTATATATTTTGTAATTTTTTTTAATTAATATAACATGATAAAAATTAAAATATTAAAATTAATATTAGTTATTAAATTCTATTACGTACATGTTCATCAATTAAAGGTTTGGACGCTTGTCCTACAATGCTAGACGAGGAGGAAGATGAAGAAATTATTTTGTTTTATTTCATTTATTTTTTATTTGATATTTGATTTATTTTCAAATTTGGAGTAAACTTGAATTACTTTATTTATTTGGATTTGTCTAATTGTGAATGACTTAAGTGTGGTTGATTTTTTTTAATGTATTTTAAGTTTATATTGATTTTGCATTATTTATATTAGTAGTATATTTGTGATAAAAAATGGAGAAAGTCAAAATCAAATGTTTTAACCGGATCCATCGGGTAGGACCCGGACTCGGCGAGTACCCGCCGGGTCCGGGGCGGACTCGGGTATTAACGGGTTTGAGGCGAGTCTGAGTCCTAAAAATCTTGAGTGGGGCGGGTCTCGGTATAGCATTACCCGCCTCAGACCCGCCCCATTGCCATCCCTACTTAAAAATAGTATATTTATGGACACGCCGCATTTAATTGACTATTAAAATTATACCTTTTTTCCTTCAAATTATACCTTTTTTCACACTATAATCCAACACTTTATTTATTTATTATCCTAACCCATAAATACATAATAAACAAAAATTAAAAAGAAAAAAGTCCGTGTCTTTTCCCTTTCCTATTTCTCCCGTCAAGACTCTAAGGTAAATTCTAATGGTTTATTTTCTTCGTTGAAATTGTCTTCACCATGATCCATTCGACAACATTTTTGCTCTTATAATTTGTATATGCCAACTGGGTTTGGGTTTTTATTTAAAAAGAGGCCATGATCTTTCAGATTATCGTGGCTGGCTTTCTTTCAATTTTATCTTGGTGGCTGATCTCAGATTTTGGGGGTCCTCTTTTTATTGGGTGTTGTTTTGAATTTTTGAATTAGACTTTTGGTGAGAATATTTGTGAATTTGTGTATAATAATTTCATATTATTCTGCCCTTTTGCTTACTTAGGTAGCTGCTTTTATTACACATATATGTATAGAAGGAAATCAGGATTTAATTATTTCATTTTTATTGTTGTGGTGATACTGTAATGGTATATCTATGGATTGATTGTTGATCTGATTTTTTTCATAGTTTAAAGGTCACTTTGCTTAGTATATCTGAGTATGTCAACTTTGTGTGTTGAATAATTTACTTCCTTCTGCAATTCTATCTTTGGTTGCATTTGGATTCAAGGATAGGATTGATGGGAATGATTTTGATATTAGGTTGATTTGAATTCAACCTAGTGTTCGAAAATTTGCTCAAAAGTGAGTATCAAATGATTTGAGATAGTCCAAATCCTTCAATGCAAGCATAATCATCGTATATTTTGGTTTTTATGCAGATAGGTCATATTTGAGTTGTTGGTTTTCGTTATGGGCTTCTGATTACGTGGATACTAATAATTGAGATATAATCGATTTTTGTTGGTTTTTGTCATTTAATTGATGATGTGTTTTGATTCGTTATTTTAGGTAGTGACCGTTGAAAATAGACAAATATGGCTAATGCAGCAGCTCTTGCGGAGAGAGCTACCAGCGACATGCTGATTGGTCCAGACTGGGCTGTAAACATAGAATTATGCGATATATTAAACATGCATCCTGGGTATTACTTCTTGTCACATTTGTGTAATTGTATTTTATTTGAGACAATAAGTGTTTTTAGGCAACAAAAAAGACACCATTTTGCACGTTGCGAGAAAAATGTTTAATCCCAAGTTTTGAACTTTTAGTTGCTCGAATTCTGCTGTTTGTTTGGTTTTGCCCATGCCACTTGAAAGAACGTGATATGTAAATAATACTGAGATTCTGAAATAATTTAGATAATTGATCGAATCAATAAAATTAGCTGAAATGAAGAAATATGACATTTTGAGTGTGAGAATGAAGATATACACATTGGTTATGTGTTCAACACTGTTTCCTTTTCAAATCCCTTGAATATCTCTTTTCTAACTGTTATATTTAATTTACGCTATATTTGGACTTCGGGTTTGGTGATGAAAACAAGAAAAACAAAAAGTAAAGCACACATTTGTCTCGTGAAATTCTTTTCAGCAATGTTTTCCTCACCAAAAAATGAAAATCAAACATAGCTTTAGGTCCGTGTTTGTGTTAGTAATTGATTATCACGTGCGAGGAACATTTTCATGCTATCTCATAAATTGGATGAAAATTGCAGTCAAGCAAAGGATGCATTAAATGTACTGAAGAAAAAACTCGGGGATAAAAACCCTCAAATACAGCACCTCTCGCTAGTTGTAAGTATTTTCTCCTCTTTGTTTGCAGTTATTCCTACTTAATTTCTTCCTATTACACGGGAACTTTATCACTCTTTTTAGGTTGTTTGATGCTGTAAAAATATTTTCCTTCCCATTAAATATGTCTATAATTAGTGTTAAATAAAATTTTAACAGGAACTAGGCTAAGACTCCGTTTGTTATTGACATCATTTTAACTCAATTGTTTTTCCCTTAGAAGTTAAAACATTATATTCCCATATATGATATGACAACTTGTATAAATAACATTATATTCCTATATATGATTAGATTTTGAGTAGATCAATTAATAGATAATCTATAGTTTCTAAAAGTTTATAGTTCAGGTGCTGGAGACTCTGAGCAAAAACTGTGGAGAGAACGTGTTTCAGCAGATTGCTGCGTGCGATATTTTACGCGACATGGTCAAAATTGTATTGAATAAGGTAATTTAGCTTATTTTGCCTATCATGTCTCCATATTTTTCCCGATTATTCAAGTCCCAATGCTTTTTTAACATGTTCTTTTTAATATAACTTTCAGCCTGATTTACGTGTGAGGGAGAAGATTCTAGAATTGATCGATACTTGGCAAGAAGCTTTAGGGGGGTCTAGGGGGAAATTTCCCCAGTTCTACACTGCTTACAACGAACTGAAGGTCAATTTACTTTCTATTTTTTGTAAATTACCGAAAATTTTTGTAGTCTGTTTTTTGGTTTTAAAACCGGAGATATTACATGTACACTCTAGAGGGTGAATAGTAATATATCTCAAATCACAGAGTATTTTTCACAATTTGGTTTCACGTTGGGGGTATCGATTTACTTACCCTTAAAACTATTGGACTTATAACTCAATCGAGTAATTTTTATTATTAAATTTGGCAGTCTGCTGGGGCTGATTTTCCACCTCGAGAAGGACATAGTGTACCGTTATTCACTCCACCCCGTACACGACCTGTAGTTCGATTTGAAGAAGCTCCTGTTCCAGCCTCTCTCGAGTCTGATGCTTCTTCTGGGCTCAGGTATTTGTTTCTGAGTTGTATGCATTTTGTCTCATCTACGTTTTACGGTCAAATCGAAGCTCTTTTAACGTGTTATTAATTTTTTTGTATCGCGAGGTATATTCTATTTATATTTTGTTGGTATTTACTTCTATTTGGCTCGTTCTGGTGTGTTTCGAATAGTGAAAGTTATTTTAAACTGATAGTTATTAACTCTTATCGTATTATTATCCTAATACAGCTTGCCGGAAATTCAAACTGCGGAGGGACTTGCAGATGTTCTTATGGAAATACTGTCTGCATTGGATCCAAATAATTCTCAGGTTGAACTATATGCTCTCCTTCTAATTTGTTTGCCACAAAATGTCATTCTTTGTGGGGCTAATTGTTAATTTTCATTAATGGAATTGGCCCCCGATAATACTTCTATGTTGAAATTTATGTTTTATTTTTATCACCGATTTTTCTGTAAAGCTTGATAAAGTACATTGCCATTTACCACTATCCGTTGGATCTCATCGTAGGGTGTGAAAGATGAGATGATTATGGACTTGGTTGATCAGTGTCGTTCATACCAAAAGCGCGTCCTGATTCTTGTGAATAATACTGCGTAAGACTACGGCTTATAATAAATATTTCGTCGTTTATATTAAAAAAATAAAATCAACTTAGTAAGTATGGTTGTTTCCTTTTGCAGAGATGAGAATCTTCTGTGTAAGGGATTGGCGTTGAATGATAATTTGCAACGAGTACTTAGTCTACATGATGATATTGCCAATGGGAAGCCTGTGGTTCCAATGGCGACTAGAGAAACTCGTGTTGCGCCTCTTATGAATGTACATCACGAGGATGCCGAGTCTGAAGAAGACGATTTTGCTCAATTAGCACGCAGGTACCCTTTAACACAAAGTACTTATATCTGTCGTTTATGGAGTTAATTACAAGCAAGATGGGCGTTTTATGTTGTAATGATTGTGTTTGATAATATTTCTCTTAGGGTGTGTTTGGATTGAGTGATTTGGATTTGGGGAGGGGATTTGGAGGAAGGATTTGAAATGACACCTAAAATGGTATCATTTGAAATCCACCGTAGTTACGGAGAAATAGGTCGAACAAGGGATTTGAAATTCATCGTAACCATCCATGTTGTAAGTAAGAGTGTTGATAATAATGGTATAATTGCAGAACATCAAAAGATTCACCGTTAGGACATAAGCCCGCAATTACCAAGGCCAATCCCGTTCATATACGCCCTTTTCTTCCTCCTCCGCCAGCTTCAAGACAATCATATACTACAGGCGTTGTTGATTATCTGAGTGGCGAAACGTATGAGACAAAACGATCCTCAAAAACTTCAGAATCAACAATTACAGATGATTTTGTAAATCCCACTGCATCTTTTTTTGCTCCAAAATCGTCCCCAGAAGAATCTTCTGCACAAACAAGCAAACCCCTCGACCAATCAGATTTGTCGTCTTCGAATATTCCAGAGACGAGCAAAAACCCTTCACCAACTTTGGGATATAACCAGATTTTCGAGCAGCATCATAGTGGCCCCTCACAGTGGAGTAGTGGGTCCAGTTCTTCTTATGATAGTTTACTCGGGAAAACGCAAAATTTATCGATCAAATCACCAACACACACCAAGGAAGAAAAACCGGAAGATGCACTCTTTAGAGACTTGCTTGATTTTGCTAAAGCCAAACCGTCTTCGCCAAAAACGGATAGGTCATTTTACGGGTGAGTATATGATGATCTTTGTCGTTAGCAATTATAGTTTGCTCGATAACGCCTCGCTTTTGTAATGTTGTTGAGATTCTTGAAATAAATGTTTATGGAACTTATAGGTATTATGTGTTAATGATGTGAAACTTTAAGGGTTTTGTTGCATATTTGGTTAATTTTGTTTTACAGATGGAATGTGAATTTGTGGGATATGCACTTTTGTTGTCTTTATTATTTGGCATAGTTTTCTTCTCATCTAAAATAACTAAATGACCCATGCATACCCTCTCTCTTTCACTTACATGAGTCGAACCCGGAACTTGATGAAATTGCTCGATTCGAGAAAAAAAATTCAATATTAATAATCAATTTCGCCAATACAATATACAAAAACAATAAAGAAAATGACATTAAAAGCAAAAAATAAAAACTCATTTTAGTGGAAATACACTCTTCTTCACATGCAAGATTCTGTTTGGCTGCACATTTCCGAAGCATGAAAAGATCAAATCAAATAACCAGCCTCCTCTTCCCCGGAAAAACACTCCCTTTCTTGGCCGGAAACGCCACTGCCGCCGTGTCACCGCCGCCGGTCTCAGCTGCAGCCACCATTTCTGCTTCTTCTGTATATTTTTTCATATGAAAAATGCTAAGTTAAATAGACTGATTGGATAAAGGAAACTTGGGATGGAAGGTTTCTAGAAGAAGCAGATAATGTAATAACATTATGTACTTGGATTTGGTTGGAATATGTAAATTTTTTTGTTTCTTAATGGCTACACTTTATGTTACAATCTATAGTGAGAGAGAGAGAGAGAGAGAGATTGTATAACTTAAAAACGTGCATAATTTTATTTTGCGGAAATTAATTACTGAGTTTAATTATATTTTTTATTTATTATAAATTTTCTCGTAATTTTTTAAAATATCTCATCTAGAATATATAATAGATTTCTTAAAAAAACATGCTTATACAAAATACAGCCAAGCCCGATAGAAGGAAACATAAATCGACACTCGATTGAGATCTATAGTTAAAAGCTTGGAACATCAGCAGAAAATGTCTAGCTTTAATACAAATTTTTTGTTTGAAACTAGACTTGTTTAATACAGTCGAGTAGGCTCAAATAAAAAATATTCATTTTTGAATTAATTAAAAACCAAATCAATCTCAAACAAATTTTTTTTTAAACTTCGATAATAAATAGACTTAAATATTTAATTCGACTCAACTCCATTTTTTTTTCATCATATTTTTTAAGAATTTTCCAGACTCCAAATTCCACATCATAGGCAAAAATTAGATAGCCAGATTTTTTTCTTCCTTTTTTGGTTCTTTTTGCATCTCACCTTCAATGAAACTTCCTATAACCAAGTTCTAAAATCTCAACCACACAAGTGTCCTCTTCATTTCATTATCACCAAAATACGGACAAGTACTAACTTGGCCAAATTTGTGATTGTTAATAAAGAAGTTTTCAACCATATAATATTATATAACCCCTCTTCCTATATATATATAACACACATATATTTACAACCCAATTCCAATTACAAAACTTTTCATTATAACCAAAGTACAAACAAGTACAACTTAGAAGTTATAACTCTACATATACATCTCCTCATATACATATAACTCTACACAAAAATGTCTCACCTCGACACGAATAACCTGCACATGATTTTCAACAAGCTCGATAAAAATGGCGATGGTCTCCTTAGCATAGATGAACTACAATGGCTTCTCGATAAGATTGGTATCAGTGCTGAACGAGACGAGCTCGAGCTGCTGTTAGGTAAAAATAACTTAGACCTTATTGATTTTCTCTTCTTTTACCAAACTTTAACCAAAGGGAATCTTTTCGATCGAGAAATAAGAGAAGATGGAATCTTCGAAAGGGATCTTCGAAAGGCTTTCAGGGTTTTTGATTTGGATGATGATGGATTCATTTCTTGTGAGGATCTTCAATCTACATTGTCTAGATTAGAGCTGTGGGATGAGCATTGTGGAGAAGACTGTAAGAATATGATTCAAGTGTATGATACTAATTCTGATGGATTGCTTGATTTTGACGAGTTTAAGGATATGATGTTGGGACAGATCTGTCCTAGAACATAGTTCAATCTCTTCTATATGTCTATTATATTCAAGGGGTGTAAAAAAAAAATTGTAATGAAAGTAAATTTGATTCAAAAAAATGTAGATCCCATAATGGAAAAATGGATTATGGACCGTTTAGATCGTTTGTTTCAACTCTCGTTTCATCTTCTATTCTGTTTTTTTTACAAAACCTTGCAAGATATGAACTTAAGATGCCTAACTCAAAATATGCATAAAGCAGTTTGTTCATCGATTTTTTTGTGTAAAATAATTCAATTTAACTTTAATATTTTGCATACTATTTAAAGAAAAATCTATCATGGTTCGGGATAATAGCATGTGGGGGGTTGGTTTTTCCACCACGGTCCACGCCCACTTGCTATTGTGTGGTAGCCCAAGTCCAGGATATAATTCCAAATATAATTCCAATAGAGTTAAGGCAAATTATTAAAATATTGTCAGACGCAATTATGAGAATCAATTGGCGACGGTCTATGATAGAATTGTGCAGAGATAAGCCTAATTTTATAAAATATTGTCAGACGCAATTATGAGAATCAGTTGGCGCCGGTCCATGATAGAATTGCGCATAGTTAAGCCTAATTTTATAAAATATTGTCGGACGCAATTATGAGAATCAGTTGGCGCCGGCACATGATAGAATTGCACAGAGTTAAGGCTAATTTTATAAAATATTGTCATACGCAATTATGAGAATCAGTTGGCGCCGGCCCATGATAGAATTGCACAGAGTTAAGGCTAATTTTATAAAATATTGTCGGGCGCAATGATGAGAATCTTTAACGCAATAGAGTCTATTCATATATCGCGCCTAAAATGCAGTACGAAATTGATATTAAACAAATATATACCTCATACTAGTCATAAATAACCTTTGGTTTCACTATGATATAAATAGAAAATAATTTTTTTTCCATTTCAAATTTATAAAAACAATCCGGGTTGATTATGACCCGACCCAGTTAGCGGCGTTCAATTTTTTCTTCTTTTATAACTAGCGGCAGTCTTTATATCGACTCTACTCTGAAATTGAATCCCCCTCTCTCTCTCTCTCTCTCCCCCCGCGCGCGTTCTTGAGTTTGTGCCGGAATTTCATAGAGCATTTTGAGAAGCTTCCATTATTGGTGATTTTTTGTTTACTATTTCTGCCTTTATGTAGCGTAGCACGAACACTGTCAAGTATCGATCTTCTGTTTCTTTTTTCTTTTTTTTCATCCCATATGTTGTTTTGTCCAGGTCATCGATTTCTACATGTATATTAGCATTCATTAAGTTATGCATTCTGGGTTTTCCCTCAGATCCCATGTGTGCGTGTGTGGTTCATATATAGCAAAGTCTGTATAGCGACGTGTTGGTGGATGTTCCCTCAGATCCCATATGTGTGTTCTCTGGCGCTGCCAAAAGCTGCGCCAGAAATGGCGTAGCTACAGGCGCAGCTCTTTTAGTTTTTCTTTTTTAATTTTTTTTAGGGTTTTCACTTTAGTCCCTTGGTTTTATGTTTGTTTTCATTTTAGCCCCTTTTAAATATATGAAGTTTGAATTATTTTTAATTTAGCCCCTTTTAATTTTAATTAGTTGTAATTATATCATATTCATTATATTTCATTCATTTATACATTAATTTAAGTTTATTATTAAATTATAAATAAATATTTTATACTCTAATCTATATAAAATGTATATTTTATTATTAATTAGTTTGAATTGTTTTTAATTTAGTCAATAAAAATTTAATTTGTTATAAATAAATTAAATAAGTTTATATTTAATTTAACTAGAATAAAATACAAGTTTTATAATTTAATGTTAAATAAAAATATACTATTACTTGTATAAAAACGCATATTTTTATAAACTAAAAGCATCAATACATTAGATAATTGAATATCGAAATGCAATTAATATAAATTTTTTGTTTGTTTAATAATAAAATACTTTTATTTTTTGTGAATTTTATTAACAAATTATATGTTTTGGATGAAATTGTACAATACCTAAAAGGTTTAGGCTTTATTTGTGAATGATTGTAATATTATAAAAAGGATGGAAAAACTGCGCCAAATCGGTGCAATTTTTTCGCCAAATTGGTGCAAAATGGATTTTTGGGTTGGAGATGTGATATTTTCTTGATTTTGAAATTTGGGCTCTTAAATAATTTCCTTTCTAACCTTTTTCCTGATTTTACTCTTCGACTGATAATGTTTACTGTTTCAAGATTTGATTTTTTGGTTCTTTTATCTGTGATTTAGCAAAAAAAGGACATATAAGTTGCATAATTAATAATAGCTTTTTGTTTGTTTAATGTTAGACTGAAACTATAATGAGACTATATACTATGAATCTTGAAATTTGGGCAGTATGGTTACCTTGGAAATCTGATTTTTCCTAGTTTTACTTATTTAGCTGCAGGTGTGGCAAAGTAAAGTCAGTGATCCGAAGAGGGAAAGGGGATTGAATAAATAGGGACGATTAAAATGGTTCGAAATGATGTGTATTTCACTGGTGTTGAGGGATTAGTTAATAGCGAAATTTATCATGATTTCGTACTGGCTAAGGATTGCCCTGAATATGAGATAATGCTCAGGGAAGATGATAAGATGGAAGAGAATTACAGGGACCTTCTTTTGGGCATTCTAACTGAGAGAGAAAATAAGATGACTCGGAAGAGATCAAGGAGTAAGGCTAAGAATGAGGGAGAAAATGAAAAATCCGAAAAAGTGACTCGGATGGAGTCAAATGACAAGGCCAATAACAGGAAGGTAGAAACAGCGAATAGCTCAACTAATGATAGAGCATGGGATGAATATCGTAAAAATTTTAAGAATAATGAAGAGCATAATCAAGAGAAAGAGAATGGTGATGATGAGAGTTCGGAAGGAAAAGCAAACTCTTGTTTGGTAAATGCATTTTGCCATATGTACTCTAGTGCACATATCTTGCAACACAATTATGTAACACTTGCTGCTGATATTTGTCACACAACTCACAACTCACAAGTGTAACACAAGTGGTTAGGATGTGAATAGAGGAAAACCCGTGTTATAGAAGAAAGTATTTGTCTTTCCATATTGTAATTGTAATTGTAATCATCTATGTATATACATTTGTTGCAGATGAATAAGAAGATGGGTCCTACCAAGAAGAGGTCAGAGTTTAGGCAAAAGGTGATAGCTGTTCTTAGAAGACCATATGACGAAGATGAGTATGGTAGGCTTTGGGTCGAGTTTGAATTTCGTACCCCAGACCTTAATCAGAGAGATAGATCATATCACGATTTCTATCCTGGTTAGTTAAAAGGCTTCTTGTTTTTGCTTTTTGAGTAACATTCAAAGGCATTTTCTACATACGAAAATGCTTCAATGTGTTCCTTTTGAGATCTTATAGTTTCTTTTTTTGTATTTTTATATGATTACATTTACAGATTTAGCAAGAAAGCTTGAACAATTTGAGGAGGTTGATAAACCAAAATGTTTGAACCTCTTACGAGGGCTCTTCTTTTGGCTTCAGGTCTGTAGCTACTAACTAGTTTCACTTTCATGCTTCTCTAGACTAGGTTTATATATAGCATACTTACTTGTCTTTGTTCTGTTCTGTTCTGTTTCCATTGGAACCAGAATTCTATGCAGATTGGATCCTTCCAACCTTGGGAAGATGCAGAATGCCTTGCTGTAATGCCTGAGTCATATGGACAATCTTTTTAGCCTTTTATCGTTTTAAAGAAGTACATCTAATGCTGTAATTTGCATGTTGTATTTCAATGTCCATTTCTTTTTATTCTAATTATATCTCAAAACAGATATATAATCATAAATAACTGAAATGATTACAACTATTTGTCTATCATGTTTGATGGATGGTTTGTGTCGTGGAATAACTCTTGACATGTATGTTTATTTCTCAATACGTGGGGCCCAAAATAGATCAACATACAAGTGCATCAATGGCGCACGACAAGAACGCCATTTATGCGCCGGTTGAAAATTTATCAAATTTAACTAGTTGACCGAATTGTTTTGGCTAAAATTCCCTCAATTTCAACACCCAATTTATGCCTAATCCCAAATTTGCCCTATTTGACACAATTATTTTTGGCAAAAATAATCCTTCAACTTCCCTTAATTGATGATGCCCGATTTTTGCAAAACAAAAGCCTTTGATTTTGACCACTTGGTTTAATAAGCTAGCATATTATTGATGTATTAGTAAATATGATTAGTTTATTTTTAAAAATTTTGCTTCAAAAAGGCGTGCGCCATTCGCCATTAACAACTATGGATTGAGATGGCCCCACCAGCCAAGCGCAATCTTCCCACATACAATGTGGCAGCAAAAACAAAGGTAAATTCATTTTTATCTCACAAATGTTAAAAGGCACAAAATGAAGAATACATCTGTTTTGAGATATAGATATCATTTTCCTTTAGTGAAACAAGCAGCATCATATGATTCTGCAGCACAACCGACGGCTCACCTAAATCTAAATCAAGATAAAAACTAAAAAGGAAAAAAATAAAGAATTGTAGTACAACGAACCTCTGTTGTGATTCGCCTAATACTACATCAAATGGATGCTTTACAGGTGTATATTTAATTCGACTCAACTCCATTTTTTTCCATCACATTTTTTAAGAATTTTCCAGATTTCTAATCCAGCCACAATCATAGACAAAATTAGATGGTGTAAAGATCAGCTCAAACAGATTTTTTTCCTTCCTTTTTTGGTTCTTTTTTTCTATCTCACCTTCAATGAAACTTCCTATTAATAAACAAATTTGTGATTGTTAATAAAGAAGTTTTGAGCCATGTAATATTTTATTATCCCTCTTTCCTATATATATATATATACATACACAGACATTACAAACTTCAATTAAGAAACTTTTCATTACAAACACAGTACAAACAAGTACTACTTAAGAACATTTTGTGATCAATAACAAATTACACCTTCCCCTATACATATACATATATATACACAAAAAGGGATAATTTCAAAATCCATACCGTAGAATAGGCCGAATCCACTTTTGATACCATGGTTTAGGCCTGTAACACATTTGGTACAAAATAAGAAATTTTTTAACGATTTTGGTACTGCCGTTAGTTGACTAACGGTCAAACTGACTGGTACGTTAGTTTCAACCATTTTGTGAACTACCCAATAGGATATAAGGAATTTAGGAGGGAAATGTGAGTGTCTTCTTCCTTCATCATCTGCCATTTCACTTTTATGTTTTCAATTCTTCCATTTCAGATCGGTTTTTGAATCCACCGTATGCTCCAAGAGCATTTGAAGTGATAACTGATCTCCGCAACAATATAAGAGAATTGGAGAATCAAATTGTTTCAAATAGGGCTAATAAAATCGATGAGTTACAAAAAAGGATTGAAGATCTTCAAGGCATCCTTAACAAGTTGCAAAAACGGGAGAAAATGCAGCGACTTTTGCTACTCAGTTTAGTGTTGTTTTGCATCATTTATCATTTTTTGTGATGTAGTTAAATGTTGTTTCTATAATTTATTTTCAGTTAAGTTGATGTTTTAGTTAATGTAATATAATTATGATTTGCTGAGGATGTTCAAATTGTCATGTAATTTAATGATTAGGGTGTTCAAATCGGTTTTTGAATCTGTTTTAGAACCCAAATTGTCGTGTAATATGTTCAAATCTGTTTTGGAACCCAAATTGTCATGTAATGTAATCATTAGTTGAGGATGGTCAAATATGTTTTTAGAGGCAATAAATGAACACAACACAAAGTAGTACAAATTGTCATGTAATGTAATGTCATACAAATATAACAAAATAGAAGTACTAGATTTCAACAATTAACAATCCAAAGTACACCAAATTGTTTCAAAATCAGATACCAAAATAGCCACAATCCAACTAATGAAAATACCAAAAACACATAGTTCAAAAATACACAACCAATATCCAAGAACAAATCTTTAACACTCACAACCTACACTTTCTTCTTCCCAAGAAGCTTTGTAGTTCTTTCCCTCAAAGCAGCATTCAAGTTGGTCATTGTCACATACTTTTTGCCATCTTTATCAATTGTTTTTAGTCTTAGTAGTTCTCTTTTCCTGGTGGTTACACCTACAGCAACTCTTGGATGATCTACAGAAAATGGAACAGTGGTAGAATTGGATGTAACAGTTTCTGCTGTTGGAGGCCTTGGTGGTTTGTTTACTGCTGTTTGAAGCCTTGGTGGTTTGTTTGCTGCTTTGTTTGCTGTTGTTTGAGGCCTTGCTTGTTTGTATGTTGCTGCTGGAGGCCTTGTTGGCATTGATGTCTTCAACATAGCTTCCCTTATTTGAGCTCTAGTTTCCCTTAGTGGCATTGGTGGTGGCATTGATTGGGATTTGAAGATTGGCCCTTTCTTACCTAATTCACAACATTTTCTTTGCTGCAACAGTTTTAAAAATTTCAAATAAGCCTCCTTGAAAATAATCACAGTTAACATATATAACGAAGAGAACCAAGAGAATTTCGGGGCGAATTCGGCCCTCCTACCAGATTTTGTGAAAGAAATCGATTTCTTACTCCGAATTGGCCCTCCTACCAGATTTTCTTGCAACAATTTTAAAAATGCACAAATCGACCAATTACTACAACATTAACGAAGAGAACCAAGAGAATTTGGGGGCGAATTTGGGAGATTTGAGTGAATTTGTGGATGATTGAAGAACTAGGTTTGGGTGAATTTGGGAGAGTTTTTGAAAATCGAAGAATGAACAAACCCTAAAATGACTGAACTAATTGAACATGTGCTTTACTAACGGCCACGTGACACGCACGTGGCTTTGACCATTGGCAAAAAAACTTGATGTGCCTAAACCGCAAGCGCACGGCTTCGGTGCAGTACAAAAGATATCGTTCCCACGAGGACCGAACAATCAAGCACTAGCCTATCAATTATCAGTAATCTAAGCCTAATAAAAATACGAGATAGTTGTAAAGAAAACTAAACGGAAAGCAAGTAAATTGATTTGATTTGTATATGATTGGAAATTCCAGAATTAGGGTTTACCACGATATATATTATCGACTCAATTATATTACCGATTAAGTTACGATTGCTACTTATGAAGGACACTATCTAATTGTAATTACTATCTTCCGTCGAAGTATAACAATATACCCAAGATAATTAATCAACTACTTTCGTGATGATTAGACTAAACTCAGACTCATTAATCTCTATGATAGTGTATCGATTCCTCAAAAGACCTAAAACTACTTTCGTGATTTAGGATCCTAGGTTTGAATTCTAGGGTTCTGATATAGATGTCACCTTTCAGAATTTTCACCTAATATCTATGATCATGCAAATAAGTGGCCAGCAAATTCACAAGCATTAACAATCAAGAATTCAAATCATAAGCATACGCGATATAACATAAACAGTTCTAAAATCTATATCGATAACATATTATCGGGCTATTCCCGATTCCAGAATAAGATGGATTACTCCATAGATGCAGAGAAACAATCAACAATTAATAAAGTAAACCTCATAATACGACAAGAATTAAAAGAGATTAAAGAAAATAATTTCGATTAAACCCGTTGTCGAATAAATTGTCTACAATCGTTCTTGAATCTTGTCTCTCGATCTCCAATCTTACAACTCAATTCAAGAAAATAAAAGTCCGAGCCCTAATACAATGTTTGGAGGGGGTATTTATACCTAATCTAGATCATAAACCCGAAATTGGGCCGAAGATGGGCCTCACGCGTATTGAGTTAGAATAGGGCGCGTACGTACGCTGTTTAACACGGCGCTTGTACGCAGAACAAAACGGCGCTTGTACGCCGAACAAATCGGTGCCTGTACGCCGAACAATGTGGCGCCTGTACGCCGTTATAAATGGCGCTCGTACGCGAGATTGGCCTAATTCTCTGCCTCCGTTGATTGTACGCGAATCAACACGGCGCTCGTACGCCTTGTGAAGTGGCGCTCGTACGCCAATTTGAACGGCGCCTGTACGCCTTGTATTTCCAGCTTCCAATCAACTCGTTCTCGATTTTAGCCTATAATTGGTATTTTTCCTTTGCAACATAGAAATTTCCTACGGCACTCAAAAGTAACATTAAACGTATTTGTGGGATAAAAATATGGTGCAAATACTATACTAAACGTGTCGAATGAATGATGGAAATTGCGTAAAAATGAGGTTTATCAACCCCCCCCAAACTTGCTTTTGTTCGTCCTCGAACAAACGGTAAAGTAAAGAAACAAAAACAAAAACTAAAGATAAACTCATTTTCGTAGAGTACACGATTGCACTTAGCACGTGCAACAAGCCTTTAAACCTTTTTGTTACCCAAAAAGGACGAGTTATAGTCTCGTGAGGGTTTGCAGATGATATACCCACAAAATCGCGTAATCAATGAGTCCTTGCTAAATCGAAAAGTGATGCAATCGTACAAAAATCGACGTGAACTAATGGCCCGACATTTTTAGAAAAAGATCATGCATTCGCTTAGTCATTGGTTACATCACACCACAGAGTTAAACAAGCTTCTAGAAAGCACTGAACATCTTTAAGCATTATAGTCGAGTGGCGTTTCTAACAAAAATCCGAGTGGCGCCCATCCCTACCAACTGGTCTAACAGATATTAGGGTCTAACTGGTTCACAATATTGAGCTTTTAGCATAAGTCAACTGTACAAACGAGCTCATACTTGTCAGGATTGTGCAATGTTCGTTCCCTTAGACTTTCTATGACACCCGTTATCGAGCTTTGGGTCAACGACTCCCAAGCTAGATAGCCTTAGGGCGTTAAGTTTTAAGAGACTCCTTCGGACTTAATCACTCAAGTGTCAAAGGTCACAGAACGAACTAATCCATCTTTTCTTTTTTTTTTTTTTCTTTTTTTTTTTTTTATTGTGCCAGAAGACGTGATTCTAATTTGGTAGACTTGGAGGCCACTACCTATGTGTTTCGAAAACGGGTGATCCACTCAACTCCTATGCCTTGGACTACTACGTATTAGTGACTAGCCAGAAAAGTGTAACTAAGCAGATGATATCGCCGACAAAAAAAATTCATGCGTTATATGTATTAAAAAGTCAGGCTTTCATATCACCTAGTCAATCGTTGTAAGACGATCACAAAGATAAAGCTATAGACCAACCCATAGTGAATGTGTAAAGTCCCCGTAAACACCCCCAAACTCGAAATGCACATTGTCCCTAATGTGATGGAATGTGGATATGTATGCATGCGTAAAAGTAAAAAGGGACGTAACCTTGTCAAGAGTCGAGGTGATCGTTCTGAGTCTGGGAGATGCTATGTCTATAGTACTTTAGAAAACAGGAATCAATGATGATGTAGCGCTCGAATCGTTGAAGATGATTAACTTGTTGATAGCTTTCGATCTGTTTGAGAGGAAAAATCAAAAAGGGCGAGGTGAGTATGAGGGAAACAATCGAGGGTTTAATGTTTGAATGCGTGAAGTAGTGGAAGGAAATATGTTTTAAAAACTGTAAACCCGACCCTGCGTACGTACGCCATTTAACGCCGCGTACGTACGCAGTGTATTTCGGCGTACGTACGCCGTTCATTTGCGCGTACGTACGCCCAAGCTTTAAAAAATCTCTGCCCGTGTTGATTGTACGCCGATTTACACGGCGTACGTACGCCGTGTATTTCGGCGTACAGGCGCAATGTTATCCCGCGTACAGGTGCGGAGTTGAAAAAAAACGTTGCCTCTGTTGATTGTACGCGATTTAATATTGCGTTCGTACGCTAAACAAAACTCGAATTTTTTTTTTTTTTTTTAAAGAAAATGATTTCGAAAACTTGAAACAAAAACGAAAACAGCAGGAAAGAAAAACAAAAAGAAAGCAAAAACAAAAATAAAGGATACATTTGGGTTGCCTCCCGAAATCGAGCTTACTTCGCATACAAGAGAAGTCAAAATCCTGAAATTAAAACAAAAATTAAAATTAAAAACGAAAATATAAAATAAAAAAAATAAAACGGCTTAGTCTCACTAAAATCTGATAAAAACTAATATTGACTATTCAAGTCCCCGGCAACGGCGCCAAAAAAACTTGATGTGCCTAAACCGCAAGCGCACGGCTTCGGTGCAGTACAAAAGATATCGTTCCCACGAGGACCGAACAATCAAGCACTAGCCTATCAATTATCAGTAATCTAAGCCTAATAAAAATACGAGATAGTTGTAAAGAAAACTAAACGGAAAGCAAGTAAATTGATTTGATTTGTATATGATTGGAAATTCCAGAATTAGGGTTTACCACGATATATATTATCGACTCAATTATATTACCGATTAAGTTACGATCGCTACTTATGAAGGACACTATCCAATTGTAATTACTATCTTCCGTCGAAGTATAACAATATACCCAAGATAATTAATCAACTACTTTCGTGATGATTAGACTAAACTCAGACTCATTAATCTCTATGATAGTGTATCGATTCCTCAAAAGACCTAAAACTACTTTCGTGATTTAGGATCCTAGGTTTGAATTCTAGGGTTCTGATATAGATGTCACCTTTCAGAATTTTCACCTAATATCTATGATCATGCAAATAAGTGGCCAGCAAATTCACAAGCATTAACAATCAAGAATTCAAATCATAAGCATACGCGATATAACATAAACAGTTCTAAAATCTATATCGATAACATATTATCGGGCTATTCCCGATTCCAGAATAAGATGGATTACTCCATAGATGCAGAGAAACAATCAACAATTAATAAAGTAAACCTCATAATACGACAAGAATTAAAAGAGATTAAAGAAAATAATTTCGATTAAACCCGTTGTCGAATAAATTGTCTACAATCGTTCTTGAATCTTGTCTCTCGATCTCCAATCTTACAACTCAATTCAAGAAAATAAAAGTCCGAGCCCTAATACAATGTTTGGAGGGGGTATTTATACCTAATCTAGATCATAAACCCGAAATTGGGCCGAAGATGGGCCTCACGCGTATTGAGTTAGAATAGGGCGCGTACGTACGCTGTTTAACACGGCGCTTGTACGCAGAACAAAACGGCGCTTGTACGCCGAACAAACCGGCGCCTGTACGCCGAACAATGTGGCGCCTGTACGCCGTTATAAATGGCGCTCGTACGCGAGATTGGCCTAATTCTCTGCCTCCGTTGATTGTACGCGAATCAACACGGCGCTCGTACGCCTTGTGAAGTGGCGCTCGTACGCCAATTTGAACGGCGCCTGTACGCCTTGTATTTTCAGCTTCCAATCAACTCGTTCTCGATTTTAGCCTATAATTGGTATTTTTCCTTTGCAACATAGAAATTTCCTACGGCACTCAAAAGTAACATTAAACGTATTTGTGGGATAAAAATATGGTGCAAATACTATACTAAACGTGTCAAATGAATGATGGAAATTGCGTAAAAATGAGGTTTATCATCAACTAACGGCAGTACCAAAATCGTTAAAAAATTTCTTATTTTGTACCAAATGTGTTACAGGCCTAAACCGTGGTATCAAAAGTGGATTCGGCCTATCCTACGGTATGAATTTTGAAATTATCCCTACACAAAAATGTATACATAAATAACCTGCACATGATTTTCAACAAGCTCGATAGAAATGGCGATGGTGTCTTAGCATAGACAAACTTCTCTGGCTTCTCGATAAGATTGGTATCTGTGCTAAACAAGATGAGCTCGAGCTACTATTAGGTAAAAATAGCTTAGACCCTATGGATTTTCTCTTCTTTTACCAAACTTTAACCAAATGGAATATTTTGGAGCAAGATGGAATCTTGGAAAGGGATCTTCGAAAGGCTTTCAGGGTTTTCGATTTGGACGATGATGGATTCATATGTTGGGAGGATCTCCAATCTGCATTGTCAAGATTAGAGCTGTGGGATGAGCATTGTGGAGAAGACTGTAAGAATATGATTGAAGAGTATGATACTAATTCTGATGGATTGCTTGATTTTGACGAGTTTAAGGATATGATGTTGGGATAGACCTGTCCTAGAACTTAGTTCAATCTCTTCTATATGTCTATTATATTCAAGGGGTGTAAAAAAAAAATTGTAATGAAAGTAAAATTGATTCAAAAAATGTAGATCCCATAATGGCAAAATGGATTATGGACCGTTCAGATCGTTTGTTTCAACTCTCGTTTTATCTTCTATTCTGTTTTTTTATAAAACCTTGCAAGATATGAACTTAAGATACTTAACTCAAAATATGCATAAAGCAATTTGTTCATCGTTTTTTTTTTTTTTTTTTTTTTGTAAAATAATTCAATTTAACTTCAATATTTTGCATACTATTTAAGGAAAAATCTATCAAGGTTCGGGATAATAGCATGTGGGGGGTTGGTTTTTCCACCACGGTCCACGCCCACTTGCTATTGTGTGGTAGCCCCAGTCCAAGATAGAATTCCAATAGAGTTGAGCCTAATTTTATAAAATATTGTCAGACGCAATTATGAGAATCAGTTGGCGCCGGTCCATGATAGAATTGCGCATAGTTAAGCCTAATTTTTTAAAATATTGTCGGACGCAATTATGAGAATCTTTAACGCAATAGAGTCTATTCATATATCGCGCCTAAAATTCAGTACGAAATTGATATTAAAAAAATATATACCTCATACTAGTCATAAGTAACCTTTGACTTCACTATGATATAAATAGAAAATAATTTTTTTCCCATTTCAAATTTATAAAAACAATCCGGGTTGATTATGACCCGACCCAGTTAGCGGCGTTCAATTTTTTCTTCTCCTTTTATAACTAG
The DNA here is from genome assembly GCA_963669365.1 of Verbascum thapsus. Lineage (NCBI taxonomy): Eukaryota > Viridiplantae > Streptophyta > Magnoliopsida > Lamiales > Scrophulariaceae > Verbascum > Verbascum thapsus. The sequence goes on from OY770107.1 coordinate 19,548,360, forward strand.
CGGCAGTCTTCATATCGACTCTACTCTGAATCACTCTCTCTCTCTCCGCGCGCGTTCTTGAGTTTGTGCCGGAACTTCATAGAGCATTTGGAGAAGCTTCCTTTATTGGTGATTTTTTGTTTACTATTTCTGCCTTTATGTAGCGTAGCACGAACACTGTCAAGTATCGATCTTCTGTTTCTTTTTTCTTTTTTTTCATCCCATATGTTGTTTTGTCCAGGTCATCGATTTCTACATGTATATTAGCATTCATTAAGTTATGCATTCTGGGTTTTCCCTCAGATCCCATATGTGTTTGTGTGTGTGTGGTTCATATATAGCAAAGTCTGTATAGCGACGTGTTGGTGGATGTTCCCTCAGATCCCATGTGTGTGTTCTCTGGCGCTGGGTTGTCTCCAACCCAGCGCTGGCGTAGCTACAGTGCTGCGCCATTGGCGCAGCAACAGGCGCAGCTCTTTTAGTTTTTTTTTTAAATTTTTTTTAGGGTTTTCACTTTAGTCCCTTGGTTTTATGTTTGTTTTCATTTTAGCCCCTTTTAAATATATAAAGTTTGAATTATTTTTAATTTAGTCCCTTATAAGTTTAATTAGATGTAATTATATCATATTCATTATATTTCATTCAATTATACATTAATTAAGTTTATTATTAAATTATAAATAAATATTTTATACTCTAATCTATATAAAATATATATTTTATTATTAATTAGTTTGAATTGTTTTTAATTTAGTCCATAAAAATTTAATTTGTTATAAATAAATCACATAAGTTTATATTTAATTCAACTAGAATAAAATACAAGTTTTATAATTTAATGTTAAATAAAAATATACTAAAACTTGTCTAAAAATGTGTATTTTTATAAACTAAAAGCATCATAAGTGAATATCGAAATGCAATTAATATAATTTTTTGTTTGTTTAATAATAAAATACTTTTATTTTTGTGAATTTTATTAACAAATTATATGTTTTGGATGAAATTGTACAATACACAAAAGTTTTAGGTTTTATTTGTGAATGATTGTAATATTATAAAAAAGATGGAAAAACGGAATACTCTGTAAGATTCTTTTTTGGTGCAGGGAACTCCAGCTGCGCCAAATCGGTGCAATTTTTGCGCCAAATTGGTGCAAAATGGATTTTTGTGTTGGAGATGTCAATTTTTCTTGATTTTGTAATTTGGGCTCTTAAATAATTTCCTTGCTAACCTTTTTTCTGATTTTACTCTTGGACTGATAATGTGTACTGTTTTAAGATTTGATTTTTTTGGTTCTTTTATCTGTGATTTAGCAAAAAAAGGACATATAAGTTGCATAATTAATAATAGTTTTTTGTTTGTTTAATGTTAGACTGAAACTATAATGAGACTATATACTATGAATCTTGAAATTTGGGCAGTATGGTTACCTTGGAAATCTGATTTTTCCTAGTTTTACTTATTTAGCTGCAGGTGTGGCAAAGTAAAGTCAGTGATCCGAAGAGGGAAAGGGGATTGAATAAATAGGGACGATTAAAATGGTTCGAAATGATGTGTATTTCACTGGTGTTGAGGGATTAGTTAATAGCGAAATTTATCATGATTTCGTACTGGCTAAGGATTGCCCTGAATATGAGATAATGCTCAGGGAAGATGATAAGATGGAAGAGAATTACAGGGACCTTCTTTTGGGCATTCTAACAGAGGGAGGAAGGTCCGAACCACATATAAAGCGAAACAAGAAGGATGGAAATTCTAATGTTGGTGCGAAATATGAGAAAGATGGTGTAATTCTATACGAAGTAGAATCAAGTTCTGATGAAGAGTATGAGCCTCAACCTAGGAGGAAATTAACAAGTGCTATGAAACAAAAAGTTGGAGTCTCCACTGAGAGAGAAAATAAGATGACTCGGAAGAGATCAAGGAGTAAGGCCAAGAATGAGGGAGAAAATGAAAAAACCGAAAAAGTGACTCGGATGGAGTCAAATGACAAGGCCAATAACAAGAAGGTAGAAACAATGAATAGCTCAACTAATGATAGAGCATGGGATGAATATCATTTTGTTCGTAAAAATTTTAAGAATAATCAAGAGAAAGAGAATGGTGATGATGAGAGTTCTGCTGACGTGGAAATCCTAGACAGTACGCCTTGTGAGGTAGCAAAAACAAACTCTTGTTTGGTAAATGCATTTTGCCATATGTACTATAGTGCACATATCTTGCAACACAATTATGTAACACTTGCGGCTGATATTTGTCACAACTCACAAGTGGTTAGGATGTGAATAGAGGAAAAAAGTATTTGTGTTTCCATATTGTAATTGTAATTGTAATTGTAATCATCCATGTATATGCAGATGAATAAGAAGATGGGTCCTACCAAGAAGAGGTCAGAGTTTAGGCAAAAAGTGATAGCTGTTCTTAGAAGACCATATGATGAAGATGAGTATGGTAGGCTTTGGCTCGAGTTTGAATTTCGTACCCCAGATCTTAATCATAGAGATAGATCATATCACGATTACTATCCTGGTTAGTTAAAACGGTTTTATCTTGCATTGCTTTACCTTGTTGTGTTTTTGCTTTTTGAGTAACATATGAAAATGCTTCAATGTTATAGTTTCTTTTTTGTATTTTATATGATTACATTTACAGATTTAGCAAGAAAGCTTGAACAATTTGAGGAGGTTGATAAACCAAAATGTTTGAACCTCTTACGAGGGCTCTTCTTTTGGCTTCAGGTCAGTAACTACCAACTAGTTTCACTTTCATGCTTCTCTACGTTTATATATATACTTACGTGTCTTTGTTCTGTTCTGTTTCCATTGGAACCAGAATTCTATGCAGATTGGATCCTTCCAACCTTGGCAAGATGCAGAATGCCTTGCTGTAAAGCCCGAGTCTCGTTAGCTAAGGAACTTTGGACAATCTTTGGCTTAGAACTACATCTAATGCTGTAAATAATTTGCATGTTCATTTCTTTTTATGCTAATTATAATCACAATTTCGTGTTCGTGTGTGATGGAAATGATTACAACTCTCGTTTCATCTTCTATTCTGTTTTTCATAAAACCTTGCAAGATATGAACTTAAGATACCTAACTCAAAATATGCATAAAGCAATTTGTTCATGTAAAATAATTCAATTTAACTTCAATATTTTGCATACTATTTAAGGAAAAATTTATCATGGTTCGGGATAATAGCATGTGGGGGGTTGATTTTTCCACCCCACCCACATGCTATTGTGTGGTGGTCCCGATTCAGGATAGAATTGCCCATAAAATTAAGGATAAATTTATAAAATATTGTCAGGCGCACTTATGAGAATTTGTTGGTGTCGGTCCATAATAGAATTGCCCAGAGCTAAGGCCAATTTTATAAAATATTGTCGAATGCAACTATGAGAATCTTTAAGGCTAATTTTATAAAATATTGTTGGACGCAATTATGAGAATCTTTAAGGCTAATTTTATAAAATATTGTCGGACGCAATTATGAGGATCTTTAACGCACTAGAGTCTATCATATATCGCGTCTAAAATTCATTACGAAATTGTTGTTAAACAAACATATATATATGAGTAATGCTATATACCACCGTTTTCATACCACCGATTTTTCACCTCCCCTTGATTTAGACAGTATGAATGTATTAAATTCAATTGAATTAATTAAATCCAATGATTGTTTACTAATAATAGAAGGAGTGAAAAATCGGTGGTATGAAAACGGTGGTATATATCATTACTCTATATATATATATACACATCAGACCTTAGACTTCATTATGATATAAATAGAAAATAATTTTTTTCCATTCTAAATTTATTATAAAAGCAATCCGGGTTGATTATGACCCGACCCAGTTAGCGGCGTTCAAATTTTTCTTCTCCTTTTATAACTAGCGGCAGTCTTTATATCGACTCTACTCTGAATCGTCTCTCTCTCTCTCCGGGCGTTCTTGAGTTTGCGCCGGAACTTCATAGAGCATTTGGAGAAGCTTCCTTTATTGGTAATTTTTTTTTTTTACTTTTTCTGCCTTTGTGTAGCGAAGCACGAACACTGTCAATTATTGATCTTCTGTTTCTTTTTGGTTTTTTTCAGCCCATATGTTGTTTTGTCCAGGTCATCGATTTCTACATGTTTATTAGCATTCATTAAGTTATGCATTCTGGGTTTTCCCTCAGATCCCATATGTGTGCGTGTGTGGTTCATATATAGCAAAGTCTGTATAGCGAAGTGTTGGTGGATGTTTCCCTAAGATCTCCAACCCACGCTATTCTAGGGTGGGTTGGCTTGGAAATGGCGCTGGGTATGGCGATGGCGCATCAATGTAGCTGCGCCAATTCAGGCTTTTACTTTTTTTAAATTTTTTTAGGGTTTTCACTTTAGTCCCTTGGTTTTATGTTTATTTTCATTTTAGCCCCTTTTAAATATATAAAGTTTGAATTATTTTTAATTTAGCCCCTTATAAGTTTAATTAGTTGTAATTATATCCTATTCATTATATTTCATTCAATTATACATTAATTTAAGTTTATTGTTAAATTATAAATAAATTTCTGATACTCTAATTTATATAAAATGTAATTAATTAGTTTGAATTGTTTTTAATTTAGTCCATAAAAATTTAATATATTATAAATAAATCATATAAGTTATATTTAATTCAACTAGAATAAAATACAAGTTTTATAATTTAATTTTAAATAAAAATATAGTAAAACTTGTCAAAAAATGCATATTTTTATAAACTAAAGCATTAATACATTAAATAATTGAATATTGAAATGCAATTAATAATTTTTTGTTTGTTTAATAATAAAATATTTTTATGTTTGTGAATTTTATTAACAAATTATATTTTTGATTGAAACTGCGCCAAATTGGTACAAAATGGATTTTTGGGTTGAAGATGGCATATTTTCTTGATTTTTGAAATTTAGGATCTTAAATAATTTCCTTGCTAACCTTTTTTCTGATTTTTACTCTTCGACTGATAATATGTACTGTTTCAAGATTTGATTTTTTGGTTCTTTTATCTGTGATTTAGCAAAAAAAGGACATATAAGTTGCATAATTAATAATAGCTTTTTTGTTTGTTTAATGTTAGACTGAAATTATAATGAAACTATATACTATGAATCTTGAAATTTTGGGCAGTAGGTTACCTTCAAAATCTGATTTTTCCTAGTTTTACTTATTTTGCTGCAGGGGTTTGTTCAAGGTGTGGCAAAGTAAAGTCGGTCCAAAAAGGGAAAGGGGATTGAAGAAATAGGGAGGCATTATATCAGATTAAAATGGTTCAAATTGAGGGTTTAGTTAATAGTGATGTTTATCATGATTTGTTACGGGCTAAGGTAGGATGTAAACAATTTGTTGATAAATTACCTGAATTTGAGATAATGCTCAAGGAAGATGATGAGATGGAAGAGAATTACAAGGGCCTTCTTTTGGGCATTCTAACAGAGGGAACAAGGTCCGAATCACATATAAAGCGAAACGAGAAGGATGATGTCAGCGAGTACGAGAATGATCCTCAATGTGAGCTTTTCTTCAAAAGTCTGAAGAGATGTGGAAATTCTTATGTTCTTGAGAAATATGATAAAGATGGTGTAATTCTACGCATTGAGTACGAAGTAGAATCAAGTTCTGATGAAGAGTATGATCCTCAACCTAGGAGGAAATTAAGAAGTGCTATGAAACAAAAAGTTGGAGTCTCAATTGAGAGAGAAATTAAGAATCAGATGAAATTAAGGAATAAGGCCAAGAATGAGGTCAAAAGTGTAAAACCCTCGACTAATGCTAAAGCCTCGAATGATCGAATGGAATCAAATAATAAGGCCAATAACGAGAAGGTAGAAAAAGTGAATTGCTCGACTAATGATGGAGCAAGGGATGAATATCATTTTGTGCGCAAAAATAGTAAAATTGTCGATGGTAATTTTGCTTGTACATACGGGGGTCATACAGAAGTATATTTTAAGAATAATGAAGAGCATAATCAACAGAAAGAGAATGGTGACGACGAGACCTGTTCTGATGTGGAAATCCTAAACACTACGCGTTCTGAGGTTGGTAAACGCATCTTGCTATATGTACTGCTGAAACTTTCCTCTAGTTCACATATCATAACACAATTGTGTAACACTTCCTGATACACACTCAAATTTGTCACAACTCACAAGTGTAACACAAGTGGTTAGTATGTGAATAGAGGTAAACTTGTGTTATAGAAAAAAAGTACTTGACTTTCCATATTGTAAAAGTAATCATCCATATATACATTTGTTACTTTTATTTTTGTAACTTAGAGGGTGTTTGGCTAAGCTTATTTAAAACATCTTATAAGTTCTTACAACTTATATGATGTTTAAAAGAGCTTATAAGCTTAGCCAAACACCCTCATATGCTAATTATTCTTGTTGTAAAATCTCACTACTTATTCAGATGAATAAGAAGCTGATGATGGGCACCGGGGGTCCCACCAAGGGGTCAGAGTATAGGCAAAAGGTCATCGCTATTCTTAGAAGACCATATGACGAAGATGAGTATGGTAGGCTTTGGATCGACTTTGAAATACGTACCCCACAGCGGAAACATATGGAACTGCGTAATCAGAGAGATAGATCATGCCCAACGAACCGAGATGGAAAATCCTATCTCGATTATTATCCTGGTTAGTTAAAAGGGTTTTAGGTTCTTACTTGCTATATCTTCTTGTTTTTGCTCTTTGAGTAACATGCAAAGGCATTTTCCTTAGACCTATTTTTGTTATGAAAATGCTTCAATGTGTTCTCTCTAGTTAGTTAAGAAGCTTTATATTCCCCTTTTTGAGATCTTATAGTTTCTTTTTTTGTATTTTATATGATTACAGATTTAGGAAGAAAGCTTCGACAATTTCAGGATGATAGACCAAAATGTTTGAACCTCTTACGAGGGTTTTTCTTTTGGCTGCAGGTCAGTAACTTGCTTCTCTTTCATGCTTTCTAGGTTTATATATATAGTTATCTTGTTGTTAAATTTATTCTCTTTTAATTACATGGTAGCATGACATGATAAATTACATATGTCCGTTTGTTCATTAATTACATCAGACATATCACATATCCGTTTGTTCGTTAATTACATCAGACATGTCCGTTTATTCCACCTACTACAGTTGATTTTTTCGAGTAATTCTTAAGAGTGTCCGTTTCTGTAATTATGCTTAAAAGCAAAACCGAGCATATGCAACTGCATATACACGCATTTGTGTCAAGTTTTGATCACGCTTAATTCGATTTTTTTCTATTTTGTTTCGATTGGAACCAGAATTCTGTGCAGATTGGATCGTTCCAACCTTGGGAGGATGCAGGATGCCTTGCTGTAAAGCCCGAGTCTTGTTAGGACACCATATACCGGAAATTCAAAAGATCTTTAGCTAAAGAACTATGGACAATCTTTTTAGCTGACAATTTGTGCCTTGATTGTTGTAATGAACTAAAAAATAATGATGTAATTTGCATATTGTATTTCAATGTTCCTTTATTTTTATGCTTGAGTTCGTTAAATTAGGCCCATAACAAAAGATAATTGGGCCTTAACATTTTCCATGAGGCCCATTAAACGGCTCATTTCAGAGGAATAATGGCCCATATGAAAAGATAATTGGGCACTATTTCCCTTGAGGCCCATTAACGGCCCATTTCAGAGGAATATTGGGCCTCTGATTTTATATTAGGCCCATTAACGTCCCATAAGAAAAGATAATTGGGCAATAACATTTTCCGTGAGGCCCATTAACGGCCCATTTCCAGGGTATATTGGGCCTGTGTTTTCATATTTGGCCCATTAATGGCCCATATGAAAAGATAATTGGGCCTTACTATTTTCCTTGAGGCCCATTAACAGCCCATTTCAGAGGAATATTGGGCTTTACTGGGCCTGTAATTTTTATATTAGGCCCATTAACGGCCCATTTCCAGGAGATAATGGGCCTCACTGGGCCTGTGGTTTTCATAATTTTATGGCCCATATGAAAAGATAATTGGGCCTCACTGTTTTCCTTGAGGCCCATTTTAGAGGAATATTGGGCTTTATTGGGCCTGTCATTTTTATATTAGGCCCATTAACGGCCCATAAGAAAAGATAATTGGGCAATAACATTTTCCATGAGGCCCATTGACGGCCCATTTCCAGGGTGTATTGGGCTTTAATGGGCCTGTTATTTTTATATTAGGCCCATTAACGGCCCATAAGAAAAGATAGTTGGGGAATAACATTTTCCGTGAGGCCCATTAACAGCCCATTTCCAGGGTATATTGGGCCTTACTGGACCTGTGGTTTTCCTATTTGGCCCATTAACGGCCCATTTCAGAGGAATAATGGCCCATATGAAAAGATAATTGGGCCTCACTATTTTCCTATTAGGCCCATTAACAGCCCATTTCAGAGGAATATTGGGCCTTACTGGGCCTTAATATTTTCCGTGAAGCCCATTAAAGGCCCATTTCCAAGGAATATTGGCACTCACGCAAAGCAAGTATATATACACACATATATACAAAGTCACAGCAGAATCTAGCAAGGCAGCAACAGCAAAGGTAAATTTATTTTTATCTCACAAATGTTAAAAGGCACAAAATGAAGAATACATCCGTTTTGAGATATCAATATCATTTTCCTTGAGTGAAACAAGCATCATATGATTTTGCAGCACAACCGACGGCTCACCTAAATCTAAAATCAAGATAAAAACTAAAAAGGAAAAAAATAAAGAATTAATAACTGTGCAGTAAAGAATTGTAGTACAACGAACCGGAGCATCCGAAAAATTTACCAGCTCCTTTTAAAATCTTCTATATGATGCTAATTTTGGTAACAATCTCTCCAGTTAACATTCTCCGAGTTGTATGAATTATACCCCCAATTATTTCTCCTTCGAACCCATGGTGGCGCTAATTTTTGATGGTTCCACTTTTGTTGCCTAAAGTACTTCCTGTTTAAGCCATGAGAGCTCCCTCCGGGCGCTTCATTTGCAAACGGTGCATTTATTTCTGGTATGTCTGTATTGCATGTGATTTTACGCTTTTGACCCTGAGCAACAAAAGTTGTGCCTTGTTCTGCTCTTTCAGCAGGTTTGTTTGATGAAGATTTAGCAGCAGATACTGGTGGCAGCGGAGGAAATGGTTGGAACGGAAAACCCGGAGCAATGGACCAACCCATGTTAGATTTAGCTTGACGGGCCCCACAATGCTGCATAACAGAAGAGGGAACTCCATAGGAGAGAGGTATACGTGAAACGAACCTCTGCTGTGATTCGCCCAATACTACATCAAATGGATGCTTTATAGCCGTATTTCTTTCTTGGTGATTAGGAATGGCTGAAGAAGGAACTGTAGAGGCAATACAAGGAGATGAAAACCCGGGAGGGATATCTATATCTTCTGCTGGGTTATCCCACCGACTCTTGCGCTTACGTGTCCTTGTTCCATTGGTCCCAGAAGTAGCAACTGAAGTGGAGCGATCTAGTGTGGGAGTCTCCACTACACCAGATGCAACCACTGGCTGTGGTTCAGAATTGTTCGGTTCTGAATGTTTTCCAAATCGATCATTCCATTGTTCGTATGATGATACAGATGGCCTACCATAGCCTGAACGCTGATGAAATTCGATTCTCCTGTTATCAATTTCCATGCAGCTATTTTTTCTGAGGGATCTTGGAATAAACCTATCTCGGAAGTTTCGTGCAATTTGATGGACCTGAGAGCAGTAAAAGGAGGTGAAATTCAGTTATTAAGAATCTTTTACTATTTACAAACTTATAGTAATGAAGCCATTTATTAAACTCCAACGTGAATGAACAGGTTTTGATATTTTGAGACAATTTTATCAAAATTTTTATCATATTTTACTTTAGAATATATCAGATTGTCTTCAACCAAGAGCTTGAAGGCAATTCGAAATTAGTAATATCATGTCATTTGATTTCTTTGTCCACTATGAAGAAGACGCCATTGAACATGAATTTGCATGTAACTGCATTGAGTAAAATGGAAAGGATTTTCATTACCTGTTTGTCATCATGTTCTGTCAGCGTCAATATTGAATCTTTAAAGCTGTCAGTTTAAAATGAGATGCAATTCAGAAGATACCACCATGAACGAAACAACCCAAAGACAAGGAATGCAAAATAAATATTGATTACAATATGTAATTCCTAGTTCAGCATGAGAAGAAAATGCATAAACAAATAAACAGATCAGTCAAATTGATGAAGATTGCATATACAGATGAAATCTCGGGCAAAGAAGGAAAAACGTATTTAGCACGGTTGAAGCAGTAGGATGGCAACATATTGAAAGCCTGTTTGTGTTACTATTCATGAAAGAAAATTGTGAATTCCTTCAAAATAAATTAATTTAGAAATCACGTAACTGCATAGGTCCTCTCTTGCTACAGGTCAAAAGCTAAACACATTATGAAATAAAAATATATATACATTAAGCACCTCATGAATTATGATTTACCTCCTCGATATTGTGCATGTATCAGAAATGTGATGATATCTTCCACATTCAAATAAGAAATGAGAAAATTCTAGACAGCGGTAAAAAATAAACTAAATTTTCTTTCACCTCTCAACTCCTGGACAAGGCGGACCACCTGCTATGTGTTCCAATGTAAGAATCTCTCTCATTGCCAGATACTCAATTACCTATCCAAAAGAACATTGGGGACAAACTGTTTATCCAAAATGATTTTTAAAAGCAATAGATAAATTTCACAAGTTATGAAGCCATCATATTATGGAGCAAAATGTATACAAGACTCAACTAACTTACCTTGAGAAGCTTGCGCAGAATCGGAGTTTTAATGAACTCCTTTCTATACCTCTTCAATATGTTGTGTAACATCTGCAGACCTATAACAAAAAAAGAAAAGAAAAAAAAAATCAACCATCTGAAAATTTTGTTATTTAAAAAAATAAAATAAGAACACGTGTACATCCTGGGGATAAAACAGGGGATAACTACCATTCTTGCTGATTATGTCACCCAGAACAGTCCGAGATTTAGTCTTCAACAGTGCATCCAAGATCATTGAAAGATCTCGATTACTGCAAAAGAGAAAAAAATGAAGCATCACTCAGGTAAATATATAAACTTGATAGCATCTAACAGATGAAATAATAGATGCTGCTAAATGTGTGCACAGGGGTGTTATAATTGGAACATATCCAGAAAGTACCTCTGAATAGCTTCACCATGGCCATTATTCCCTGATGCAGCTGTTAGGAAAAGAAGCTTCAAGTAACCTTTCGATGCATCCTATGAAAACATCGGAATTAGGACATGTAAAACAACCATCTCCAGGCACACAAAGTAGGATCAACCACACTATCAATCTTAATATTATAAACCAGAAAACAAAAAGGCTGAACTTGTTCTTGATATTATAAACCAGAAAACAATGATGTTTTAGAAAACAAGAGTTTATAATGTAAAAATGTTCATGGCAATAAGAGCATAACTCACTTTTCGCTTGCTTATTCCTCCTTCGGTATCTAGCAATTCGTTCAGTTTCTCCTCAACTGCAATTATTTAGGAACTTTGTTATATTAAATATCAAATCATAATACCACCGAACAATGAAGGAAAACAAGACCACATACCTGTTTCAACATGACTTTTTAGAGAAATGTCCAGTAACTTTTTAGATTTCTGGACTGCCACATTTGACTTATCCACATTGGGAGTACCTTCATTCACAACTTTAGATTTAAGTTTTCCTTTCTTAATTGAAGATGATGGACGATGAGCCTCAGCAAGAGACGTGGATTTTGCTAGTTCTTCTTTTCCATCAACAAAATCATATTTCAAGTTTCTCTTTGATTCAACTGTATCAGACCGTGATTTGCTAGCTAAAGTAGTAGCAGTCATCTCTGATTCACAAGCAGACCTTGTTTTGTCCATAACACCCTCTGATCTTAAGGAAATATCCGTGAGCTGGCCAGAAGAATGCCTTTGGGACAAGAGACCCTCAGACTCAACCTTAAGAGCAGCTGACGTAGAATTATCCAAGGACTCTTCAATACTTTTGTAATATTCCAATAGCTCAACAGCACTAGAAACAGAATCATTATGAACAGAGCAGTCAGCATCAAATTTATCTCGAACCACTTCATCGGTAACCTGTGTAGCAGTTGTCTTTAAGCATCCATCAGTTGAGACAGAGTAAACACCTTCAACCTTTTGAGGCAAAATTTCTGAAGTAATGCCCTCAATTTGACCAGAAGCATTAACCAATTTCTTCATCCTGTTTTTGCTTTTTGGTGGTTCATTTGTAATTTTATTTTCTCTATCACTCAAGAACATTTTATTTGATATTATGCCATTCCATTCCTCATTCATCTCTCTGTCTTCATAGGTCATAACAGGTTCTGAATATTCATCATCCGAGTCCTCTTGAACAATCACTTCAGAATTCGTTACATCACCACCTATATAGCCCCGACAATTAGATGAACCACATACACATTTTTTTGCAGCAGCTCCGAAAACACGTACATAATTGTAATCGAACGTAACCTCTTCACCCTGCCAGCAAAATGAACAAAAGGAAGAAAAAGCTCAAGGAACCTCATACCGGGCATATCAATTCAACCTGCCTAAGATGTGACTGAATCACCATTATAAACAGAGAGATTTACCTTCTTAATATCCCTAATAGCAAAAAGTCCAACACAAACTTCTCCATTCACCATCCACTGTAAGTATACAAAATCAGGGTTAATATTGTTCTGTAGCCCCAAATCTCGAAGTTACAAAAGAAATAAGTAAACAACATAAGAATATGGCTATATGAAAGGTTATGCTTCCAAACCTTTTCTGTTCGGCAATTCGGATCGCAACTATGGTTTATAAACCGACCCAGATTCCCTTTAGCACATGCATCAATTACCTGAAACAAAAACATCAATTTAGCAACATGAAATCAATATTAAAGTGTTATTTCAGCAAAAATTATGTTCACGCTCAAACATTTTTCAGTAAGGAATGAGCAAACTTAGGTAATTGAGAAAGGGATACTAAAAGATTCTGCATCTGTTGTAAGCATAATTGTGATGAATGAAAATAGAAGCATTACTGCTAATCTATGAAAAGTTAAGAACATAAATCTAAGCCATTTGATCACCACACACTGATCCATAGCAATTTCAAGGCATTTCATTATACAGGAATCACGTCCAAATTTACGTATAAAAAAAGGAGGGATGATAGCGAACCTCACTCCCATTCAATGTCATGAAGTAAAAATGTTTATGACCCTTCAAAGCATACTCTCTTTGCCTTGCTTCATAAGCATGTATATCAAGAACCTGCAACATTCAGAGCATTAACACGTACGAAAGGTAAAGTTTCACTTCAAAGTCAAAATGTCTTGATCTGCAATGAGGTTCCAAAAGCTATTTGTTTTGTTGTATTTCTTAAGTGGATTATAAAATCTGAAGTTGCATGGAGATGGCTCCGAAAGGACTTATGAGTACTCATAGTGGCAAGTTAACTGGCTCAATAAGCTCATTTTTCAAGAGTAAAGGCATGTAAGGAGTAAAATGAGGAGAAGCTCAATTCACCATTAAGAAAAATTGGCTTCACATAGGCAACTTGATCCAGAATGTTTACAGTTTACCTAATTGTTCAGTCTAGGCTCATAATGTCGACTTAGTGTGATGTCTTTCGACATCACTCATCAGATGCCCAGACACAAATAGAATTTTAGTTACCTCTCCAACATATTCAATGAGGAACTGTCCTTCAGAAATATCCTCAAGAGATTGTAATCCAACACCCTTCTTTCCACACTTGAAGGATTTTAATTTAGAATACTTGCGTTTTTGGAACTGCAAGCAAATATACATATAGAATATTGACTTTAGTACAACAAAGAAAATCAACATAAGAGAAGAACAAACGGAAAGTTTGTAGACCTGTTGATTTGAACAAAGTTCACCACATGGACAGGTTTTTTTAACACACTCAATGTTGAGCATTCGGTTCAAACATTTAGCTCCACAACCCATTCTACCATCTGATGGCGGCTTGCAATGGCAAACCATCACCTGTTATTCACAAATAAAACGAGAAGAAAATATCTTTTAGATTTATAATATTTTGAAGCCAATAAATTGGAAACTGCATGATACATGAGTTTATGTTACAGCGTTAAATCACAAAAACATGAAGTGCACGGATATACAGGTCAACACAAGATATGTTAAAGGACAGAGAAACATCTTCATAAACAGATCTGCTCGGCTGTGTAAATGATTGTTGCAGCAGTCTGGTGCAATTTAAGTGAATGATGTTCACAGTTACAGGTAAACTCATCATTCCTATTTAAAGTATAGTATCAAATAATATAACTTCAACAGGTTGTCTAAACACAATAACCATCTACACCAGTTATTTCACATGCACTGACCGTTGAGACACCCTACAAGATAATGGAAAAGCCAACTGAAATTTCATTAGCATGTAAAACGATAATCGTCAATACACACTGCTTGTGTAAATTCCCATAAAACCTTAATCCTATAATTCAATGAAATCGTCTTACCAAAAGATAGTTAAAACCAAAAGAGATATCCAGCTTTAATTTGAAAGACAGAATACTGGCCTATCATTTTTACAAAGAGCGATAAAGCATTATGCCAAGGAAGTTGACTAAAAAAATCAAATAGGCAAAGAAGATAATGAAAGGTAAAAGAATTTAGCATTTGGCAAAATTTGGAAGAGAAAAAAAAACCCTCTTAAATGGGTTATCATACATGGAACCACCAAACACCTTTGAAGTTAAACTTCATTTTCTGGCAGCAAATTCTTTTTTATGTTTGGTTCGTGTAGAAAGGGATTGGCGAGATGGGTCAGCTTTTGAATTAGAACAAAAGCAGCAAAGGAATGAAATGAATAAAGATGATCCAAATTAGTAATTTTGAACATACATATGGACAAAGCTAAGTAATTCACCTCATCGATGCTCTGGTTTTTGCGGTTTCGATGCAGAAACAAGTTTGACCTAATAAGTGACCAAGATGACTGTTGGGCATCTGCACAAATGAATAAAATCAACTCAAAAGTCAAAGCACTGAAGGATGCAAATCATATAGAAATGCAGTCTGAATTCAAAGAAGATGCAAATGCAGTGACATTATATGGGAATCACTTACCCTTTGATTTGATTTGATTAGACTTCAGGAGGACATCATGAGATTCTTCGTCATCAGATATTTCCAGCTCTTTATTGATATCTGAATCAGATTTCTCTTGAGGAATTGAGCAGTCAGCAAACTCTTTATCTGTGTTATCTTTGCAAGTCCTTCAAAAAATTGATCAAAGTGAAAGACACATTAGAAAAAACAAGAAAGAATATAAGGCTCTTTATTTGATGCACATGTTATGGTTATGGATATTTCATCTATGCAGAGTCTAACTTCAGCAATTGTAACTGTTTACCATCCAGAGTTTGTTTCTTCAATTAGATCTGCAAGCTTAGCTGGTATCCTCCGCCATTTTTGGCACTTATCACAAAGCACCCATGCATTCCTAGATTGCAGATACTGAAGCCCACCATATGAAAGTTGCGCACTGGTTGTTGGCCCACTCGCAGTTTTGCTCAAGTCTCCAACTCCTCCAAGATAAGATGATGTTTGATTTCCTACAAATTTGATTAGAATATGGATAGCTCAGTACAGTCTTCAAGAGTTTTCAGGGTGTTTGGCTAAACTTACAAGTTCCTTAAAACACCAAGCTGATAAGTTCCTTAAAACAGTTTATAAGATGTTTTAAGATTTAGAAGGGTGATTTTAAGCTGTTTTACTAAAACATTTACCAAACCCTTTGTAAGAGCATAGAAACCCTCAACTTGTTGCTAAATTTTTAAGTAAAACTGCCTATATGCGCAACTTATCTTCTAAGAGCTTATAAGCTCCAAAAACATTTTAGAAGCAGCAGCTTATAAGCTCTTTAAAATAAGCTTAGCCTAACACCCACTTTATGTGTTTAACATCTTCACGGGTTTGTCTTTCTAGATTTTCAAAATAGGGTTTGTGGGAAAGGGTGCCACTTCTCACTTATACATAGATATACACAAACTAAATTGATACCTGCTGAAAGATGGCTTTCCACTCCAGTAAGGACGTCATTAGCATCAGCCTTCTCATTTATTTGAAGCTTAACTACTATATTGTTTTTATTCCCCTTCTTTTTAGAGGCGTCATCTTTCTTGCTGGGTAAATCCAAGACTCCAGACCTGTTCTTGCCTCCTCCCTTTGCTTTAGAACATTTAGGGAGTTTTTGCCCATTGCTGCAAGGAGTCAATGTTTCAGCAACTTTACCATTATTTGTTGTTTCAGCACCAGTTAGCTTACTTTCAATGCAGCAATCGCCCAACTGATGGTTCTTATTCTTCTTCTTACCTTTCTTAGAATTCATTCCCCTGAAACTAAAACTTGAAACATCCGCAAAAGACACACACGCCTTTGACATGACTGGACTCCCTTGCATATTTTGTAAACCTTTTTCAAAAAGTGATGCATCGGGAACAGAGTTTATAACTTCTGAATCAGGTGAAGTTCCTGGATCTGAACACCTATTTTCAGTGGAGGCTATCACATTATCCCCCTCTTCCTTGATGATAATTTGATGGTGATCAGTTAAACTATTCAAGCATGAGTTTTCAAGAGTGCCCCTGACATCAAGATGTGAGTCCAAAACAGAAGCATCAGAAGATGTCACCTTCTCAAAATTTCCTTCAAGGGGCAATACTATATTTCCAAGTTCTTCTCCCTTCAACTTGCTTGACGTATTGTCAGACAGGCCAGGAATGCTTTTCCCTGTTGCATTCAAATTGTCAGTAACATGACTCATTCCGCAACTTTTGTTGCCAAATTTAATCTTCAGAGAGATGGGACCAGAAGGAGTGTAGCTTTTCCGCATTGATTTCAGACCTTTCTGGTCCTTGATAGACTTACTATTTCTTTGACCACCCTTTACCTTTACCGGTTTAACTTCATCACCTAAATCCGGGTCAAGTCCACTATGTTCTCCGGAATCGGGCAAGATACTCCCCAGTAATCCCCAATCTGAAGATCGAGCCTGCTTGGAGTATGAACTTCTTCTTCTTCTTGCAATTTGCAATGAATTTATATCTAACCCTGAGTTTTTTCTGGTGGCATTCTTCCTATGATTTTTTGGTGGTTTTCGGGATTCCTTATTCGGATTTGAATTAGTATTACGTGCACTTCTCCGAGAAGAGGTGTATACAATTAGAGGATGATTCGGTTTACAGGATATGTCAGTTTCATCCCCAACCTTAACTTCACCATCCCTTTGCGTAGATGGCAGGGGAATAGTGGCTAAGTCATAAGAATCGAGTTTACTAGCATCTTTGCCCTCATCAGCACTCTGTACAGGCAGGACAGCTTCACCATCCTTCTCTGTAGATGTCTCGGAAACAGTGGCTAAGTCAAGATCATCGAGTTCACTAGGATCATTTCCCTCATCAGGTCTCTGCCGAGGCGGGTAAGCTTCATCGACGGAAGCATAACCATCAGCTTCAATGATGTCCTTTTCTAATTTACCCCTCTGTTTGGGATGCTCAGCAAAGCTGACGGTTTCTACAGCTGAAAGAGAAACATCAGCGCCTGAAATACTCGGCATGACCATTATCGGAGATGATTCATCAGCTCTCATGCAAGAGGATTCACATGGTACTGGAGAAACAGATAATTCCCTGATTACGTAATCAAGATCTGCAGTTGGCTCTTCCTTGATTTCACCAACATTTTCGTCAAAAGATGTCTGACTAAACATTCTACTCTGTTTATAGACATCCATTAGATATGACAAGAAACCTTTGTTAGCATTAGACGTGCAACCATAGAAACACTATTTCCCGAGATTTACAGCAAACAGATCTTAGAATAACTGCGAAAAGAATTATCATCGATAAGCAAATGAAAGTGAAGAGTGATAAAATTCCAAAAAGTTAAAAATAAACTCCAACCGAAGAAAAAAAAATCAGCAAGCCCAATAAATCTCGTGACATGGTTATATGTAAACCTATATATAATTATAACATTAACTCCTCGAAATAAGTTAATACTAGAAGGGAAAGGAAAAAGAGCACGTGATCACTCAGAAATCTACGAGATACGTAATCAATAATTAAGCTTGAAAAGCACGGAAAAGACCAAAAAAAGTGGAAAGAATAGTTGGATATCAATAAGAAATCTCATTATACCTTCCTTTAAAGCTCTATTAGCCGAACTGAATGTGATACATAGTTCCAATAATTGGAAGCATATATTCATGAAATCTTTCATTACCTAGGATAACACAAAAATAACTAACCCCCAAAACTCGACTGCCACGTGCTCGGAAGCACACGGAGAACTACAAACACCAACACATAGAACATATATACATCATTTATTATCAAAAACACATTCGTGTTTCTCTAGATTAGAAGGCAAAAAGCAAAAACATATCACGCTATTCCAAGCCAATGCAAATAGAACTTAGATACAAACACAAACACTTCCTTCAATCCAAAATAATCCAGCCAAATACAAAAACATCCGGAAAAAAACCCTAATTCAAAAAAAATTAAAACCCTAATTAAATAACAGATAATGCCAATGCTGAATCATAAAAAGCCATGAACACACAAATTAACGATATACATTAACGAACAGGGGGATCGTACCTGAAAAAAAAATCAACAAAACGCGTTGAATAACAAACGGCTAATTATTGATTGATTAATCAAAACAAGCTTGTATACATATACGCATATACGTACATACAGGTTCTGATTGTATATCTATATATAATTTTGTGTGGGGGGGGGGGGATTAATTTTGCTCTGTAAAAAAGGGCGAAAGAAAATAGTGAGAAAGGGAGAAAAGTATTCCGTCCAAAACAATTGAGTTTTTATCGATACTTCTCTATACAGTACCTAAAGTGAAGGGTACAATCTTTGATGAATAAAGTACAACGCTCTTCTGTGTGTATTCTGGGTGTTTGACGCGTGTCAGTGGAGGGTGTTTTGGAAATTCGCAAGTCAATTATTCTTTTTCTTTAATTTATGAAAATTGATATTATGATTTTATTTTATTTTTCTTTTGTCCTAGAAGTTTAGTTTATTGGCAGTGTGATTTAATCCCTGTAGTTAAAAATTTTGAGCAGTTAAATAAAAAAATATATATGGAAAATGAAATAAATTGAGATTAAAGGATGAGATGGTCATTTCAATTGCAATTTAACTTTTGTTGCTGAAAAATAATTCGTTTAGGACTATATTTCTACTTGATTTAGAAAATTTTCAAAAGGTGGTCTTAGTTTAAAATTTTCTTAATCTATTAAAAGCAAAATTGCCTCCTTGATCTTTTCAAATAAAAAGGTATATTATATATTACGCTAAATAGGCATGTCCCAAAAAGGTGTCACACCTGAAATTCTTAAATAACTATTGAATCTTCTAATTCTTATAACCAATTACTAATTTCAATAGATGCAACATTATATGTTTTATGTTTACAAGGATAAGGAATGTGAATTTCAGACTATCCCACAAAATATAAAATCGGATATATATGGTACAATATATAGGTTTATAAGGTCACAAAATGGCCAAAGAATAGCCAAATCGAGAGTTTTAGGTTAGGTGTCGAAGGGATGGAAATTGATATGTTTAGACTTTAGAGTTTCTTTGTTAATAAAAATTTTACATTAAAATACAAACGGCACATAAGTCTCAATCCCGAGAACTCATAACAATGATCTGCAAAATAATTCCCCGTTTACGCGACCTTAAAAAACCTACGAAACTATCAAAATTCACACCAGTATCATTTAAGCTCATGTTTATACATAAAAAACTGGGTACAAAAGATCAAACAAGTGACATTCATAGCCACATTCTAAATTCAATGTGTTTCTATTACTACCATCTCTAGTTTCTACTAGTTGAACACTTCTGCTCTACCTGTTTGTACTCGAGGCATAAAACGCAGTCCCACACCAGAAGTAACTGTCTCGAGATTTAAGAGCATTTACCAATATCGGGATAAGAATATCGCATTCCAGAATGCACATAATATTCAACAAACTATTCATCGTTGCTCAGATTCTCTTCCATAAGAAATTGCAAGAACTCTTTACGCGCTATGAGATCAAAACCAATTTGAAACGTTAAAGTCACGAAGCTTACTAAGATGCTTTTCCATATCTTGCCTAGTTTTGATCCACTCTTCCTTTTCTATTACAGTCGTTGGATCGTCTCTTTCATCCTATAGAACAATAAATAGTTATGAATTAGCCTAAATGAAATCGATTACTCTGAGAATATAATATAAACTATTGGGTTTTGGAATAATCACCGAGGGAATTATCTTGAAGGTGTTCCCATTATCACGAATTACAAGCAGATCATTCTTTCTGTCTCGTTTTTTCCCTCCGGGAACTGTCACCTATATAAAGGAAATGATAAAATTCTAAATACCCACAATACAGAACGTTCAATAACATCATATACGCGAAAGAGGGAGGCATAAAAACAAGTAATATATAACAAAATTGCATACCACAACTTTTGCTCTGCTTATTGATTTTGTTTTTGAATCAATTACATATATTTCCTCGAAATCCAGTGCAAATTCTGGATCACCCAACCGACGATTTCTGTAGTGTTTCGTCAGGAAAACCTATGAGAGAAACAAATCGGTTTCACTATCCCAAGAACACAATTGTGGAATTATAACTTCAAAATGTCCAAGAGCATGGATATTTGCCTACCCGAATCATCCTTATACAGATAATTTTTCTAGAAAGATCGAACTTTCTACTTGGCAATGTAACTGAAAGTTTTTAAACAATATCTCAAAGTAAAATTTTACAGAAAGACTATATAATGCTAATCATATACCTTGAGGACTTCCCTTTCTGATTTGTACATGGGGTCTCTGGGTGCATCAATGGGTGGCTCTGTCACATTGTAGCTACCGTAATCACTCTGGGCACATCGAATATACTGCCATTGCAACAAAGACATAAAATTACAACAAAAATGTGCAAAGAAACAAGTAAATAAGAATCATCCTGAGAGACAAAGACAATAAATACCTTCTCGGGCATTGGTGCAAGAACCTTTGGGATTGCATATATATCTGTATCTGGGGGTGTTACATACATCTACATGAAAAACCCATGTTTAAGAACATGGTTTATACAAAAATGAGGAAACAAGGACAGGCAAATTTCATTTTTGAGCTACAACAAGAGCATGCAATAATTTTTAAAATTCCAATATAATTGTACCTATAATGACTGAAGACTAAACAATCTACTGAATACTCAACTCGATCGACCGGTAAAAGTTCCTTCATCTTGGTTCATTAACATATCAAACTTAGACAGCCTTTCATGTTGATTGAGTTTTGGAGCTCGGCTATGGAGTGAAAGATAGTTCATTATTCGTTAAATTTTGGAGCTAGGACTTTGGGGTGAAAGATAAGTATGTGCAGAAGAATCGATTAAAACCATTTCAACTCGACTCGATAAACCATCAAAGTTCAAACCAATCTCAAGCACAATTTCTAAAACTCAAACTCGATATTAATTCAAATTTGAACAACTTATTCGGCTCTAACTCAAATAGTTTAAAACCGGAGCCTATTATAGCACAATGTACAATTTTGAAAAACACTACCTCACGAAAATCATAGACGTCATTATCCGGGTCATGCGGCTTCCGGATGAAAAAATCACAATCCAAGAGGCAAATCTTATGAAACTCATCCTCATTAATCCGATAATCCACAATTTTCTCCGAGTCCCAGCCCTGAGTATGCACGAAGCTCTTGCTATGCACCATTTCTATATCATCCCCACCACCGTGGCCGGCAATAGCGGCAGCGAGCTCGGCAGCGGTGTCGTAATCGACGTCAAAATCCTTCTTATTGTCTACATCATCAACCTCCTCTTCGTCCATGTCGTAGTCGTCTGGATCTCCGCCGTCTGCATCGCCGTCGTCAGCAAATGCTCGGAAGTCCGGCCGCGAAGCTATGGGGCGGGTGAAGTTGAAGGTTCGGAAAGATTTAAGGTTCGGAAGTGGAATTGAGAGTTGGGTTGCGGGTTTTATTGGGAAGAGAGGTGTGAGGAGGAGACTGGCGGCGTTCATGGCGGTGAAGTGCGGCGGAGCTTTACTGAGTCTGGGAGAGTGAAAGTTGAGCAAAAAGGATTAGATAATCTGTTCTGGTTGTAGATATATTTTGATTTCACATTTAATTATATAATTTTCAAATTATTTATTTAATTTTAATTATAGTTTTCATCTAAATAATTTCGTTAATCAACTTTTTGAGCGATACTTGGTGTGGGGAATTTGGGCTGGACACTTCTTAGCCCATAATAAATGGGCTGGACAGTAAACGGGCCTTAAATCCAACATATAATTATGGAACAATATAACGCCCATCATCATGTCACCTTGTTTAGGAAAAGGACTAACATTGCAATGTTTTTATATTATTGGGATTATTGTTGAAATTTTGTAAAAGATGGGGAGTAAAAAGTAGAATAACCATATTCTGGGACTAAAATTGAAATTTTCCACTATATACACAGACAGTTCAACGCACTTGTTTTGAGCTGCACATCGATCCAAAATTTGGGAGATTGTTAGTCGAAAATCGTTTGGTGAGTTTAATTCTTATTTAGATTTTGCAGTTCTTGGCTTTTGAATTATCTCGATCATGTACTTTTTATGTATGGATTAGTTTACGTAGAGATTTGAATTAGGTTTTTGGGTAGATTGGCATTTGAACTAGGTTAATTCCTTTGTCTAATTTTTTCCTAAAATTCAAGTAGATGCTATTAGCTTTATTGTCAATTTAATAGATCCGTATACTACAATTGCATATTGTTATGCTTTTCTATGTTAATTGTTACACATTTCTGAATGTCAGCCATTTCTCTAAATTAGTGTAGTTTGCTGATGTTTTTGAAATGCCTAGTTTATAAGGTTATTGGTAGTATGTAATCGATTTTTGTGGAGGAGAATATTTGCGTATTAAAACTGGAGATATTTTGAAATTATTAGTGCATTAACGTGTGTGTTTCCCGAGCAGCAGTAATTGTGGTAATGTAGGGATTGAGCAAGGTGAGATTAGTGACGAGTATTGTGAACTTTTAGAGTTTAGCTTGAGAGGACTAGACAATTGCTAGGTGGGAATTTATTTTAGTTCACAAATCGAAAAAGAAAGACTAACCAATTTTAGCTGTAATGTGTGTCTTGTGTTTGGTTGGAGGTGTTATTGAAGATACTTAGCTCAGAACCACTTTTACTCCGGGACATTTGCATCCAGATGTTGAATAGTATCAAACCCATCATGAGAATGTTTCGAGACCAATTTCAAACCCTTGGTTTTGATTTCGCAAGCTAGGTTGTATTATAACTATTAATGATAATTTGGACCCTTCGTAGTAACATAACCATTTCTTTTCATCATTTATCTCGGTGACTATTGAGTTTGTGTGTTTCTGACTTTCTGTTACCATTTTTTCAGTGTTATATCAATCAAATGGCTGGATCTGGGAGTTCTATGATATATTCTTTTCTTCTGTTTGTTGCCACTCTTTCTCTACAAGAAATGTATAGGGGGAAATTAGCTTCTTCAGAGTTATTTACTATTCTCGGAGGATTTACCAGCTCTCTCATATTCCTTATGCTGCTGACGGTAAAAGAAGTTGTTCTTTAATTACCCTTTATATGTGATATTCATGTCAGTCTCAACAATCTATTATTAAGGTTCCCGGACCATCCTCTGGTAATAGCAAAATATTTTTTTGTGTCCTGAACTTTTACAGTGGCCTCTTGATTAGCTACTCTCTCTGGTGTTTTTGCTGTATGCATTTTGCTTGTAATTATATCCATAGATATCTGCAAATATAATCTTACACGTTAGGTTTTGTAATATGTAGTATTACTTTGCTTGTGGTGACATGCAAGGATATGATATCTAGATCTAGTTAGATATATTTTATCACTTTAGAACAAATGTTTAACCATTTTGCTATGCAACTTCTTAAATACTAGTCTAATGAACTGGTTATTCGCAGCTGTTCTTGCAAAAAATTTCCCTAGTGTTATGAATGTGGAGCAGTTAGTGTTGAACATGAACACAAATTTGAGCTTAGCTATTATTTTTTTAATACTTGAAATATCTTCTTCAGTGTGTTAATCTACTACATCAGCTATGTGCAAAATTGTGTTGGTTTGATATGCATGATTTATTTGACTACTCTTTAAATGTGATTGTGGTATTCTGCTTTTGACTTGCTTGTTTCATCCCCAGTTCCTTGGAAATTATCAAGAAACATGTGGTATAAAGACTGGATGGGGCACTGGTAAGTGCTATAGTTCTTTTTGTATAATTCATTTTCTTTATTTACTTGGTACAATTTCCATTTTCCCTGTTTGTGGCTCGTTTTAAAACATATAGTCTATAGACTGCTGTTTTCCGAGTAGTTTTTTTCTATAATCAATGAAATGATACAAATTAACGACGTATTTAATTTCCATCTGTTTCGGTTCAGTTATACTTGCTGAAGTAGTGGCGCTTATAGCCGCTGGCACTGTTCACCGAGTTTGTATCACAACCTGGTAATCTTATCATGTTTTTAAGTGATTCTTCATTATTTCCATTTCTGAAATTAAAAACTAAAACCCATCTCGAGATTTCGTACACTGACCAAGGTGTTTGGATGATGCAGCTTTCTGTTTTCTGCTGGTCTTTTATACGAGGTCAACAAACTTTCAGTAATTACCGAACCTAAAGCTAAGAGGTTTTGAATGGAAATCGGTGCTTACGAAACTCTCTGTTTTCTCTATGTTGTCGATTTAGACTGCTAAGTACTCTTAAGAGGGATATATTGGTTAGCCATGTATACTAGTAAGCTTGAGTATGGATTTTAACTGTATACCTAGCTAGCCAATGAACCTTTGATAGACAAATTTTTGTATTACTGGAGGCCAGAGAAGCCTCATTAGTTCTCCATCATCTTTACATTATCTGAGCTTGTTAACATGTCAAATTTCTATTAACAAATTTAGAAAATCTATATTTATATATCAACCTGATAAATTTGTACTTTTATCACATATATATATACAGCATATAACATATTACCATGTTGTATATCAGCTTTAGTTTGCAATGTTTCAATCAATATGAAATAGAGAAGGTTAATAACCATTCTACACATTTTATTATTTTTAGTTTCTTTTTCCAAAAAAAAATAGAAGTAAAAAAATTTGGTGGGTCATTAATTTGAATAATAATTAGACATAAATAATGAGTTTACACGCGTATTCTCTATGATATTAATATTTACCAAGTCACAAAATACAAAGTGATTACATGATTTATGAGTTGTAATAAAGGACGCCAGCTCAGAACCAGTTCCCCACCCACCACCACCCTGTCCCCGCCGTGGCCCACCTACTCCACCCACCACACCGCCCATCAAGCTCTCACACACACATAGATATAATAAAAAACAAATCAATTTAATTAATATTCATTTGAGTTCGATTTATCAAATTAAAATTGAATAATTTTTTAGTACTTAATAAATTATAAAATTCCATTTAAATTCGACCGATTAGCCAAATACAATTAAAATATATAAATCAATTAGTATTTGGGAGTTGGGACTGATTCATATTTTATTCGATAAAAATTTATTTGAGTTCAACTCAAAATAAACAAATAAGCTTTAAACATAAATTATAATTTGAAGTAAACGTTATGAATTCAAGTCACCCATATTAGAATCTTGCAACAATAATATTATTGCCTGCCTCTACCGACACGCAGGCGAGAGAGAATATAGGCATTTCGAAGATTTTTAACCCGTTCTTCAATCCATTTGTTTCTGTACTTTCTTAATCACCATCCATTCAATCCATTAGTATATATATATTTATCTTCATCGCTTGATTTTGCCGGTCATTTCTCTCGTCACCATTTCTATTTCTCATTTATATTTCTTTTTGTAGCTGAAATTACGATTTGAGTTTTGAGAACAATGGATGAATTTGGAGTTTTGGTAGAGAGTATTGGATTCAGGGCTCATGGGAAATCAGCTCCGATCGCCAAACTGAAACCTAAACCTAAACCTCAATCACATTTCGCCCCTAATGCCAATGGGTCGTCGTTTAATGATTCGTCTTCTTTACCGGTTGATGAGCTCGATGGTGTTTTTCGATCCAATTTTAACATCAATGGAAATGGGCAATCTAAAAATTTCTTCGGTGGTGATGATATTTTCGGTGGACCGGTTTCGAGTTCGAATCAATTTGGGGGAGTTGATTTGGAATCCGTGCTTAATAGCTCGAATAATCGGAAGAATAATAACAGTAATTTGAGTTCTGTTGGTTCCAATGGTTATGATGATTTGTTTGGATTAAATTCGAAGCCGAGTGATGGCGTTGATGATCTGTTTGGGAATTTTGGGGTGAGCTCTAGTGTTAAGGAGGAGAAAAAAGGGGCTGCATTTGATGATCTGATACCAGGATTTGGAGGAACAGCTCACCCTTCAAACAATGAGTATGTATTATCTACACCTTAATTTTGTGAAGTGATATACAATTGTTTCCAAACTGAATTCTTTTTCAATTTTGTTTATTTATGATATACAATGATGTCTGTATAACATTTCTCTTTGAATCAGTGCGATAAAAGATTTAGAATTACTGAGGAACTATGGATTCACATTTTGTGCTATCATGGATCAATGATGGGAGTTTGAGATGAATACTAAGAACTTTCCTTTGAGTTGTAATTCGTTCTAATAACCACATACTTAACACTGGCTTTACTTTGAGGGTTGTTCACGATTAATTTATGTTGAGAGATATGGTGATGTTTGTCCAGGTTTTGCTGTTATTTTTTCTGTACTCCATGTTCTGTTTTTGGGTCCTGATTCTCTGCTGGTAAAATTTCTGTCTTTTTTCTTTACAGAGTACTCTTGGAGACGAACATCTCTCCACAGTCAAATGGCCACTCCAGCTCAGCTGTGAATGATGATCCTTTCTTGGTATTTGAATCATCTGTATCGAAGTCAGATGCCTCTTGGCCATTTGCTGGCCCCTCTGAAAAAGATAAGGCAAAACCTTCAGTTCACTCTTCCTTTGACGACTTTGATATTTTCGCCATGGGTGGCGTCCATAGTGGTGCAAAAGGTGATGGAACAAGAACTACAGCTAACAAGCCAAATTCAGGCACAGCTTCAAACGGGTTCCAGAATGCCAATGATTTCGATGCAATTTTTGGTGGTGATAATGAAGCACGACAAAATGCAAGACCAAGTTCTATGAATAAGGTAAAGAAAATCCTGCAACAAATATTCTGCTATATACACATGCTTCTTATAAATCAGAGTGATTCTTTTTCGGGTTTCTAGGATTCCCTGTTTGGTGATTTCTTCCACGAAGAAAAGCGGACTGAGGTGAATCAAACTTCTTCAAAGTCCTCGTTCAGCACAAAGAAGGCACCGCCTGCTGCCAATGTAGGCCATGATTTTACTTCACTTTTTGGAGGTAATCTCACAGACTAAAAACAATCTTTAGGACAGAAGTACTTAGACTTGCCACTCAATTTGGACACATGTTCATTTTATCTATCAAGCGATTATGCGTAGGGGTTAATTAATACCTTTTTACAGACGTAGCCACTTCATCAGGAGAGTTTCATGAAATTGATGGGGAACCCACAGACAGAAGAAGAGCTAGGCTAAACCGTCACATGAGAACGAATGCACGTATGGTATGTAATTTTTTTACATGCATCTTTGTACTTGTTTGTTTAAAGAAATAACTCAGTGCCAAAGGATTAGAAATACTATCTATGTTTTTGCTAATGACTTGAAATACAATCCAACTTGAAATCATCCAAACAAACACGACAGATTTGTATTATGAACTCAAATCTTTCAGTCCAAGCACTACTCTAAGGTTCCTTCATCATAAGCATGTTGCTGTTTTCTGTGTAGGATAGTGTTTATGACTCTATTGATACTTTTATGCTGTAGTTTTGAGAAGTAGGTTCTTTTTTTGTTTCCAGGCTGAAGCACTTGCTGAAAAGAATCAGCGTGATCTTCAGAGTCAGCGTGAACAGGATGAGAAACGTGTAAGACTCTCTTAAGAATGCATCTTTAATGATTACTGACGTGTGCTTATCTATGTTAAAGTGGGTGTAGCGTGTGATTTTGAAAGAATGAATCACTTGCAAGTGAATGTATGATAGCCATGATTAACAATATTATATCTTTTTAGAGTTCCATAATGATTTTTTTTCTTCATTCAAATGATTGTCTCAGAGGCTTGCCGAATCTTTGGACAATGATATTAAGCGTTGGGCTGCAGGGAAAGAAGGCAACTTACGCGCCTTGTTGTCCTCATTGCAGCAGGTGGGCTTTTTTCTCTGTCATTTAATGTATTTTCTCCTATATTATAGTGACACATATTTTCTGAACTTGGTGTTTCCCAATCTAAGACTCATAACCATACTTGAGAAGACCTGGATGGATTCCCCAACGTGTACATGTTATACTACCCAAATGGGTTAACATGAAATTTACTCTTGCATTTATAAAGATTAGATTTGCGGAAATTTTTGTTTCATCAAAAGTCAATTACCTGTATATCGAACAATGTGTGCAGGTTTTGTGGCCTGAATGCGGGTGGCGTGCCGTTTCATTAACAGATATGATAACTTCTGACTCGGTGAAAAAAGTTTATAAGAAGGCAACCTTATACGTCCATCCAGACAAAGTTCAACAAAAAGGAGCAACTATCCAGCAAAAATACCTTGCAGAAAAGGTTTTTGATCTTCTAAAGGTAAATCCTGTTGGAAGCAATACAATTTATGCGGTTATGCCCCTTCATGATTTGAAGAGGACTATTGCGAATAACTCTAATTGCTGTCTGTTAAACATCTTCAAATTTGACATTGAAATTAACTGGAATTTTATGTTTTATTAGGAAGCTTGGAACAAATTTAGCGCAGATGAACTGCGATAAGAACTATGGTCGGATCAAAAATTCAGTGAGCTATTTGTTTGAAGATAACCATTAAGCTGTGTAGAAGTGATTGATTATATAGGAGGATGGAGTTTTTTTCATTTTCTGCCAATTCTTTTGATTATTTCTGTATTGATTATAATAAAATGAAGTGTTTTGCATGCTATGTAATATCCCCATCTTTGTTTTCAGGCTGTTTCGGAAACGTAATTGATTATGCAGAATCTGAAATTAATTACTGAATAATTCACCATTTTTCCAGTTGGGTCGATTTGTTTTAAGTTTGTGGACAATCACATTCTATGTGATATACATAGTGTACTCTATATGGGGTATACAATTTATATATAAATGTGATTATAAGCAACGTAGAGTCCCAAAAATTCTTTAGAAACATTCTGGATTGGTTTTGATGTTCCAAAAACTCTCTAAGGATGACTCTGGATGGATTTTGCTGTTCTTAGTATCCAGCAATAGAGAATAAGAGATATTTGTACTTCTATAAATTGGTCATGTTTTCATAATAAATGAACCATTAGGGGTGGCAATTGGGCGGGTTGGGTTGGTTTTGGGTCGGTTTCAATGGGTTGGTTTTGGGTCGGTCCAATGGGTTGGTTGTTAAATGAGTTTGGTTCTTAAATGGTTTTAAGTTGAAACCAAATTCAACCCAAAATGGAATCAAAATCAATCCAAAAGGGGAACCAAGCCCAACCCGACTAAATATCTAACATTTTGTTCATTATAATTTTGATGATTGGCAAACGATTTGGGCTTAACTTGAAATTTAGTTGGACCCAACTTGGAACCAAGTTGGAACCAATTAGGAACCAAATTTTTTTTCTTAGGAACCAATTCAACCCAAATAGGGTTGGAACCGTTGGAACCGTGATTTCGGATCCATTTTGCCGCCCCTATGAACCATTATAAGAACTCAAAACTCGAATTACATACCTCATGCACATGTTGCAGTTGTGCTGAGAAATGGATATCCTCTTTTTTTGCTTCAAGCACCATTCTTGCTGCAATAATCCAAATGGTTAAATGTGTTTTTACATCTCTTTCGAACACTGCGTATAAGAACCACACATAATGCATCTTAAGAGATAAATACGAAGGCATTAAATTCCATTATCATATATAGAATTTTCCAAATGCTAAGCAACATTAGAGATCATGCTAAGACAACATATGGAAAGAAGCTATAGAGACAATTTCTGGAAAGAAGCTCTAAACTAAACTACAACTGAGGTTAGGTCTAAAATCAAGTTGTAAGGACGTCAATGATGGTCACTCGTACGATCTATTTCGGGTTTTGAGCCCCTCGGACAATCACAACTCTCCATTCAAATCGAGCGACTGGCAAAAGATGAAGTTGTCCTCCAACAGATCATTGGAGCAGCTTAAATGGCTCTGATATTAGATATTCACATTCTCGAAGAATTCTGGAGGTATAGATGGAGGGCAGTACTTCTTTGCAACAAATTTGTACTGATACACAAAACAAATGTATTAGTAAGATGTCAAAACAGAAAACATAAATATCAGCTTAAAGTCTAATTTGAAATTAAAACTGTTAAACATATCCGTTTGACCTTCAAAACTTTGCTAAACAAATTTGTGGTGGGGTTTTGGGTTAAAACATGTCCAGTTCCATGTCTGGAAACGGACATGCAACTTATGCTGTTAAAATTTCTAAAAATCTACATGGTCTATTGAAAGAAAATGCTCACCTTATGCTGACTGTATTTCTCTCTTATCGCGGGTAGACTAGAACCACTACTATTGCAGCAAAGGCCGTGTAATGCCAAAACACAGTCTCGTAAATCATATGGTTGGTAAAGTGTATAAAGTCGGAGGGTAGAATTCTGCATAATCATGACAAGAGTGTAAATATGTTAGAAGAAAGTTTATGATGAGTAGAACCAGTGAATATATTTTAACGTACCCAAGGTCTCTTAGAAGGGAGAAGAATATATTTCGCCAAGAAAATGGATGAAGACGCTATCAATGAGGGAGCAAAGGAAATCATATTGTACTCTAGAAGAGAGAGCTCCGCAATGTAGTTGACCAAGCATTCCAATTGCAGTAATGGAGCCTGCAAAGATGACAGATAACCATAAAGAATCTTGATGAGAGATGGATCGTGTATTAGTATGTAGACATTAATTTTGCATGCGTATATATGTATTTAACTGACAAATTCAGCAGTAAATTGCAGGATCTAAGACTTGAACAGGCTTTCTTTATTGCTAAAGCACTAAACAGTACAATAATATCATGAAACAGCAGTCTTCTAGATTACTAGATTACTGTATTTGATTCACATAAAAGAATGACGTTATCCAATAGAAGTGATACCTCATTAACGTCTTGTGCAGCGCGAACAAATCTCCTACAACAAATTACAATATGAAGACAATGAACACCAAAGTATAAAACTAATAAACTTATATCAGCCCGTAAGAATTGAATAATCACCTTAAGAAGCATTTAGCTGTAGGGGCTGTCATTTCGAATTTCAGATAGTTCAAAACAGCAGATTCCATTTGCAGAACCTGAAAAGTTTGAACTGCTTAAGCTAATAATACAAAAGTACTCTTCAGTGACATAAAAGAGTAGTGAAACAGAATAAAATCATACCTCTTCCTTAAAGTATGTGTTGTCTGTTATGTAGCAGAACTCTTCCACCTGAGGTGCACATATTTCTTCATATTTTCTGAAAAGTGCACAGTTATTATTTTATTATTGAACCAGTATTTTAGGAATCAGGAGAACGGGAAACAGGAGGCAAGAGAGGATCATGGCTAGGTGAATGGGAACTAGAAAGATTAAGATGGTTGAATCTTACGATGCAATCATCATGCAAGCCACACCAAGCAGTTGCAACCTTTGCCTATCCATGACATTTCCAGAAAGATAACGATCTATATAGTTGACTGTTAGATACAATGTGTCAGGAACAAGCCTGTACTCCTCCGAAACCTGTAGTTCAGATTTTCAGTCAGACAGTATTCACAAGAAAAATAAAGGAAAATATTTAACGAAATATTACATTATTATGTTCACACTTTTTAACTTTCTATTTAAAGCAAAGTAATGGTGTTAAAAGAGCAAATTCTACAATTAAGAAGAAAAACAAAATGTTACCTCAACAAGCCAATCAATGAGAATTGCTCGCATGCTGGGATTGATGTCTGTTTGGACCCTTTCCATGAAGTTGGAAGCTGGTCTTTTATTTGCCTAAAATTACATGCAAAAGTAAGTGACGGTAAACAAGTGAAAAACGTTGACAATACATGTCCTAGAAGACAAGTACTTCAATTTCCTAAAGGAGCCTCGTGTTCACATAGTCTAACAAACAAAAGCATAAAAGGATATGCCTAAATGTAGTGCATAAATAAAATTTGAAACCTCAGATGCTCGCAAGTGCCTGTAAATGTCACAAGCAAAGGTTGCACATAACTGTGGATCATCCAGATTGTCATCAACACCAACAATCTTTTCATCTGATTTTGTGGATGCAAGTATGTCTCGCTTGCATATATTCCCTGCAAGCATGAAGAAGAAAAAATGGTTTACATTACAAACTGTTGGGGTAGAAAGTATAAACAAACGTGTTAAGATAATCAAGAATAGTACATTTCTTGTCCACTATATTTATATAGCCAATATATGATACAAATAAATTACCAAAAAAAAAACAATATATGTTAGAAATTGAAGAATTGGAACAGTGATCAAGTACAAACCTGAGTATTCCACGGGTTCTGAAATGCAAAGTGTATTGGATGCCTTCTGTCCAATGCAATCAACTGCTGCCTCACTATCATCCATGTATTCAACCTCTGGACTATTCAAGGTGTCACAAGTGGACATAGATTCATCCATAGAAACAGACGATCCATCTGAATGATCTTGAGGCATATCCATGCATGAAACAGGGGCAAAAGTGGTTTTAGCAGGCATTAAATCACTTTTTGGAAAAGTAGTTTTGCTGGAAGTGCAAGAGAAACTTGCATTTGTGGATGTTGAAGATCCCTTCTTGATGCTTGGAATTTTTGTAGAACAGGGTACCTACAGCATTAAATTAAAGTCAAATTAATCACAATTGTAAACCTATAACTCGATGGCTTTCCAATGCTAAAGCAGAAAACAATGCATTCATGTCTGAAACCAGAAATACTGAATATTATACAAGAAGCTCCTTTAAGCTGTCCTAATCACAAGCATATTCAAATGTTGATTTGTAACCCTTTCTTATATGATAATGATAACAAACAGAGTTTAATCTTTTAACAAGTAAATGTTTGACAACAGTCACCATCCTGATCAAATGAGAAAAACATACATAAATTTTTCTGAAGAAGGATCAGAAGAAAGCCAGGAACTCAAGCTTTCCATATGTCATTTTCAGTAGAAACAGTGCTCTTTCAATCAAGACAAAGCAAAAGAGATAACGACTTAATTTTAAAAGCTTTTAGCTTATTAAGGCTTCGAACTGAAACCACGTGACGCTAATGGTTTCGACCACCTGTCAAAATACATTGAGTCCTTTCGAAACAGAGGAAGCCGGTTCATTTAATTTACAGAGCACTACATAATAAAAAATCTAGTTGATCTAATAAAAATATCCACTGAAGTATAACATGATGAGTAGATTTTTCAAACATAAAAATATGAACCAATAAAAGAAATCAAAAATCATGAACAAGTGAAATGCATGCCAAAACTAATTTCCACTAAGCATGTGATTTTTCCTTCAAAAAAAGAAAAAAAAATGGTGAAACACTTTTATATAACTCAAGAAGTTCAAAAAAATTCAAGATCCAAAATTCACAGCGCCGTTCAATATTTCATAATAATAAATACATGATCATTTCTGATCACATAAATCTGTATAAACATATATCACCACTATTCCGAAATAAGAAAAGATTACGACATATCACACGTACAATTTTGAACGATTCAGGCAGGCATTTCCGTTCGCCATGCCTCTGGTTAGTGATGTTCGTGAGCGCCGGCCGCTTCTTCGCCGCCGCAGCAAGCGGCGCCACCTTGCCAACATTCTCCGACGACGACGATGCATGCCGCTTCGCCAGAGACGAAGACGTCGCCCTCCTTGCACCGGAGTTACTCGCCATTGATAATCAACAACGGCAAGAAATCGATCGAAATTCAGTTGAAAAATCGAAAGTGTTTAATGATTATATTATGATGAGGAGGAATATTTAATGGTTGCTTTAGAGGCGGTTAAAAGGGGGCGATTTGAATTGCGGGATGATCTGGACCGTCGGATTCGACTTTGATATTCGTTAGGAGCGGACAAGATGGGGCCCACTAGAGCTTTGTATTTGAATTCGTTTACTTGATAGGATGACAGGGCGGTGTGTGAATGACCAATTGAGGGGGGTGAGTATTGTATTGGGGTAAATTGAAATGGGGCTGTGAGCGTAATGGTTGAATTTTGAATTCGAATTTTAAAGAGAATCCATGTCTTTGCTATGGAATTACTTTGTCATTTACAAATGTGACAAATTTGGAGATTTTCAAAAGGGATAATTTGAATTATGTATAAGATTTGTCATTTTTTTTAATTCAAATTTCAATTTTGAATTTGGTGGTGCGATCATGTAAATTCTATTTGGGAAGTCAGTAATTAAATTACTAAAATTGTTAAATGACATATAAATTATGCTCATTACACGTTGTGACTATTATCATAAACAGACTATTAGAAGACTGTGTTACAATTTAATTTTCACCAAGCATATTCAATAAATAAAAAACTAAAGTGAAAGTATATATGAATTAGTCATATCGATGGATTCTTTAGTTTTTGTGTTTTGTTTGCCAAATTAGTAAGTAGTTTTCGAGCTTCACTTTAGAGTATCTGATTCTCACTTAAATATGAACATAATGAGTCGCTGTAAGACCATGCAAGAATGCAAGTTATAACGATACTCGGAGTTCTAAATCACTTTGTTTATTTCGAAAGGTTATACATAGAATTTTCCCTCCCAATTGCTGACCAAACAACAGATCAAAATCGAACACAATAATCTATACATGAACTGAGGATAGGTCTAGAACAAGTGAATTTCATTGTACAAGATTGAAAGGGCTTCAACAATGCTTCGTGCATATACTTTTGGGTCCCGTACAATCACAATCATTATTGTAAGCATACCCCATTATTGCCCTTTGATAAACATTTCACTTTAAATCGACAACTGAAGTGCCCGCAAAGTCATCCAACAGAGGCATTGGAACAGCTGAACGAGTCTGAGATTAGCAGCTATTTACACGGTGTGGAAAAATTCCAGCGGTATGGATGGAGGGCAGTACTTCTTAGCAGCAAATTTGTACTGATTTACGAAGCAAATTTGTGTTAGTTTGATGATAAATTGCATTTGGAAGATAAAAACATAGTCTAAACTTCAACTCATTTGCTACTTAGATTGAAGCTACATTGTTTTACTTTGTATTTTACGTGTGAGCCATACATATATCGACCTCAAACTTTTCTCTCTAGGCTAAATTTTCAAAAGATTGACATAATCTCATGTGTGTATCATCATTACTACTATCTAATATGCAATGCACTTGGTCTAACAAGTAAATATGCGCACCTTGTGCTGACTGTATTTCTCTCTTATCGCAGGTAGACTGGATTTGCTACTATTGTAGCAAAGGCTGTGTAATGCCAAAACACAGTCTCGTAAATCGGAGGGCTGGTAAAGTGTATAATGTTGCAGGGTAAAATTCTGCATAGGCATAACAAGTTTATGATAAGTATAAAAGAGTATTAAAATGAAATAAATACAGAACCAAACATCCAATCAATATGTGTTCTACATACCCAAGGCCTCTTAGAAGGGACAAGAATAAATTTGGCCAAGAAAATTGATGAAGCTGCTATCAATGATGGGGCAAAACAAAGCATACTGTACTCTATAAGAGAGAGCTCTGCAATGTAGTTGACCAAGCATTCCAATTGCAGTAATGGAGCCTGCAAAAATATGGCTCATGTATTATTATGGATGCACTTATTTTGCATGTAAGAGAAAAATTCAGCAGCAAATTGCAGCAAGTAAGGCTTGAATAATGTTTTGTTGATTGCTAAAGCACTAAACAAACATTGTAATCTTTCATAACGATAAATGTGTAATAAAGTTACCTAAATTTCAGACAGAATAAAATCAAGGTTGTAATATAGAGGCGATACCTCATTAACGCCTTGTGCGGCACGAACAAATCTCCTGCGACACATTTCAACACAAAACAATGAGTACCAATATTCTGAACTAAAAGACTTGTATGGGCTCGTACAAATATTCACCTCAAGAAACATTTAGTTGTAGCTGCTGTCATTTCAAATTTCAGATAATTCAAGACATCAGATTCCATTTGCAAAACCTGTAAAGTTCAAACTGCTTAAGACAATGCATTTACCTTATGGATATAAAAAAAAAATAGTACTAGAATAAATAATAACATACCTCTTCCTTAAAGTATGTGTTATCAGTAATATAGCAGAATTCTTCCACTTGAGGTGCACATATTTCTTCATATTTTCTGTGGAGTACATATTCATATTTAGAATTTTTTATTCCAAAGTGAGGAAGGTCTTTTATAGCTGAAATCAGACAACATTGGAAATGTTGAAACTTACGATGCAATCATCATGCAAGCCACACCGAGCAATTGCAATCTTTGTCTATCCATGACATTTCCAGAGAGATAACGATCAATATAGTTCACTGCCAGATACAATGTGTCTGGAACAAGCCTATATTCCTCAGAAACCTGTGGTTATAAATCATTGTCAAACAGAGTATTTTCGCAATAACATATAGAACCATATAAAATGAAACTAACAGAGTTTCAATAAAAGTATTGGCAAAAGAATGTTACCTCAACAAGCCAATCAATGAGAATGGCCCGCATGCTGGGATTGATGTCTTTTTGGACCCTTTCCATGAAGTTGGTAGCTGGTCTTTTATTTGCCTAAAATTACATGACAGAAACTACAGTAAACAACAAGCGAAAATCATGAATAATAAATGTCCTTAGAATACACCTAAAAACTTAAGGCACAGAAATTAAATTTGAACCTCGGATGCTCGCAAGTGCTTGTAAATATCACAAGCAATGGTTGCACATAACTGTGGATCATTCAGATTCTCATCCACATTGACAATCTTTTCATCTGATTTGATCGATGCAAGTACATCCCTCTTACATATATTCTCTGCAAGACAAAATGGCTTACACTACAATCCATGGTAGTAGATAGTAATGTACTTCATTATATATGATATAACTAAAATAATTGGTACGGCAAATACAAACCTGTAATTTCCATGTGGTCTGAAATGCAAAGCATATTGGTTGGTTTCCGGTCAATGGAATCAATTGCTGCTATTTCACTATTATCCATGTATTCAATGGATGGACTATTCAAGGAATCACAAGTGGACATAGATTCATCCATGGAAACAGATGATCCATCTGAGTGATCTGGAGACATGTTCATGCATGAAACAGGGGCAAGTGTAGTCTTAGAGGACGCTACATCACTTTGTGGAAAGGTAGTTTTGCTGGAAGCAACAATGCTCTGTTTTACATGAGAGGATGACGACAGATTAGCCCCTGATAAGCTTGCATTTGTCGGGGCTGACGATCCCTTCTTGATGCTTACAATTTTGGCAGAACAGGGTACCTAAAAAATTCAAATGCGAGGTCAAATTATTAGATAATTTAATGGATAATCCTGTACATGTTCTAAGATTTAATTTCTCTCTGGTACTTCCAAAGATTTAGTGACTTTTTTCACATATTAGGCCCAAATGCTCTTATAAAACAAAATAGGTGTTAGCATAATTTCAGTTTTGAATCAAATGACCAACAATTTTCACCACCTATCAAGATTAAGAACTTCTCTGTAACTAGATACATAACCTGTGAACATAAGAATTGCGAACCAATATATATAATTAAAAATCCGTAAGATATAGGATGCATTGCTAAAACAATTCCACCGAGCATGTGATCTTTCCTTCAAGAAAAGAAAAAAACGTATAGAACTTATACACAATTCATGCGATTTAATAAACAACTCAAAAACTTATGATCATTCCTGATCCCATAAATTCCTAAAAGGGTCTATATGTCACCATGATTTACCCCTATTTTTCATTACGAAATAGGAAACAATTTACGATAGATTACACGTACAATTTTGGAGGGTTCAGGTTGGCTGATACGTCCATGCCTCTGGTTAGTGATGTTAGTGAGCGCCGGCCTCTTCTTCGCCATAGACGACGTCGTAGACCTCCTTGCACCGGCAGCGCTCGCCATTGCTAATCAACAACGGCAAGAAAATCAAAATTTCAGTTGAAAAAATTGAGGCCTAAATGAGTATAAATTGGGGTTTTAAATTTAAATAATGGGTTGAATTTGAATTGGGGGATGATCCGGACCGTAGGATTTAACTTAAGTATCCGTTAGGACTTAGGAGCGGACAACGATGGGTCCCACTGGCGATATTGTTTTCTTGTTATTATGACTGGCGGTGTGTGAATGACCAATGAAATTAGAGTATTGTTTTGGGTGAAATGAGATTTGATTGGCTGTTAGTGGGACAGTGATGTGGGTTTAGTGGGATGGATGGTTAGTTTGAAATTCGAAATTTTAATTTGCATTGGAATTATTGATATGTATATACTATGTGACAAAGTTGGAGATTCTAAATGGGATAGTTTGAAATGTACGATAATGTCTCTTTGTATATATAATTGTTTGGATTACAGAGTTTTCATTCAAATTTTAATTTTGAAATTGATGGTATGGATCTCATTTCAAATCATTTTTTAGTAAATTGCTAATGTTGTTACGAGATATAATTATTGAACCCATT
Organism: Verbascum thapsus; assembly: GCA_963669365.1. Taxonomy (NCBI): domain Eukaryota; kingdom Viridiplantae; phylum Streptophyta; class Magnoliopsida; order Lamiales; family Scrophulariaceae; genus Verbascum; species Verbascum thapsus. The sequence continues at coordinate 19,587,394 of OY770107.1, forward strand.
TATTAAAAAATGTTAAGTAACAAATGATTTTCAATTCATGGTTATATTATGAATCCTACTAACATTATTTGATTCTACCATTGCCTATTTTATAAGCGTGATACACAGAGAAATAGTGTTTACATATCTCATCTAATACAATCATCAAATATCCCTTCTCCCAATTTTATTACTGCTATAACAAGAATAACATTAGTATAGTTCGAGCTGGTGATAAATCGATGATATACATCGCTGAATATTCTTTATGTAAAAACACTAGAAACTATCACTATAATTTAGATAAATCAATGACACGATGACAAAATCAGTGGAATATATATATATATATATATATATATGTTAGAACGCAACGCAAAATATTCGACACACTAAAACTCCATAGCAAGATCGAAGACATCAATAAAACCCATTACGTGCAATTTCATTGATTCTAGCATTCCTGCATTTTTCATCATCTATACATCTCAAATAGTACATTCCTAAAAATCCCCACTTTTTCCCATTGCCTAATTAGTAATCCATGGATAAAATTAGCTGTAGAAATTGAAGTTTTTTCGACATTGAATAAAGCAGACTCGAGAATCAAAGCAAATTCAACCTTTCTGAATCAAATAACTTCGACTAACCTAAACCAGATTTAGTCCCGGATAAGGGCCTGTGCATTGGATGGCCAAGAGAAGAAGACTGTGAATTTGATGCAGGGTTAAAACCGACAGTTGATGCTGACGTGGATGGTTGTATAGCTGAAAGGGGCAGCCTTGGCCCGAGACCATACATTGCGTGTTGTTGCATGAGTGAAATGTGGGGATGGATATGTTGGTTATTGCCATACCCCGAAACAAAAGCTTGTTGAGACCCCGAAACTTGCTGCCTATTATTACCCGAGGTGTCATTTACAATAGCATTACCAAGGACCGATGGTGGGCCCGGCTGTCGAGACGGGCCGGGAGATCCGAATTGGGCTGACATCATGTGGGCCCGTTCAGCGGCTATCCTCTGACGTGTCCTCTCCATCTGTTCACATTCTCTCATTAACAAGGTCTCGACTTCTGCAAACTGCTTTAGCTTTAGCTCTAGCCTCTTCAACTGAAACAACAACGGATTGCAGAACCGAAAATAGATCAGATATTAATATCAGTATAAAATGTTCAAGATTATAATCTATGAAAGTAACGTTTTCAACGATGGTACTTTTCGTTGGATTGATACAAGATATCAACTCAGGACGAATTGAACAAAGGTCAATGTATAGTGGACCCAGGACTACAGAGACGGTCCACCTTTTCACTATTAGATCTATCATGGTTGGATGGTATTTTTCTTATTTATCATCTCATTTTGAATTACTGTTTCGTTAACTTCTCATAAATCTGAACAAATACATTGAGAGTTAAGACAGCTATTATAGAAAAATATATTGTCATATAAACAAAGCAAGAATGTTTATTTAATTTATATCTTATGTACTTGAGCAATCTTTCGGGTGTGCCGCCGCTACTAGTTATACATTAAACAACACTCTTTGATGTGGATGATACTATGGTTACCCATATCCATTATATTTCCATGAATTGCGAAGGAAAAAGAAACAAATCAGTTTGTACAACATAACAGAAACCATCATCATATAATTTCGATTATTAGCCAGAAAATCCTATTCAGCCTATTGAGAGGAAGTATAATACCTGATGATTTATGATATTAGCTGATAACCGCTGGATTTCACGCTCTTCATGATCAGCAAAAAGCTTTGCTTTCAAGGCTGCAGCAGCAAGACCGTCTTTTGCAGCAGCTCTCACTTTTTCAGCAGATAATGGAACACCTTCAGCATCATGTTGACTCCAAGGACCTTTCGGAGAAGAATCCCATTTAGCAACATAAATAGAAGAAACGATAAAATTGTGGACATATCAACATTATACCTTTTTTACCAGAATTTGCGATATCTTCCTGAGGACTCTCTTCCCCACCACTATCCTTAGATAATGAAGCCAAGGATGCATGGGCACATGCAGCAGCTACTCTAGGCCCAAGTGCAGAAGCAAGAAATGCTACCTGTAAATGAAAGTAGGCATTTTTAGCAAAAGTATGTATAAATAAAGTAATATGTAAGAAACTTCAGTACTTCAAAAATGACAGACGAGGCGTTTGAATGAATATGGTACAAGGATGAGAAAAAAGAGGAGCTTCAGTTTGAACAATGAAGTATAGCTGTATTATTTCCACAGACATAAATCATAAACCTTGCACGTTTACACGAAACTATTTTGAATTATTATTTGTGAATTAATTTATTACGACGAATACAATTTTCCATGTTTTCTTTCCAAATTTAAAAGTGAAGCCTTATCCTTGTAGCTAGATCAAGATTTGGGTTAAGATCCAATCCAACAACTCATTAAACTACTGAAAGCAAACAATATACCAGAGACATCACTGGATTTTCAGACTTTGAGAAAGGAAATTCGCTTTCTGCTTCACCACCTTGCAAGCAGGATCCTGCATCATAAATGAAATGCAAAATGTAAATAAAAAGAAGTTCCTCAATTTGCAGAAACAAAATCATATGGATAATAACATCAACCATTTGAATTTGGCTCTGATCTTTCATGATTATCGAGACTGCGTAAATTTGATGAACTAGATGTGCTTGGAACATCAATACTTTCCAGTGGAGCACCATCTAGAGGAAGAAGAACAAAATGAAGGATGCACTGTGCTTTGGACTTCGACCCAACGTGCTCTGCAATTTTATTCCAATTTTCATTGTGCAATTGCATCCCCTCCAGTAGCAACAATGTCTCCTGGTCAGTCCAACTATCACCATCCACATCTCCATAAAATGTCATGGAATTCTCCTTCACAAAGTCTAGGCTAGAATGACCAGCAACAAATCCTCCCTCGTTAAAGCAATCCAAACACAGCCGCGCATCAACCTGTCAAAGTTAAGGGTTGGCCACAAAAGTAATACAGCATTAGAACCTGTCGGCCTTGGTTTGTTCCAAAACTATGATGTTAAGGCTTCGTCTGGTTCTTGTATATCGAAGAGGAAAAGGAAATGAAAAATGGGAAAGTTCAAACACTAACGCATCAAGTACTATAAATTGAAGCTTGCAAACTATTTTCCTTTTCTTTTTGGTCAGCAAAATCCAAGAACCAAACAGAGCGCAAGGGCGTTCTGGCTTGTATGAGTTTTAATGTTGCTTCATAGAAATACAAGATCATTAGCCAACACTACGTTACTCGACTGCATGTACCCGTAAGGTAATATTATCTTTGCATGAGTACCAGAAATGGGTCTTTATGATAACCTAATCTAATGATAATTTAATGCAACTCTTTCTTGGAATTTCCAGAAACTCGTCAAACAGAGTGACATATGGGTTCAAGTACTACTGGAAGTGATATACTACTGGCTTACATTGAATCTTGAATTTAGTTTGACTTCTGAAGCAAAAGTTTGCATGTCTTTGATGAGCAGAAGTCAAACAGGCGCAGTATCTTATCAAACTTGAGCATAGTTTTCAACGTGCTATTGTGCAACACCTCTATGTTATCTTAAAACAGCTAATTCCATTCTGGACACAAGCCATCCGGTATGTATATCACCCCGTGCCATATATAAAGGAACGTAGTTGATAATAAAATGGGTTGAACACCCCCACTTTTCATATGTGACTTTAGGATATCTACTCCTGATGCACATGAGGTGTGATGTATAATACGTGGCTAGGTAGGCTAACAATTGAAGCGGATGAAACATTGTATATAAGCAACTAACAGACATTGAATGCGGAAATAGATTTTTTTTCTTTCAAGAAAGAAGTGGGCACAGTAATTATAAAAATTCCGTACACGTGATGACACGCCAACAACAACAAGATGCAAAACAGAAGATACTAAAAGAGGAGCTAGAACTCTAGATTATGCTAGTTACCTCCTTCTGTGACTGATAATATACAGTAGGAATAGACCTAGAACAACAATCACATTGATGCTCAGATAATTGCTCTCTAATAATACTGTCAAAGTCACTGCCCTCGTCACGCTGACTTGCTAGTTCTGGATAAACATCGGTTGCCTTGAGGCTACATTTTGGCTTGTCAAACTTGATTAAGCTATCTATAGATTTCAAAGCATCTGAAGGCACACGAAGTTCGTTATGTGAGCCCTCGGACAAATATGTCCCATCCTTCTGGGTCTCAGGCTTAAGGGCCGTTGCACAATAATTTATTATCCCCCAATGATCAAGAAACCTCACAATTCGAGTTAAATCATCTATATCAATACCAGATATTAGTCCCTGGCAGTCGGCAACTGATAGGTGCTTTTCTGGGTTCTCCATATACTTGGCAACAACGAAATTCCGACTCTCCATGTACTTGTCAGGAGTATGTTCTGCTGACTTCCCGGAGAAAAAGTGGGGCACCACTTGTCTCTCCAATCTATGCACTGAATTTGGTGAAAACCAGTCTGCTCATGAAAAAACATCAACATCAAAAACCCAAGTTATCTACACGGTCCCCTTACATAAACTAAATACCTATATGAAGGAATTATATAATCCAAAAATGACTTGGAAGTAACTTTTTCATTTAAAAAACAATGACTAATCCAAAAGTAGGTAGAAAGATAATAGAAGAGCAGATAAGCTTAGAAACATTATCCTGTCTACATGTAAATTTGAACTTCAGAAGTATGAGACAGACTCTTCTACAAAACAGAAAAATACCACTTATTATGAAACAGAAATACACATGAGTGCACGGGGTTTTCATATCATGCCATCTATGTAACAGTAGTAATTTTCAAACAAAAGAAACTACAATGGAAAGAGTATTTACATTGTGTAACTTTCACGATTTAGCAAAGCAAAAGTATCATCCAGGTATTGCAGGACCTATGTCTTACACTTATTCGAGCCATAGAACTGGAGCATTTAAACTAAAAGAGATCTAGTGCAATTCTTTGTCAAAACACATGTTCAATTTATATTTAGATTGCTCCAATTGCCGAAAACATAAACTAGAATATACATTCACCTCGTTCAATAACAATAACAGCACACCAATAAACTCAAGTTGCCACAAAAGAAGGTAAAAATACAATAGAGAAGGAAAGAGGAGCCAACCTGAATGTACTGGCACAACATGAACACGATTTGCACTCCCAAGTCGTTTAGTAATGCCGCGGCCTGCAATTATCCTAGGTGGGCTGATCACATATGACCCAACCCCACTGCCACTTGCAGTCTCCTCACCAGCCCCTAAAAGTGCTGGACTATAACGAGGCACAGCAGACAGTGCCTGCAGCTGCCCATAAGAAATGTTCTCCAATGCTGCCACCACATGCTGCCCCTGGCTTCCACTTTGTGCAGCTCTCTCAGCTTCCAAAATACGAAAGACAGACGAGTGGGGCCTACTTACTTCCCTTTTAATTGCAATAGGGAACTCACAAATTCTCAATCCACCACCAACCAACTTTTCGCTCTCTTTTTCTCTTTTCCGATTATGATTTTGGGGATCATCTTCAACTTCCATGTGGTTTTGTGGTGGGTCCAAATCGGGGTCATCCTCATTATCCTCAAATGCGCCATCATGCTCGAGTTCTTTCAGTTTGGACTTACGTGCAGCTTGATCCCTTTTACGCTTCCTCCACCTTGCTCTTGTCTCTGAACAAGAAAGGGAAACATAAGAAATAGAGAAATATCAGGTCCGGTTACATTTATCACAACTATGAAATAAAATAAACAATTCTTTTCATCTCTGCTACTAAGAGGCATTTCACATTTCAACCACAAAAACATGTGAATTCTACGCTGGAAATAGCTAAATTGAGCTACATCTGTTATACACAGAAAACCTAACTTTTATACCAAATCCAAATGGTTTCTACATTCACACACAAAAAAAGTAAAAATAAAAAACAATTCAAAGAGCTTTCAATTTTAATTTAACAAACCAAAAACCTGTTACAAGCTAAAATCAAAGTGTTCCACTTCAATCTCACAAACAGGAAGCGCTCATAACAAAACGAAACACCTTTTACCACAATTCCACAAACTATTCAGCAATTAACCCATATAAACACAAAGATTCATCAATCTCGACTTCTATTGCCACAAATCAACGTCCTGCAAGCTTGTAAGTAAAAGAAAAACTGAAAATTAAGGGTTTAGAAAATAAACCTGCGGAAGAAGCTGGCATTGCTGATGGGTAAAAATTGACAGGAGATTTATGGAGGGGTTAAGGGAGAAAACATTGTGGGGTCTCTTGGGATTGGTGAGGTGGAGAGCTGAGATTATGGTGCGCGAAGTGTGTGTACTGTGTGAGAGAGAAAGAGGAGAAATGGGGGATTTGTGTAGTGATTTTCTCTCTCTAAAACTGTTTGTAGTGTGGTTTTAGGGTGTGGGGATCGGATCAGCTTCTATTTTGGGGCAAAATGTTTTTTGATTTGTTTAATTTTTACAGCTGGTGTGTAGTTAATGTAATTTAATGTAGTTGAGATAATTTTCAGTTTGGTCCCTGAAGTTTTCATAAATTGCTATTTGATGCTCATGGAGAACTTAACAGTTAACACTGAACGTACGGATTTGACAAATGTACCAGACCCGACCCAAGTAGAGTCGAACCAGGCCGTTATCCCAATGGACCATATAAGAAAGCCCAGATGAATTAAAGGAAAATGGGATCCAATTAGGCCCAGCCCATTTTGTTAAGCCCAACAAGGGCCGGCACTCAATCATTTTTTTTATTTTGAAAACGATTCTAATTAATAAATATACTATTTTTTATATATTATCTATTATTTATTTATTATAATTTTGATAAAAAAAATCACTCGTAATTAATTAATGTTAGTAAAAAAAAATGATGTAGAATTCAGTTGGAGATGGTAAAAAATAAATGATACTAAAACAATGGTATATAGCAATTTTTCAAACCGAATAATTTTATCAACTTATTATAAAGGACTCAAACTCAATGAAGCATAATTGCCTATATAAGAGAAAAAAAGACAAATTATTCATTCTAGACTTTAAAATGACACACTAGTAGTAAATTTACCTTTCTACTAATTTGTGTTACTAGGTAGGTAGTATCAAATGAAATCCAATTTTTGAGCCCATTGGTGATGTGATTGTGACATGTGATGTACTAAAATCTAAAGTAGAATGTTTGTCGAATATATATGTGATATGAAATATGATACGATACACAGAAATTGCAGTAGAGAATCTATATCGACCATAAAGTATTGGGTCCATAGTACTAGTACATATCTATAAATGCATATTTGTGAACTTATAAAATCTTGTTAGAGATTTGCATGCAAGTTGATGAGAATGGGAAAATTCTAAGTTGGTCCGGGACTGTTGGTCCCGGCCCACTTATGACCACACATTTTGAATGTTTGGTGGGGTGGTTTTTCTTTTGTGGGGTGGGAAAACCACCCTCCACCCCCAAATGTGTGGTTGTGAGGCACCGGGACCAACAGGCTGGGACTTAGATAGAATCACCCATGAAAAGGGGGTCCATCTAATCACATGCAAGCGTGATTTGAGCATCATGTATTGTGCTCTGTATATCTTCTCAATCAAAACAAGACAAGAAAATGTTGACAAAAAAATGAGTGTTTATGTTCATGTACTTTCTTACGATGAAATCAAAGTTGTGAGATCCACGAATTAAATTAAGATTTTGGTATATTTTTATTGAAAAAATTCTATACATGTTGGTCTCGTTTCAATAATTATAATTAATTAATTAGGACCATTAAAATATATGAGGTGATTGGTTTTTAGTACACTTTGAAAGAGTAACATTGATCTTTCTTTTATATTCACCGTTGAATAAAAAAATCAGTATAGGTGTGATTTGCGTGGAGCCGCCCATAATTTATTCATTTTTGGTGAGGCTTTTGTCATTTTCTTTGTTGAGTCCAAAATCTAAATAAGAATAACAAAGAAGAAAACAAATGAACCTAAGTCCATTTCATCTAGACATTTATATATTTAAAGTATTTAGTGTTTGTACGGACAAACTTACTTTATAATAATTTATGAGATTTCATAGTTTAGTTTACTAGTATAATTTTGAATCTATATATAGTTTAGTTACTAAAATACGCACATGAATTATATTTTCTTTAATTAATTTTAGTTTTTAACATTACAATGATCATCACATAAAATTACTTTAAACACTTGGAAATATGCATTTATATGATATATTATTTTTGTAAAATAATCAATATTCTCAATTTTATCAAACGTGAGTTTATAACATAAAAAAATCAAAACATAATTATAGAAAATTGAAGTAAACCGGTGGTCTATCTCGAACTACATTCCAAACTCCACCGTTTACCGGAATTTATACACCCGACGGGTCGGGCCAAAAACCATGACGTAAGCAATGACAATTTCACCCCTTGCTTGACATATCGACACGTGTCCCCTTCCACCTCATCACCCACGTTTATTCTAGAAACGCAGAACCCCCTCCATCTGCCGCCACGTGTCCCCTCATATTCCTTTATATATAATTCCCCACTTTCCCTTGCGGTATAAGTTTCACACAATTTGCTCAGCTCCCCCTCAATATGGCTGCCATGGATCTGCAGTTACCGCCGGGATTTCGATTTCACCCCTCCGATGAAGAGCTTGTTCATCATTATCTGTGCCGTAAATGCGCTTCGCTATCGATTGCCGTTCCGATTATAGCAGAAATCGACCTCTACAAGTACGATCCATGGGAACTTCCAGGTATAATCAAACTATTCCATTATTTTTTTTTTCTTCTTCGATTGTTTAGTTTAGTTAATTGGTGTATTCGATTAATTTGATGTGCATTGTTGATTGATTGAAGGTTTGGCTTTGTACGGCGAGAAGGAATGGTACTTTTTCTCGCCTCGAGATCGGAAGTATCCGAACGGTTCGAGACCTAATCGAGCGGCCGGGAGGGGGTACTGGAAGGCGACCGGCGCCGATAAGGCGGTCGGAAAACCGAAAGCGGTGGGGATTAAGAAGGCTCTGGTGTTCTACTCCGGCAAGGCGCCGAGAGGCGAGAAAACTGATTGGATTATGCACGAGTATCGCCTTGCTGACGTCGACCGCTCTGCTAGAAAGAACAAGAATAGCCTCAGGGTGGGTAAAATTATAGAAAACTAATTTTGCAAATTCATAAACAAAAAAAATAAATTACAACGAGCTCTATTCTATTCATGTTGGGAATTTTTAGTACAAGTTTTAATTTTTAACTGTGTGGATTTATTGTTGTGCTATATATTGATCTAATGATTGTGGTTCAATCGGTTCAGCTGGATGATTGGGTGTTATGCCGCATATACAATAAGAAAGGCAGTATTGAGAAGCAGCAAGACGTGGGCTGCCGGAAGATGACGCCAGAGGACGTGAAGCCGGTGATTCTGACGTCAGTCCCCGAGTCGACGGCGGTGGTGTACGACGACCTCGTGTATTCGGAGCACGTGCTCTCGCCGGAGGTAGAGAACGCCACAAATAAGCTGGCGGAGTGGGAGAGAGCCATCGCCGATTTCCCGTTCAGTTACAATGACGTCGCGGGCAACTCGTCGGTCATCGGCTCGCATTTCCAGGGGAGTTACCAGGCAGATGATTTTGCCAACGTGGCGAAGGGGTTTTGAGGTGTGGGTCCCACTATGCGGTGGTTTTTGGTCGCACGTGACATGGGAGACGAGCGGTCCATGACTGTGCACGTGCGAAGTAGTCTATTGTTATTGTTGGGTTATATTATACTCTAGTGAGTGATTAGTGTGTAGTAATTTGTATTTGGGCAGAGTAATCGTTTATGTGTTATTTTATTAGTGTTGTCTATTTTTTAATTTTTTTTTAGAAAAGTGGAATTTTGGGAGTGCAATATTAGAAACTCGATAAATTAATACTCGATTATTTAATAAACTTTCTAAGATAATATTTTTGGTCGGTCCCGACTCGGGGATAGGGTGCTAAATTAATAATTCGCTAAAATTATAAGATAATACATTTTTGATAATTTCTATATACCCCATATAAAATATAAATTAATAATTCCTTACATGTTACATATTACATGAAGGATTTATGAAGATTTCTTGAAAAATGACTTAATTGTCTTTTGTTTTTTGTTGAATTCATTTCCACATTGAATTTCGTCTTTAATTTTTCTTATCATTGTAAGAACTTCTGGTGTTGTTTTCTCATAGCTAGGGGTGAAAATGAGTCGAGTCGAGCCGAACGCATAAGTGTTCAAGCTTATTTGAATTACAATCGAGCTCTAAAAATTGTATTTGAATTTGGTTTGATTGTTCATCGAGCCGAGCTCAAACGAGTTTTAATCTAAATGATCACGAGTCGAGCTCGAGTAGTTTGAATATTTTGTACATATTTTTGTTATTTTTTGCTAATCGAGCCGAGCTCGAGTCGAGCTTTAAAATTTATTGAACAAAAAAGTTGTTCAAGCTTCGTTTGGTCAAATGTCGAACCGAGCTCGAACTGAGCTTTTAGCGATCGAGTATCGAATATCGAGTTAAATTTTCACCCCTACTCATAGCTCAATAAGGTGGGAGATTGATCGGCTCTTTCAAATTGGGTCCTTCATTTGATATACGTACATGCATTGTATAATAATTAAGTGAAAATTTGAAATATGTTTGTAAATTGAGTATTGCATTATAAATTAATAAAATATTAATTAATATATAAATTAATAATTATTAATTTATCGATTAATTAATAACTTTTTTAATTAATAAATTTTTATGGACCCATAAGTATTAATTTATAGAGTTTTTACTGTATAAGTAGTTTGTGGTTATTGTTTTCGACTTAACGAAATTTGGAGGGAAACTTGCATGATTGTAGTGAAAATTGAATTTTTTGTGAAATTTATTCTTAAATTGTCTAAAATAAATTTATACTTAAATGGTTACTAACTAAAATTCTTAAGTAATTCTGTATATATTCGTGCAAATGATATTTCATGTCTTATCTATTAGAGGAAAAACTTTGACCTTGTATAAATTCTTCTTAGTCTACAATATAATATTTTCTTTTCCGATTATTTCACTTAATGGAATCATACTGGAAATTTTGTCCTCACTGGTAGTGGTAACTGATCTCTCTCTGGATTTGCTTCCCACTCATTTGATTTCCAAACAATAGAAAGAGGTAAACGATCTAGTTTTTATGCTTTGCATCACATAAACAATAATGAGAATACAGAACAAATCATAAACTTAATGAACCTATTTAGGGACAACACCACACACACACACACACACTATATATATATAGAGTAGACTTATTACCTCTTATTAAGAGGTACAATTCATCAGAATTTGTCTTGACGTATCCAAATTCAATAAATAATGCTTACCAACCAACCAAAGCTCGAAAAATGCCAATTATATCGCCTCTTAAAAGTGCCCTGAGAAATTGTAACTTTCCGGGAGTGTATGGCGGGTATCTTGCAGGTACATCTCCAAGGAAACTACGTCGTAAAACTGCTTTCTTATGGCTGAAAGCATCAAACGAGAATTTCCCGTGATATGATCCCATCCCACTTTCCCCTACACCACCAAATGGCAAACCGGGCTCTACAAACTGCAGCAACAAGTTCGAAAACACTCATTTCATAAATGGATCTTTTTAAATTGTAGGGCAAGGGCAAAATGGTCATTTGTGCCTTTCGTCTGAATTCTTAACAAAGCAAAGTAGAAGATAATTTGGTCATTATATAAAGTTACCTAAAATCCTCTGTTAGTATAAACAGTCATCCATGTCATTAAAAACATTTACAATTTCAACTCATGATTTTCGGGTAGGGGTGATTTGATAAATTGTAAAAACTCTGGTGCATGCAATTTCTTTCTCATATAAATATAGCTTTGAAAATATATATAATAAGCTCGGAAGGACGACATACATGTAAAATAGTGTCATTAATGGTCAGACCCCCTGCTGAAACGCTTCCTATGAACTCCTCCTTGAGCTTTTTGTCATTTGTAAACATATATGCAGCAAGTGGCTTTCCTTTACCATTGATCACTTCAAAACTATCCTCGATTTTGTTAACCTTCATAGAAATGAAAAAAAAAATTGAGAAACATGGGAAAAGTAAAAACAATCTTTTGAAGTTGGCTCAGAGGAAAATCTAGCACACGAATTATTAAGGTTTACCGTGATAATGGGAAGTAAAGGACCAAAAATCTCCTCGTTCATGATCAGAGAATCTTCTGGTACATCCAACAAAATAGTTGGAGCAATCCTACTGCAAATATGGAAAGGATGGATCTCAAATCTACTAATGTAAGATCATTTTGAACGAATAAGGAGAAAAAAATCGAGTTTTATGAATCTCACAGTTTGGTTTTATCCGACTGTCCTCCATGAACAATCTTACCAGAAACCTTCTCATCATCCAATAACTTCATCAATCGATCAAAATGTCGGGAATTTATAATACTCGACAAGTCCTTTGATTGCAGAGGATCCTTTATGTAGATTTTCTCGAGTTCAGATGAAATAGTATCTACCTGAAATTCGACCCAGAATGGAGTTTTAGGCGAGAGTTGAAAAAACTCAAATTTTGTGTATTTGCCATTTTTGCCTTCAATAGGAAAACTTGCAAGTTTGGCCCCAGAGGACAGACCTATTATAATTTGTCTCATTGTTTCTAAAGTGGTAAAAGTAGTCCCATACGATTCATTCTTTTTTGCAATTACCTTCAAAACGGTTAGAAAATGGACGGAATTTCATGCATGGAGTGCACACGCTCTTAGTAAAAAAAGAAAATCAATCTCATGAACTGTTGTCTTATTTTGGGATGCCATAATTTGAGAGTATTTATCTAATTTTATAATAATATGGATTTTAATCAGACGAGATCACTCACCACTTTTGATGCGTATTCTTTTGTAGTTATCAAATAGTCGGGGGTAAGGCAAGTTTGTCCATTGTTCATACCCCACTTGCCTGAAATTATCCGCCTCGCAGCAACCTTCCAAATTCAGAAAAATTTCATGCGCTCAATAAGTAGTTTAAATGAAAATAACAAAAAAGAAACAAAGGCAGGTTGGGATAAACAAAAGGTTTTTACTTTTAAATTGATGTTTGCATCAACCACCACCGGACATTTCCCACCGAGCTCCAAAACCACAGGTGTAAGATGCTTTGCAGCAGCAGATAGCACAATGCGTCCTACCGCGCCATTCCCTGTAGAGTTATTTGTTTGATACAAATCAAGATCAGAAGACTAATTCTATTGGATAATCTTTTTGACGTTGTAAGTAAAAAAGAGCAGAAATAGCGGATAAACTAACAATAACTGATTCCTGGCAAGCCATTTTTCATAGATGAAAGGATAGAATAGGGTAAATTACATAGACACCCCCATTGTGTGAACCCTAATTACAAAAAGCAGCCCGAGATTTAAGAAATTACCACAATTTACTCTTTCAGTAAAAATATAATAATATCTCACGCATGTAGTAAAAATATAGTGAGTGGTGATAATGTGACATGGGTCATGGGTGTCTTGGTAATTTGCGAAATTTTAGGGGGCTCGTCATAATTACCAAATAAGTGAATGGCGTGCATGTATATAGTCCAATATAATATACTGCAAAATTACACACATCATTTGAATTGTTGTTTTTACCTGTGTAAAATATTTTATCCCATTTCTGCTCGAGTAATGCAGTGGTTTCAGTTACAGCACCCTCGATAACCCTGACCGCTGAGGTGTCCAAATACTCCCCGAGAAGTTTCGAAAGCAGTGAGGATGTAGCAGGGGCAACTTCTGATGGCTTCAAGACTACGGCATTACCAGCTGCAATAGCCCCAACGACTGGATCGAGAGATAATGCTGGGGGTGTCGGAATGATATGGGAGTACAAAAAGTTAGCACTCTGTAAGAGTCGGATTAATAATAGAATATGCACTCAATCTATCTACCGATAATGAAAAGATAAGAATTTAAGTCTTTCTTAATACTCTCTCCGCCCGAGAATTATGTACCTGTGGCAGCACTGATCAATCAACTTGACTAATTTTCTAAATGCAGTAACAGTGAATTTGGTCAATCTTTTAAATGAAATTTAATAATATAAAATAGTATACAAAATGTTTAATATTTGAGATTTCAATAATCTCGAGACCTTAATTTACCAAGAACATACCGAAGTTTGAGAAATTACCATAAATTCCGGTTCAGCAAAAACAGATACGATTTCACCCTCTATCAGTAAAAACAAACTATTACGTCATCACTGTTTTTCAAGTGTCAGAATCTAACAGGGTATCATGGTAATTTATAAAACCTCAAAGACTCGGTTATTACCCGACAAATGAAAGGTGTGCATGTAATTGCTCTAATTTTGAATTGTTCAAAAACTAGAACGATAAGCAACTCAATATTGTGTTGTCAAAGAGAGCCATAAGTTTGGGATGGAGGAAGTATGAGTGAACAAATAGAATGAAAGCAACACTAAGAATTAGGATAAACTTACAAAAAGGATAGTTCCAAGTCGATATAACTAAGACGACACCCAACGGTTCCGGGACGATTTCTGCTGATGAGGGAAAAGTAGTAATTGTGGTTCTCACCTGCAGCGAGAAACTTTGTATCATTTAACTCATTTATTCACATTTAAGATACCCATAAAAAATTTAAGCTTTTTTAATTAACAAAAAGTTTACTTTCTGTGGCTTCATCCATTGGTGTAATTCCTTCAACGCCAATTTACATGCTGATGATACAGCAGCAATCTACATAAGACATGTCTAATTACCAAAGAAAACGAAGAGAAAATAAAAATGAAAACTGAAGTCGTGCTGGAGTATATCAACTGCAAAAATCAAGTAAATAACGAAATTATTTGCTTATTTATGAATCATGTTGTTTTCAACTTTTTGTTGGGTGAGTATTATATCTTCATGTATCAGAACATTGAGAATAAAATTTCCTTTTTTTTTTTTCTGCAAGCAAACATAAATTTATCTGTGTGCAAAGAATTTTAATTATAAAAATAAGAAGCAAGCAACAAAAAATGCAAGAAGAAGAAACATATATGATATATATTAGACAAAGACCAAATTTGCACACAATTGTATGAGGTAAAAACAACTGAAAAAACATGATCACGTTCTCGAGGGATTTTCTAGATTCCAAGCCCGATATAATAAATGGATTCCATTGGATCCTATCACATATGACCGTAATTAATGCAAAGACTCAAGCTTGTAAGAATGGCCCTGGCTCCACCTATGGTTTTAAAGTTTAAACTAATTCTTTTCTCCACTTGAGCAGTTTGGCCATCACTTCCAGTACAGATTCATGGTCAAAGCTATTTAATGAAACTTTAATATCCAGGAAAACATATTATCAGCTACCAATTGGAACCTCAATTATTCAACAAATCAAACAAAGACAAGATGCATTAGATGCAGCTCAAACAAGACACAGAAAGTACCAATATCATTTATATCAATAACACATGGGGAATTCAATCCGAAACCTAGATTGATCAAATCCAAGTGTAATTCAAACAATGCCTGTAGTAAATCTCAACAGCAATCAATTTCTCAACAAATCAAATAAAAACACCAGGAATCCAGAAGTCAACTCTCTTCAATAAATGAAAACAGAGCATTAAATGCAGTTCAGAAAAAGACACAGAAATTACCAAACCATTAGCAGCCACCAATTGAACCGTCGATTTTACAATAAATCAAACAAAGAAACCAGAACAAAAGCCACTTCAAATGAAAAGCAGAGCATCAAATGCAGCTCAGAAAACAAAGCATATTCAACAAACCAACACATACGCAATTAATTCAGTCAATCAAGTGGTTTTTATCACAAAACCTCATGAACAAAAGCTTCGTGTTCCGGTTTATTGAGGTCAGAGCGTAAAGCTTCGACTATTTCTTTCTCATGGTGATCGGTGATTTTCAGAAGCGCTTTCAACTGCGAAGACCGCCATTCCAAAGTCTTTGTCTTGCCGCTTCTGTAGGTGGACCGCAGCTCCTCCACCGCCATTTTTTCTTCCAATAAGATCTTGAAATCCGAAATCAAACAAGTGATTATCAATAAATATTTATAACATAAACAATATGTTGACTTTGTTTACTAAATCCATACCCCAAATATAGCTGGAAAAATATTTGCATGTTTAATGTTTTAAGTAATTGCTTATTGAGGATTTAATCTTTTATTATTCATTGATAATATATTTTTAATTTTGTTTAAACGTAATTTCTTTGTAAAATCTAACTTACTTATTCAATATAGCGAATTCATATTAAATCTTACTACATGAATAATTATTAATGTTAATTTTAATATATTAATATATTTATTAATATGTTTTATATATTCATAATTTTTTTCAGAATCAAATTCAGACAAAAATCATTAAATATGATTATATATTTATTGACAAAAGATCACAATCAATCAACATTCTCAAAATATTATACATTTATTGCTTTACCAGAATCAAGACGTTGACCCCATTTTATTTACCTAATATTTAGTAAAATTAGTATCGTGCACGCAATCACAATTACCCAATTATATTAGGCCCGATTAATTAAAACTAAAATTACATAAGGCCCAATACTGAAAACCCTCCAATTGCATAAGGCCCAATGACGAAAACTCCAATTGCATAAGGCCCAATAATGAAAACTTCACCACACCAGATATTTTAGCCTTGTAGAATTCAAATAGTCCAACTCATTCCACCATTTCGTGAAAACCCGTCGAACGCTACCGCCGGCGAAAAATTCTTCCGGCTGCTCTCCGGTACTCTTCTTTTCTCATTGTTGATTTCTCTCAGATGAACCATTCGTTTGAAACTCAGGCATATACGCCATTCATTCGAATTTGCTTACCGTCATTTGCTAATCGATTTGATGTGCGATTTGATTTGTTTAGTTGTTACTGTGCTTTGATCTCTCTGTTTTTCCGCATTGTTCTTCTGAGGATGAGTATTACTTTATGTATGATGGGTTTGCATTATGAATAGTGTAGAAAGAGTATGCACCAATAATTTCTGCATCTGAAGATATGTATGGATTTTAAGATTCATACATGTATGTGTGTGTGTGCCTGTGTATAGTGTATCTGCATTTTGTTATATAGATGTGGCTCAGATGAAAAAGAGAAAGTCATTTTGGCTTAGATATGAATCCTATTTGTTATTTTGACATAGACATCTTTACTTACATGGTTGTTGCTTATAATAGTAGTTGACCTCAGATCAAGCATTGTTTTGTCGATCATTTTGGCAGTTCAAGTTTTTGATCAGCAGCAAGTGGACTGAGTATATAATTTCCTTTTTTTTTGTTTATATCCGTTACTCCACATGAATTAGTATTGTTGTTACTCAATGTAAATGATGTTCAGTAGAGAACGCTTCCTTAAGACTATAAAAACTGAAGCAACAATATGAATGGTGCATTTTATGTCTTTTCTTCGTGGATACCATTTCCCTCACGACTTGGTATATTGTTCTAGCAGATTTTACTTTACTCCGTGCCGCAATGTATGATAATCGTGGAGCACCGCCTGGGGTGCCCCAACCACCTAACACACAGCCAAATCCTTTTGGGAATGCAATTTATGGTGCGAGCTCAGGATTCATCAGAGGTGGTCTGGGTGCTTATGGAGAGAAAATTTTAGGATCAGGCTCTGATTATGTTCAAAGCAATGTGAGTTGTCTGTGGGGACAATGACGGAATTTTTACTCCATTTAGGTTTTTGAGGGCTTTAGACAAATTTTAATGACTTGATCACCAATTCTGAAACAAAGAGATACACTTCATCATTATTCGTACCCCGTGGATTTTCAGAGTTCTATGAATTTTCTTTTCTTTTCCTTTGTTTTTATTGAATTGTTTTGCAAACAGATCAGCAGGTACTTTTCTGACCCGCAATACTATTTTCAAGTCAATGACCATTATGTGAAGAATAAATTGAAGGTTGTTCTTCTCCCGTTTTTCCACAGGGTAAGATTTTGATTTTAACTATGATGTTTATCAGTTCACGCCATCTGCATTGTTTCTAGTTCTTTGTGGTTAGTGTATGCCATCAACATTATTATTTTCACTTTTTCCAATCTCCCTCAGGGCCATTGGACAAGAATCACAGAGCCAGTTGGTGGCCAGCTCTCCTACAAGCCCCCTATTTACGATATAAATGCTCCAGATTTGTACATTCCATTTATGGCATTTGGTACCTATGTGGTCCTTGCTGGCCTATCATTAGGTCTTCATGGAAAGTAAGTTTCTATTTTGTTTTCAATTGCATTTTGTCATAACAATTCCTCTTTTCCGTTTCTTTTACTGCTGCGACCTGTGATATGCATTTTTCCCTTCCCAGATTCATTATTGGTCGCCTCTAATCTGCTTCTATTTTGCATTTTGAAATGTCAAATGCTGACCGTTTAACAACTTTTTCTTCATAGTGATTACACGAAACGTCAGTAATTCTTGACCATTCTACATTTCTTTCCAGGTTTAGCCCAGAAGCTCTTAACTGGCTGTTTATCAAAGGATTGGTAGGCTGGACTTTCCAAATTGCCCTTCTGAAAATGACACTCTTCTCCTTGGGTAATGTGGAAGCACCTTTGCTCGACATTGTAGCGTATGCTGGTTATACATTCGCAGGATTGTCTCTAGCTGTCTTTGGGAAAATATTCTGGGGCTATGCATACTATTTTCTTTTGCCATGGACATGTTTGTGCATGGGAATTTTCCTGGTGAAGACAATGAAACGCGCCCTTTTTGCAGAAGCAAGAAGTTACGATTCTAGCAGGCATCATTATCTGCTGCTCTTCATTGCCTTGGCGCAAGTTCCACTTTTAATTTGGCTGGGAAACATTAGTCTTAATTGGCTTTTCTGAACTTGTATCATATCTTTGTTTCATCATCAAACATGTATCCAATAGCTATTTCATTTGTTTCATGGAACTATTGTTTGTCTATCCATTTGTTTCTTTTGCCAGATGCATTCATCAAACATTTAAGAAGGAACAACTGTAAAAATATAGGATGCGTGTGCTTATTATATTTGTGATATTACCATCAAGAAATTTCATTCTTCACGCTGGGATTATTTTTAAGTGTGTCAGCAATTAAATGAGATTCAAATAACGACATAAAGCTCATATCACCTTGAACAGTTGAATTTTCTTTCTCCTTTCCCCTGACATCTATTCTCAGGTGAGCCGCCATGAAGACATGAATTGCCTGAATTGGAGACAAAATGTCTATACAGCCTTCAGGGTAGTAATCCGTAGATTATCAGCACTTTGTAAGATCCTTCGGAAACATTCTTACTTGGGCTTCCGACTTGAGCGACCCGGTCGGGCTTGTCATTGATGTGTTTTGTTCCTGGGGATGAAGTACTCGAGGGGCTATTTTTTGCATGGTAATTTAATTTATTCATTTGAAAACATTTGTCAAATACTATGCCATAGTATAATATTTAGGCTTGAAATTTTAGGATATTTCCTGCAATACCTGGTCATTTTTCTTTTCCTGCTCCTTGAGTGTTCTCTTGATTACCTGTGTTTCTTATTCTATCTCTGTTTGTTTCCTTTTCAGTTTATATTCCTTCCTTCTCTAAGTAAAACTAAAGTAGACAGCAAATTAGAATATGAATTCAATGTCAGTTTCATTGAGAATTCGAAGTTTCCTGAGAATATAGTTTTCAACTTTTATTTATTGAAATGTTTAACGTTTTGTCTCCTTAATATATTTTTCTTTGCGTAATTACATGAAACTTTTTGTTAAATTATCTTAAAGAATTAGAGTTTAGGCTGACATATGCATATCAGAATGGTGATTCATTATTTTTTTGGTTGCTATATATGCATTCATATGATATTTGGAAAGGAACAATTGTAGAAATATAAGATGCATAGACTATCTTAACCAAATACAAAAAGTGGCCACAACTCTGTATAACCTTATTATTCTCAACATTGCTTCCTTATTCTAACTTGCTCTATATATTCTCTTCCCTCGAGCTTGCTTCACTAGTGGTTGGATATGCTGATGCAGCTTGCTTCTCTTCTTTGTCCTTCCCCCAATCATGTAATCTCAGATGCAACTCTGCAGCAGCGATCAAGAAGTGAATGGCCTGAATCGGAGACAAAATCTCAATAACCGCCTTAAGTGTTGTAATCCGCAGGTCATCAGCACTTTGTAGGACACTCCTGAAACCTTCCTCCTTGGGCTTCAGAACTGAGTCAACCCGTTCGTGATCCACTCGACTCGACTGACTCGCATCATGGCTCATCCCAACCATCTCCATGTCAGCAACTCTCTCTTGGTGCTTAGCCATCTTTTCAGTTATATCTCTCTCTTCTTGAATTGTGCTTCTCTGCAGTTTGTCTATCTGTCCGAGCTGACCCGATGACAAATGGTCCAAATTCCCAGTTGTGGGACCCGTTGCCAAATAGGATAACTGGGCCTTGAGCTGCAATCCGGATTTGGAGTAGAGGAGGTGAAAAGCCGTGGTGGGTCGCCACCCGCCCACCCAAAGGTAAGCATCTTCTAAGGGAGTATTCCATGGTGGTGATAATATGTCAAGAACCTCAGTTTTGGCCCAATTTGATTTGACCTGATAATACTCTCTGTAGTGGCCCATCACCTGCCCGACCAACTCAGCTAGAGATGAATCCGTTAGAAGTGGGTTCCAGGTTTCGGATGCGGTAATCAGATCTTGGAGTTGGTTGTTTTGCTCATCTTTCCATTTTATGAAGAATTCTTGAAAGGTTTGCTTCCTTGATGTTTCATTTTCGGGTGTAGATGTCATTTTTCTCTGTGTGTTTTGTGAATTTGTGTGTATATGTGTGTGAAAAAGAGTGATTTATACTGTTTACAAACAAGTTGTTTCGTTGTTTGATACACTGTACATGCATAAATTTGACAAAACAAGACCCATTTTCGGGTGTAGGTGTCATTTTTCTGTGTGTTTTGTCAATCTGTGTGTATGTGTGTGTGTAAAAGAGTGATTTATACTGTTTACGAACAAGTTGTTTCGTTGTTTGATACACTGTACATGCATAAATTTGACAAAACAAGACCCATTTTCGGGTGTAGATGTCATTTTTCTGTGTTTTTTGTCAATTTATGTGTATGTGTGTGTGAAAAATAGTGATTTATACTGCATACAAACAAGTTGTTTCATTGTTAGATACACTGTACATGCATAAATTTGAGTAAACAAGACCCATTAAAATTTGGAATCTTGATAACTTACACAGGAAGTACATGCATACATTAAGTCCACATCATTTTTCAGTGTGTCATGCTTCACTTTAACCAAATCCTTTTTTAAAGAACCTTACCGAGGATTTAGAGTTTTTCATTTGATTTAGATATCCAATGGTCTACAACGGTCGATTTAGAATGTTTGGTTGAACCTAGACTATGACTTCTAGTTTGTTGGTGAATTGTGGTAATCAAATTGTGCTAAATGTTACAATGAGAACACTTATGCTATGGATTGGATTTATTTGAGTAGCCTCTCTAAATTCCAATAATATTTTAGTGTTTCCTTTCAAAAAGGCAAAATAGAATGCATTTAATATGGTGAATAAATCATTGTTTATTTAGGCAATGTTTGGACAAAGAATCAACAACGTTAGTAGCATGTGATCAGTGCTGAATGGAGTTGAATTTCAAGTCCCAATGTCTGCCATTCTTTTTGTATTTGATAGGATTTTGAGCTCCGAAAGGTTACTTATTGTGAGTAAAATATTAAAGAACATTCCATCACTACACAAATGGGTGTATAATAGAAATCTCCATTATCTTCCCATTCATTTGTATATACACATTAGATAAAGTTAAAGTATGAGTTTTCATATTTTACTTGGAGTCTTTCTTTGGTTTTGAATTATATAGAGTTTACAGCAGGCTGGTTTGATTATATGAGGGTTTTAGTTGAGAATATTTCTTACATGTCAATGATAGAAACTTATTAATTAATGCATGTTTAATATTTAATAAGAAATTTGTTATATTTGTCACCGTCTCTTGATTTAGATAGTTTAGACGTAATAAATTTATTAGAATCAATTAATTAATTACAGGGAATTTCTTACCAAAACAATGGAAGGTGAAAAACAGTTGATATATAAGAAGTTTTATATAGTATTACTCTAAAAGCCTCTCACAATAACTTGCATTAATCTTCTTAGCTGCAGTCATTTGTACGTTTACAATTTAAAAAACTACGAGACATGCAACAGGGGCCTTCTGTCCAATGATGTTTTCGAGGTTGTCATTTTCCTCTTGTTAGAATTACTGCAGTTCTTTTCAGTTTCATTGTCTTCTGTACTGATCATTTCGATATTGCAGATGGATTTCTCATCAACGGTGGTGATGTGATGATCACAAGGATGTGTAATGGGACTCTGGAGATGTGAATGAAGTTTCCTTAAATCTGATAATTTCACTGGCTTCAATAGGAATTCTTCTGCTCCTCCTTCCAAACACCTGTTGGAAATCAAATCAAACCCCCTTTTTCTCTAATATTAATTTACATGCTAAAAATATTTTTTTTTTTTTAGAAGTTAGAAGGAACTTGAATTGTTTACTTGTAAGTTACGTTACAAATCAAATGTAAATATTGTTTTTTTTTTTTGTTAGATATGATTTGAGTTTCGACCAAATTGATAAAATGTTGAAAAAAATCAAACTACTTGAGCTTGGCTCGTTTGGCTCAGTTAAAATTTCTATAAACTTGATTCGATTACAATCAAATTAAGTTTAAATCAAACTTCAAAATTCGAAATATTTGTTTGATTCGATTCAATTATTTAAAACTTTAGACATTAGATAGGCAAAAGTAGTAGTTATATTGAATTTCTATTATATTTAAAAAACTATAAATGTAGAGAGAGAAAATTCAAGTTGACATACATGTTGATTCTTGATGGTACATTCTCGGATGACATAACAACAACTGGCACGTCTTTCCAAGAGTTAGAGTCCTGTATAATATATGTTTTTAATTATATAAATTTTGATACAATAACAATTTTTTTTCATAAATGAAATTTTGGGATTCAAAGTAAATAGTCTTTCTAATTAGAATTAAGGTTTGGCTAACCTTAATTCTTTTCAACAAATCGTAACCACTGATTCCTGGCATGCTATAATCTGTCATTATCAGATTAACTTTCGATATCTGCAAGTTAATCACTATATATATTAGCCTAAATATGAATATTGTAATGGTTTTATTATTTAAATAAACACCATTTTAGTTAAATCCTGCATGCTTAATTAAAGTATATCAAAATCATATAGTAATTATACTTGTAGACATTGGAATATTCATGTGAAAGGTTACTTTGAAAATTCATATTATTATTTGATATATATATATTTGAAATGCATATTAATTTCTTACCTCCTGCTGAGATGAATTTGATAAAGAAGAAGTTGTTGATGATAATGATCTTTCATATTCATTCTCTTCAATGTTCAGCAACCCTAGATATTCTAGAGCCTTATCCCCAGAATCCACACATGTAACTGCATCAAATAATTATGTATTAATACATACATATATATATATATGTATGTATTAATCATGTACGTACTTTTGAATGAAATTTGTTGGCTACGTCCTCTCTAAATATATATATATGTGTCAATATTATTCAAGAAAGCTATATATATATATGTAATATATATATATATATATATATATATATATACAAGAAATCAAGGGATTTGATTCTCAAATTGGATTCAGGTTAGAATTTGCGGGGGGTTTCGTATAATATACCTTGATATGAAGAAACAGTGAGGAGCCTCTCCAAGAGCTTTCTATCAAGATTACTGTCATCAACAGCTAATACATGAAAATGCTGCTGCTGTTTTTCTTCTTCTTCTTCTTTTTCTTGTTCACTTCTATCATCATCATCAGCTGCTGCTAAATCTAAATCCATCTATATATTTATGTCTATGTATATATATATATATGTGTGTGTGTGCTGTAAGGTGATGAAAACTCTAGAAAATCTTTGTGATCAATTTTAAGTGTTGTGAGAATGTGTGTAGTAGAGTCTGCAGGTTTTATTATGCAGAAAATGTTGTGTATATTGTGCTTTCCATTATTATTATTATTATTATTATTATTATAATAATAAGAAAAAACAACAAATTAAAGAATAGAGATGGTGAGTGATCTTTCTCACTAGATTCTTTTTTGGACATCCTTGTGGGTACAACAACTACTCATGGTGTGGCCTACTTCCATGTGGGCCCCCACCATTTATTTTTTATTTTTTTGTAAACAGATTTTATTTTTTAATCAAATAAATAATTTATTAAGAAAATGAAATTACCATATATATATATATTTGCGGATATAAAATTAGTTAGCTGAAATTATGAATAACTCCATTGTTGATGAAATGTTATTTAAGATAAAGATGATTGAAGGTGTGAATGATATATAAATTAGTTTTCTTAAACTATAGATAGTTGAGGAAATTGAAAAAAAAAATGAAGGATATAGAGGCTTGTTTGTAGGAACTAATCAATAATACTTATATTTTTAAAATAAATAAATAAATTAGTCGATTTGAACAATGTAAGTCTATCAAATCTTGCTTTGGATATCTTTACAGGATTTTGTTTATGGGAGCACACTTTTTAAAATTTGAAATTGAGCTATCTTTTTCTTAAAGATAAAGTTGGATAATTATTTTTTATTTAAATTACAAAAACTTATATTAATTATTTAATTTAATCCAATTCGATTATTTACATGTTGGTTTACTTGGATAATCTAAAATATTTTATTTTATTATATATACATACGTGTGAGGCACGTAACAATGAATATGGTACATAAAGTACTATGATATATGTCAACAATTTGAAATTAAGGTTGGCTAAAGGATCTTAGGATTGATATTATCTACTAAGATATTCTTTGTGCCCATTTTGTCCAAATAATCTCTCAAGTTTGATTTGGGGAGATCTTTTGATGACTTTGAAAAAGTGATTAATTACCAAATTAAGGTATTGCTTGCATGTTACAACAATTGAGTTATGCCTTGCATTTCCACACTTTTGATTCTTGTAATTAATTATTATTTTTTCTATAATAATTAGTTTTGAAGAATTAATCACTAACTCAATATAGCCATCAATAATTTAAGAAACTACAAAATAATTAAATTCAATTACATAAGTATTTGTTTTATGTGTAGTATTTAGAGTGGAATCACTGTGAACTAGAATTTTTCGTCGGTGCAAATTCCTAGATATTTAATGAAACAATTAAACACGAAATAAATTCCACCCAACTTTTCAAGCAAAAGCAAGACAACTAACTAAAATAGTTTGACAACAACCAAACAAGTAATTTTGTCACCTAATTACATAAAAGAATGAGCCTTTAAGTAATTTCATGATTTTTCTTGTGATTTTTCATGGAAATAAAATAAAATAGGACCACCTTTTTGTGGGCTATAGATTTAATTTTAGGTCTTTGTCCAATTAATTCGCGCAAAAGGGTGAATAATACGTCACTGTTTACACTTAACACAACAATAAAAAGTATTCTTAAATCTAAAAAAATGTCCTAGAAAATTGGCATTACTCAAAACTCATTGTTAATTAGGACAATATTTAGAGAGCTTCGGGCTTTTTGTATATAACCCCGATGTAATTAGCTTTAGCAAATAACCCCCTGAGGTATGAAATCTTTGCAAGTAACCTTTTCTGTTAAGTTGACCGTTAGTCAACGGTTAAGTTTATGGAAAAAATTATGATTTACATATAAAAAAATAAGGAACAACAAAAATAAATAAATAAATTCTAATTCACTTTATACAATAATAATTTTTCTCAATTTCAAACATTTATTTATTTATCTAAAAATTGAGATATATATTATATTACTCTATCTAAATTACCTTTAAATATTATATATTATAATATTATATTATTCTGCCTTCAAATATTATATTATATATTTTATATTTTATTATTCTATCTTAATTATCTTCAATCTCAAACAGTATATTACCTTCAAATTATTTATCTAAATAAACTATCTAAAGTACCTTCAAATATTATATATTATAATATTATTCTATTCTACCTTCAAATATTATATTATATATTTTATTGTTCTATCTAAATTACCTTCAATTTCAAATATTATATTACCTTCAAATTATTTATCTAAATTTATTTTATTTTACTTTCAAATTATTAGATAGAGTAATATAATATATATCTAAATTTTTAGATAAATAAATAAATATTTGAAATTGAGAAAAATTATTGTTGTATAAAGTGAAATTAAAATTTATTTATTTATTTTTGTTGTTCCTTGTTTTTTTATATGTAAATTATAATTTTGCCCTTAAACTTAACCGTTGACTAACGGTCAACTTATCAGAAATGATTACTTGCCAAGATCTCATACCTCGGGGGTTATTTGCTAAGGCTAAATACCTCGGGGGTTATATACAAAAAGCCCAGAGAGCTCCTAAACGTGTATTAATTAAATTTAAATGCTTATGTAAAAAAATCGATATTTATCAAATGTTTTTAAAAAAACATTTGCATTCGTATCGAGAGGGGTAGCTGCTAACGAATGTATAAACAAACGTATTTTACACGATTTTTTCCTTTTCTATTTCTTGTTACTACTTGTGGACAAAACATGGATTGAAGATTGGATATGGAAGTTGGGGGAATCAATTTAAGCAATCTAATGTAATAATATTGATGGAGACTAGAAATAAAGATAGGTACATGTGGAGGGACCCACAAGCAAATATTTAGAAAATCAGTGTGGGGTCATTTTGAAAATATTCAAATCTTTTGTGGTCCCTCAATTTTGAAGCAAAATCTGGAATTAAAGGAATCTGTCGTGGGGAAAGGGGGTGGAATGTAATTATCAAAAATATATCCTCATGCAAAAATTTCCTCTTTCAGACTTTTGGGAAATACTATTCGGGACCCCTACTTTTTGTGTCTGCCACGTGTTGAGTCCTAAATGTTTAGACTCCATCATGAGGTCGACAGCAAGACTGCTAAGGAAATCATGCCAATATTTTAGGCTTTAGGTCGATTTTTGGTGTTATTTTTAGGAGCTCTTTTATTTTTTAAAATTTAATACCGTCACAATAATTTATTTTCAATAATTGTGAAAGAATTTAAGTTTGCCATAATATAGTTATTGATATTGTATAATTCAAGTAGGTGTGTCATATATAACTCGATAATAGAAAATTGACAATAAGTTGGAAAATGAATCAATTCATATTCGGTTTGGATTTGATTATTAAAAATTTGATCTAGTTTGTGCTATTTATTTATAGTAAGCTTGGGTAATAATCCAATTTCCAGGCACATGATATGGTATTATTTTGATTTATAACTCGTTTTATTTTAAATTAGATGTCATGAATGAAAATAAAATTGCAATCAATTGAGAATCTTCTTTTTCTAGCAAAGTCGTGCACTAGTAAATAACACTTTAATATAGTGCTTGAGATGATGGTTTGTTCACGCTTCAACTTCACATACAAATATATATAGTATGTAATTTAAATCTATGTTCAAGAAAAGTCTTAAAAAAGAAGTAGAAAATAACCAAAAACTAATGAATTAATATTGAAACAAAAGTCCAAATTTGGACAAAATGAGTACAAAGATTTGAATTTGCCCCCAAATAGTATACCATAGATCTTGTATAGAATCAATTACTTTGGAGTGAAAATGATGTAACAAAAGATGTGTATATAAGGGATGCAAACAAATTATAATAAAGATTAGCTTTTGAGTTTCTTTGCATGAAGCATGCAAATTTCTTATATATATAATATTTTCTTTCTAAAAGTGATCGACTCACATTTCGTAAAGCAATTTTAATCTATCCATAATTTTGGATTGACTAATATGCACTTTAACAATTTATTTATGTGGATATTGATTAGTTAAAATCTTGACTTAAATATGGGACCCAATCACCAAATATAAGATTTTGATTATCCAAGGAAAATCTTGCTAGTGGGGTCATATGATCCAAATTTTCTTCTCATCAACAATGCTAATCTACCTTGTATGAAAATTCTTAAATTGGACCCTACTAGCTTTCCTTTTGAGAACGACTATTTTACAATTTTCAATATAATTAGGAACTTTACAATTAAATATAGTTTATTGCAAAATTTTATAAGTTATTGTATAATTGATACATATTTGATAAACAATTAATAATTATATGTATCATTTATCAAATAATTTGCAGTACAAGTGTCACACTATTTTAAGAGTAACGCTATATACCACCGTTTTCATACCACCGATATTTCATATTCCCTTGATTTAGAAAGTGTGAATATATTGAATTCAATTGAATTAATTAAATCCAAATAAGTATTTACTAATAATAGAAGGAGTAAAAAATTGGTGATATGAAAATGGTGGTATATATCATTACTCTTTTGAAAATCTCATAGGAATATTCATGGATTTTACTTCAGTCTCAGGACTAGCCAACCCATAAACATTAAACTATAAATCCTGTAATGAAGCATTTATAATATATTGAGATGGACCAATAGCCCAAAACAAAAGTATTATACTAACCCTTTTATATGGACCAATAGCCCAAGAAAGTTAAATTTGTATGTGATGAACTAATCATCTCAGCCTAATTAATATCGGCCCAAACGACATGCAACACGTATTATAATATGACAATATTTCATCTTATTAGAATTAATTCAGTGGTAATTTTCTCATATACAAATATCCTCACCCTTTTATCTGGATTGTTAGAAGTTATTAAAATGAATAAAGAATATGAAAATAGATGCTCGAAAATTCTATGAGAATATTTTGGATTTAATTTGAAAAAAAAAAACACAAGGGCAAGTAATCTTAGTGTATAAATGATGCTTGTACTTGTATTTTCTAAGAAATCCCATATTAAAGAAAATCATATATATTTAATGTTATTAAACCTCAATAGAACAAAAAAGATCTGATAAATTGTCATTATTACAACTGATAATTCTGAAATATATTTAAGACAACATAAAAAAAAGACTAAACAAGCGCGTGATAAAACCCCAACTTTAAGAGTATCTTTGTCCAAACCTGAACACCCTGGCAAATCTGATTGGCTAAGAGACAGCGCAACTACGTGGCGCCAATATTCGTAAACCACATTCCCACTCGCACCCTATCACGCGCCTCCCTTCACTATGGTCAACGCCTTATGCACCTCAAACTTTCACTATTTCACAGTTCCCCAAACATAAAAATCAATTTTGATTAAGTTAATAAATTCTTTTCTTCTTCACACAAATTTATAGGTATGAAGTTGGCGGAGGCGCATGATTTATGGGTCTTGATGTTAGTGATCGCGGTGGTGACGCCGGCGGCGCGTGGTATATGGTTGGAATTGCCAAGCAAGGGGCCGAAGTGCGTGTCTGAGGAATTACACAACCACGTCGTCGTTTTGACTGATTATTACGCCTTCTATGGAGACAATGATGATCATAACAACACCGTTGTTCCGACCATCTCTGTTAAGGTTTAACATCTTTAATTCTTACAAGAGCTTCAATTTCTTTTCAACATTTTTTAAATAATAATTAATTGAAATTATATAATTAAAGCAAATATGAGCTGGGAAGTATGTTGTTGTGTTCAATTGTTTAATTTCGATTTCTTTTCAGTTTAATCTGGATCTTGTTAAGTTGATGCATGATTGGCGAACTTTAGATTGAAATGATTCATTGTGATGAAGGTGATAAGAAATGTGTTATGTAAATCGGTATCAATTGTATATTTTAAGTTAATTGCATATATGAATTGTAATGAAGCAGATTCAAATTGTTCTTTCCCATGTATGTTTAGAGCGGATTTGGAAAACCGGTGGTATTGATTAATTCCAACGATTTATAGGATAATTCTAACTGGAATACATAAGAGGACCAGAAAAGAATCAAATTGCAAATGCTAGCTTATTAAGACAATAATGGGTACTTTTGCATTGTTAGAATTCTTAGTTTTAGAGTGTCATATATATATATATATATATATATATATTTCCGATGATGTATATATAAGAGACTAGTAAACGGACTCAAATAAGAGAGGCCGAAGCAAAATTAAAATGCAAATGCTAGCTTGTTATTGAGACTTACATCAAAATATTGCTCATTGAATTGTATTTTATTACATCAAAATATTTGATCTTATGTTGAAAAAGTACTTGCAATATCTTTGTTTAGGTTACATCACCATATGGTAATGACCTATATCAGAAAGAGAATGTTACGCACGGCCAGTTTGCCTTTACAACAACAGAGTCTGGGGCCTACATAGCTTGCTTCTCAGTTGATGGTCATGACAATGGCGGTAAAACCGTGACAGTTGGTATAGAATGGAAAACTGGAATAGCTGCAAAAGATTGGGAATCTGTCGCGAAAAAGGAAAAGATCGAGGTAATTTATGTTTATATATATATATAAGAATGTATATTGTTATATGTTTTATATATTATTGGATTGTAAGAGTATATTTGGTTGTAGGGTCTGGAGCTTGAGTTAAAAAAGCTTGAAGATGCTGTGCAAGCAATCCATGACAATTTAAATTATCTCGTAAATAGGTAAATTCTAGATTCTCTCTTCTTTTTCGATTTGGGTTAAAAAAAAAATTCAAGTTCTCGTTCCTTCACTGTCGTTGTGAATGTAGTTTACTAGTGGTTTATTCATTTTTTGTTTCCAAACGGCCCTTCATTCAAATCCCGACAAAAGTTCAAAATCAAATATGTGACACCGAACCCATTAGGCTAAACTCAACATTTTGATAAAAAAAAAATCGACATTTTTATTTTTCGTGCAGGGAATTTGAGATGAGGGAAGTGAGCGAGAAAACGAACGGTAGGGTGGCATGGTATAGTATTATGTCCCTTGGCGTATGCGTTGTGGTTGCAATTTTCCAGTTGTGGTATTTGAGGCGATACTTTCAGAAGAAGAAACTTATCTAAATCTTATAGTATTAGTATACACATTTTCTTTCTTTTTTTCATTACAGAAACACATATTCCAGATTTAGAGAGCAATTTTTCTGTATAACTATTGAATTTTTTTCACATTTCAGAGGTTGTCTTGAAAGACAATAAAGATTGTGTAGTAACATAGTTAATTAGATCCAAATAATCTCATTTTAGTAGTTCAACTGTGAACATCACAATCAGTCTTAATTAAACCGAATTTGAAAATGATGAAATAGTATTGGTCTTGTTACTTATTATTAATATTTGGCATTTAGCATTCCCCATTTTTGTCCATATAATAATTGCAAAATCTAGTTTAAAATAGTAATATCAATTGTTTTGTTAGTTATAGAATAATAGTTTATAATCATTTAGACGACGTAATTTAAAATTTATCCACACCATGTGTCACATTGACGCATATTTGAACTAACACCATAAATATTAAATTTCTTTTTAGAATTTAATTTTCAAGAAAAAAATGTTAGAGACGCTAAGTTATATCTTAGAATACTTAAATAGATATAGCTTTTAGTGTTTGAATATGGATTTTAAGAACAATGGTTTCTAAATATGAAAAATGTACTGTAAATTGAATTTCTTGGAACATAGATTTAAAGAGAACATACTCAATTAACATGTCATTTTCATAAGCACTTTCACCTAATTAGAAGACATATAAGTGCAATATTATCAGTAACTCAAACACGTCACCAATTATAAACGATTCCATAATTAGGATCCTGACGTTATTTCCATTTTAATAATGGCTAATGAAATAGATTTAGTCGTAATATTGATAATTACACTTATTTGAAATTCTCATGTTAAATATTGTTTAAAGGCTTGTGAAACTAGGAGTTTTTTTTTTTTAGTGTTAATGTTATTGAGATAATTCTAGTAATTTGCTAATTTGAGTATATTAGAGTCAAAAGAATATGAAAGACAAAATGTTTATTTCCCGGCTATCTTATTTATATATATCACTAATTTATATACACATATAATATATATATATATATATATTACAATAATTATATAATTTGATTTTTATAATTTTTTGGTGGGTAATCCACCATGATAAACGTTGGAATCATAGCTCGAAAGCACCAAGTTTTCTTTCATTTGATTTTGTCTCCCAAGTGCTTACCTCTATTCCTGCACTCCAATGTATAGTTATATCACTTATTACATAATAAATCTGAAGTTATAAAAATAATCATATTAGATATATTTCTGTTTTTTTTCCAATTAGTTGAAGATAAAAAAATTAAATAGGCTTGTTTTACTTATTAAATAAATTAAGCGGCATAAATTACAAAGGAAAAAGTTAATGAATTATCTAAATATGTTATATATATTTTTAATATTGTCCTGATCTATTATTATTTTTTTAAAACTTTGGTTGTGGGGAATGAATTATTGTTAATAATTTCATTTTCTAAAGCTCCTTTTAATAAAGGGTCTTAAAGAATATAACTAAGGAGATTGGCCACACGCAACAAAAAGTTGAGCTAAAAAAAGAAAAACAATCCTTTACCGTATATATATATATTATTTATATATATTATATATAAAAATATATTTTAGTCTTTTTCAATATATTGTCTAGTTAGAATTAGTATTTTGACTGCTTTATTGAGTTCTTTATAGAAATATAAATTGTTTTTTCTTCTTATAAGAAACTCGTTGAACATATAGTAATTAAAACTGATAAAGATTATAAACTTATAATTAAGCACATTGTAAACTCAAATGAGTGATTTTATAATGATTTAATTAAGATCACACTGATATTAGATGCGTCATTTTATAGAGTTTTAGATGTAAAATAATAATTGATATTTTATTATTAAAGCATGCACAATAATTTATTGACATTTAAAGTTTAACTTGTCATATAATGATTATTATTAGTGTGACTCTCTTATATTAACTCAAGTATAAAATAAACCAGAATGATTATGCCGACTCAAAATATAATTGATAAATATTTATAAGTAAGTATTTCATAGAATTTCCTGTTATTTAAAGCAAAGAAAGTGTCCACTCATTATCCATAAAATAAATGGTAGCCCTACATTACATTGCGATCAGATATGATAGCACAATCTACTAAATCATTTGGTCGTCATAAAACTCAAACCCCACATTTGCAAATAATACAACATATCTATAATAATTATAATTAAATTTCAATTAATTTCATGGGAAATTCTTTTACTTTGGATATTGATTTTTCCATTTAATAACAAATATTCTTATCGCTATGGCAATGGGGCTTATTTTTGGATGATGGATAAGGAATCTTGAAGTGGAATAAAAAAAATATTATTAGATATAAATAATGAGTGAATACATATTGATTTTGTCACAATAACCAATTTTTTTTCTTAAATTATTATTAGATATAGATTACACAACTTTAAAATTAGCACCTATCATTTTGTCACTATTATTTTTCCATAAAGAGGACACATAGATTTCCATTGTGTAATGCTTTACTTTTACGTGTATAAAAAGGGCAAAACTCATATGTAATTTCCCCAGATGCAATATTAGTTGAGTGTGTAGAATATTAGAGGAAAAAAATGAGTGAAAAAATGAGTTTAGCATTGAATAAAATGAAGCCATATTTGGCTATGGTAGCTTTACAATTTGGGTATGCTGGAATGAACATAATTACTCTTATTTCTTTGAACCGTGGATTTAGTCATTGGGTTTTTGTTGTATATCGTCATGCTGTTGCTACCCTCGTTTTCGCTCCTTTCGCCTTTTTTCTAGAGAAGTAAGTAAAATATTCGCTTTACTTATCAAATGAATTTCAATTCAGGTCTCATATATATTTATCTTCGTATATCACATGAAAAATACGATAAAAATACTAATTAATTTGGAATAGCTAATGATATTTTTTGTATACTTTTTTTTTTTTTTCAGGAAAATAAGGCCACAGATGACAAAATCAATATTTTTCAAGATTATGGTGCTTGCTTTCTTGGAGTAATTCCCTAAAACCCCTCATATGTTTTATGCATAATATATAAGCATAATTATATATATTATGTACTTCCATGCAAATATATATATATATATTTTTATTATTGAAAATATTAAATATAATTATTGATTAATAAATATATAGGCCAGTACTGGACCAGAATTTGTATTGTGTGGGGATGCAATATACATCGGCGACATTTGCATCTGCCACTGTTAATATTCTCCCAGCCATCACCTTCATCTTGGCTATCATTTTCAGGTACAGCAAATCACTATCCGTTTTTAAGAATTTTCGAGATTTTAGATTCATAAACAACAATTATAAACTCCTTAAGGAGTATATGAATCTTTTTATTAATGTATTAGAATTTGAAATACGATAATTCTATCTAAATTGGCAAATAACGCCACCATGCACGGATATACGTACGTACGTAATATATTCATATAGATTATAATTTCACAAATTACTTAATAATTAATATGGAACTATAAGTATGAAACAGTTCCTTTTTTCACGTTATCTATACTAATATTATAAAGGGAGAGAGCCTATGTAAGAATTTTACATAATTTTTACAAAATGGAAGTTTATTCTTCTATTCATCGTTCTCACGAACATGATGATGATGCCTCAGGTTAGAGAAGGTGAATCTAAAAAAGATATACAGTTTAGCTAAGGTGATAGGTACACTGATAACAGTCACCGGAGCAATGCTGATGACGTTATACAAAGGGCCAGTTGTCAATATCCTGCCGTACTCTCCCGGCGGCAGCCACCATGCTGCCGCCGGCGGCTCCTCCGATCAGAACTGGGTCACCGGCACAATTATGTTGCTCTCTTGTATTGTTGGCTGGTCTGCCTTCTTCATCTTGCAAGTAAGTGTTTTTTACAACAATAATTTATTTATATATAACACGTAAATATGGACTAGATTTGTAATAATTTTGTGTTATAATTGTGACAGAATAAGACATTAAAGGAGTACCCTGCAGAGCTGTCTTTGGCATCGTTAATATGTATTATGGGAACTATCGAAGGTGGAATTGCTGCTGCAATAATGGTGCCCCATAAGAGTGCTTGGGCTATTGGTTTCGATTCTAGTCTTCTTGCTGCTGCTTATTCTGTAAGCCCAACTTTTTTCGATAGAATTTACCACATAAATAATTACGATTATTCTCGAACAACCTAATAATCACAAAAAATTATGGTTGTATGTTCAGGGTATTGTTTGCTCTGGGATTGCATATTACATGCAAAGTGTAGTTAACAAGGTACGAGGTCCAGTTTTTGTGACAGCATTCAGTCCTCTGAGCATGATCATCACTGCTGTCTTAGGAGCCATAGTTTTGTCCGAGCAAATTCATCTTGGAAGGTAAATTTCAAATATCATATAGACATAGTATACAAATATATATATATATATATATACTATTTTTTGAAAAAGATTTATAATTGGTGTATTGATTGAAATTGGCAGTTTAATTGGGGCAGCTATTATAGTTATTGGGCTTTACTCTGTGGTTTGGGGCAAAGGCAAAGAGAATTCAGCTTCAACCAAAGCCCAAACATTGCCTATTGTTGATTTAGAGATTACTCAAACTTCTGCTGTTAAATCGACAATTTCAGATAATTCTATGTTGAATCGAGTGTAATAGAGTCAATTCAGTTCTAACTATTGATATTGGTATGTGTTGGATTGTAAAAATAAATCAACTCTAAACCGTTGAAGTTTCAAGTCCTTCACCAGTACCTATGTCATGTTTTTGTTAAGTGTTGTAACTTCATATTTCTTGTACTAAATGTTCTAAAATAGTCGCATGTGTTTTGACATTGATTCTGCATCTCGTAAATGTTTTGTCGTATCATTTTAGTTTTACGATACTAAATCATAATTATCAATATCCATTTATTCAAGAGTCAATCAAAGAAAAAAAATTGAATGAGGATCAATTATGAAAAGATCGTTTGAGGTTGCTTTATTAACATAAAGATTCAAATTTGAATATTTTTTTGTTTGATAAAATTAAGTTATTCGAACTCGGATAAAATTTGTTTAAGTTTGTATGATTAACACGATACGAGAGTTTTTTTTTTATAGAACTCAACCCTAATGTTAACCAATTGGACCAAAATGCAATTTTTCCAAAGTTTAGTGGCTTTGACCGAAAACAAAGAAGCTGACTAGTGTCTGAATGTACCAAAAACAAGACACAAAAAAGAAATAAAAAATAAAAAGTAGTGTAGTGTTATTTCAAATAAAGTTTTGTCCCCTCCTTTGGCTTTGCTACAACACTATTATTTCGAGTGCGCAGCAGCTGGAAATTCAGCTTCAGACCACCAAAGCTGCTCTGCTTCAACCCTACAATCTCTCCACTTTCTGCTACAAAAACCCACAAAAATGCGCCGCCCGCTCCTCTCAGCCGCCGCCCTAATCCCCCTCTTTTTCATCTGCGCGTTCGCACCACGCGCCGCCGCGAAATCCACTATTGAGCCCTGCTCGAACTCCGACACCTGCTCATCCCTTGTCGGCTACACCCTCTACACCGACCTCAAGGTCTCTGAGGTCGCCTCCCTCTTCTCTATTGACCCCATCGCTCTCCTATTAACAAACGCCATCGACATTTCATACCCAGACGTCGAAAACCACATCTTACCTTCCCAGCTTTTCCTCAAGATTCCCATCCCCTGTTCCTGCCTCGACGGCATTCGCAAAGCCGGCCACGTTTCGTACAAGACCCGTCCTTCCGACACCCTGTTTTCCATTTCCGCCGCCGTGTACGGCGGTCTTGTGTCGGCTGATCAGATCAAGGAGGCGAACCCAAAGGCCGGTCTTGATGATCCTACTGTTATCGGGGTTGGGACGGTGCTGAGTGTACCCTTGCCCTGTACCTGTTTTAATAACAGTGACAATAATTTGCCGGCGGTTTATATGTCGTATGTAGTTAAGGATGTGGATAGTTTGTCCGGGATTGCGGCGAGATATGTTACTACTGTTAGTGATTTGATGAATGTGAATGCTTTGGGGAGTGCAGATATTAAGGATGGTGATATTCTTGCCATTCCCTTGTCTGGTATGTGTTTGTACTCTCTGTTTCGTTATTTGTCTGAATGTTTTTCTGTTTGTGTTTAAGAGGGTTTTTAGCTAAGCTTATTAGCTCTTAAAACCTAAACAACTTATTTTGAGATCTTATTCTGAAAAAATTATCAAACAAATTGTAAGAGCTTATCATGTGTGATATTTGTGTTGATAAAAACCTTTTCTTTATATGATACTTAGTGATGCCTTGAGGACCCGATTTGGAGTTGCCTAAGTTTTTGTGATTGTGATTGTGATTGATTGCTGCCTTTTTATGGGTAAATAGGTCCATAATTAGATAAAATGCTTTCTAGAAGAACCAAACATTCTAGTATTGGTGTTTTACACCTTTTCAACTTCATAATTAGGTTGTTATTGTACTTCTTTTATGGCTGCTTGTCTTTTAGAGTGACATATCCTTGTTATAGGAGTGTTCAGTATGTTACCGTTAGTTATGTAGATAAATGGAGTCGAGCTGAACAATGTGTTGTTCAAGTTCATTTGAATATTTTTTTCGAGCTTCAAAAACAGTGTGAATTTGTTTTGATGGCTAATCGAGCTGAGGTTAGTCTAACACAAGTCAAGCTTCAAATCTTTTAGAACCGAAAAATAAGCTAAAAAGACTAAGCCTAGCCAACGATCTTTCTTACCCGTTTGTCCAATTTTATCAATGAATTATACAAAATTTGCAGCTTGTGCATCGAATTTCCCGAGTTACGCCTCGGACTATGGCTTGGTTGTGCCCAATGGGAGTTATGCTATAACTGCAAGTCACTGTGTGCAATGCAGTTGTGGACCGGGTAGTCGCAAGTGAGTATATCAATTTCTTGTATATTTCGTATCTAGTTTTGCCTAAAAAGATGTTTTTTTATCATAAAATACAAGAGAAATATGTACTAACTTTTCGGGATTTTTTGCAGTTTATATTGCATGCCAGCTTCATTAGCGGTTTCTTGCTCGAGCATGCAATGCAGAAACAGCAATCTCATGCTAGGAAATGTTTCGACGCAACAAACGGGCGGTGGATGCAATGTGACTTCTTGCAGTTATAGTGGCTTTGTAAATGGGAGCATTGCTTCTACGTATGTTTTTCAACCCCCTAAAAATGAAAAAATAAATTGTGTTCAAATTTGTGTTTCATCTCATATTTCATATTACATATATATGAATCCATTACAAAGCGTAGGAAATAGTTTTACACTTGTCTTTCATATACGATATGTAATAGAAATTGAAGTTGAAATTGACTCCGAACCCTTTTGATTTTATATGCAGGTTGACAACATCCCTACAACCTAGATGCCCAGGTAAAAAGTTGCTAATTCTAAGTTTATTACACGTCTTTAACTTTTCATTTTTAGTAGCTACTTATGTTTTGTTATATACGAGCCATGAAAGTGACACTATTTCTCGAATTATGGTACTAATCCTTCGTATAATGGCTACAAAGTGATACTATCCACATTTTATACACTGTCGAGTGCACAAGACCCTAATTATGAAAAACACTTGTAGATTTGAGAAATTATCATAATTTCTAGTAAAA
Organism: Verbascum thapsus; assembly: GCA_963669365.1. Lineage (NCBI taxonomy): Eukaryota > Viridiplantae > Streptophyta > Magnoliopsida > Lamiales > Scrophulariaceae > Verbascum > Verbascum thapsus. The sequence goes on from OY770107.1 coordinate 19,626,117, forward strand.
AAAGATTATAATTTGCAATAAATGAAACGGTCCTTATGAGACGAGCCCTTTACATATTTATGTCGTTTGGGGATTTTCTATACAGGATCACAACAATTTCCGGCGCTTATTGCTCCACCAACCATGGTCCCAGACTCGATATTTTCTCCTGCACCTTCACCATCTGAATCGGGTGGTATTCCAACAATGAATCCAAGTTCAGTGGTGCCCTCTTCTGGGGCGGTTTTCGGGTTTCCACCGGCGAGTGGACCGGCTGGAAGTGCCTCCGGTTCATCCTCTGCATGCTCTTTAACGACTGAGTTAACTAGGTTTCCTATTGTGATTATGTTAGGTTTGATTTTCAAGTTTGTATTTTCAATCTCATCGTGATTTTTGTTTTTTGTTGTGGACCTTGTTTTGCTTGGTTTGGTTAACTTCTTTTTTGGTCCCTTGAGTATGGTGTATTTAAACACTGTATCACTTTTGTTGCAATTGTTTTTTAATTGCAGCTAAGTACTCATTCCATTTTGTCTTCCTACTTTCTGCCTGTTATTTTGCTAATACATGGATTATGATGGCATTGTCAGTTTAGCAAACAGGTAGGTGGGTATTTTCAGTTAGATGATGAACATTGGGCCCAATTCCCTTATTAAACACGAAACTGTGCTTCTGATAAGTTTGGGCTTTTCAAATTTTCTTGGCCCAAATGTGGGTCTTTATCATTTGGATCCCCACCCTCATTTGGGCTGTTAACTAATATTATCGAGTTCAAAATTCTTTAAAATTCAAGACCTAAATAAAAGGGCAATTCTATAACTTATAGATTATAACAAATCAATTATATTAAACTCGGTATTTTGTAAAATTGCTTTAAATATAATAATATATACACTATACAGTCTGCAGTTTCTTTTTTCTTTACACTTCAATTTTTTTGTCTGACAATCTTTAATTGCACCCACACAACTAGACCTAGTATTGGAAACTACAAATACAGTTGATGAACTCTACAAGTCTACTTGTGAATAATAATAGTTTAATGTGGGGTCCGAAATGAAAATAAATAAATAGATATTTAGAAACACAAGATAATTCACTATTTACATGGGGGACACCTGAAAAACTGGGATAGGTCTTCAATAAATATGTCAAAAAAACATATAATATATAAATAAACTCGAATGATGCGAGTGATATAGGCTAACACATGAAATGATGTGTGTCATTTAATTTTTGTGAATGGATTGTTAGTTAAATTTGAGGGTATTGATTGATAACATGAATTAATTAGTACATGCATGGAAAAAGTTCAAGAATTCTCTTTCTATCACATTATATATAGTCACAATAGTAAACGTTATACAATCTTTGAAGTAATAATTCATTTTTATATAATTTCAAAGTTATGATATAATTATAATCAATATATACATATAGATTAAAAAAAACAAAAATTGAGTAATTCCCATACATCAATTACATCAAAATTTTGAAAATTAACAAAAATAGCAGCCTACTAGATTAGATCATATATCTAAAGTAGGAAATGATGAAAGAAACGAACAAAAGATTTTCTGATATTGATGGACAACGATAGGATTGTACAATAAAAGCATCCACAATTTCATCATCAAATCTGACACCCATTCATTTTTTTTCATTACTATTTTCCGGTGATTCCCGTGATTTTAAATTAATACCCTATTAAAAAAAGGAAAATTACATAATCGTCCTCTAGGATAAGATTTATTATAATCTTAACCCCATTACTTTTGAAGTTACAGAAATAGTCCTATTTTCTCTTGCAATTTTGGTTTCATCACTTCAAAATTAGAACAAAAACTATCGATTTCCACCCATTTTTAAGAAGAAAAGTGCAAAATAATTAGTTAAATAGGAATAATTTTATAAATTTTTAAAAAGTAGGACTACAATTACAAAGGAACCTATCTTAAAGTACTAAAACTGCAATTTTCCCTTAAAAAAGTCACATCTTTACATCATCCCAATCACCTCTTCCAGCTTTTGCTCCCCATTTTTGTCCCTTATCCCTCATATTAACACATACCGTGACAAAGAGCTAAATACATATATCTATATATATATATATATCTCACTATCTATTTACATGTAATACAAGCAAAGAGCTAAAAGAGAAGAAATGGCGAGTTCAGATTCATTTCTAAGGCAATTAAGCAAGAAAGAAGAATGGAAATCAAGTTCAAAGAGGTGCAATAATAATAATAAGAATATAATAGTGATGAAGAAAAGAGTAATGGTGATAGTGGATGAAACATCAAATTCAAAGCATGCAATGATGTGGGCTTTAACTCATATTACAAATAAAGGAGATATTCTTACTCTTCTTCATCTTGTTGCTAATCCTCCTTCTTCTTCACCATGTCTTCCTACTACACTTGGATCACTTTGTAAAGCTTGTAGGCCTGTATTAGTATGTATTCATTTTCCCATTTTTTTTAAATTTTTCAGTAGGGTTCTGCAGTGTTTATTTTGTCCACCTTACAAAGTTTAAATCTTTATTCTTGCATGAATGTTTTCAGACAAAAGAATTGGATGGATTATGGTTTTCATACATAACTAATAACCCTTGTCCTCTATTTTCCCATCTTACCTTACAAGAATTATTTGTTTATTTAATATTCCATAACATGATTTTTTTGCAATATTGTTTAGTGCTTATTTTTTCTTTTTGTCCACGTTAATGTCTAAAGCTTTAAATTATTGCACTCAAAAGAGTAGAATGTTTACCATTACAAGGCATTTTCTTTTTTCTTTGTCAGATTTTTTAAAAAAAAGTGAGCATATTGTTTTCAATGTATAGGTTGAAGTAGAAGCACTAGTAATCCAAGGACCAAAAATGGGCACAGTGATGAGCCAAGTGAAGAAGCTTGAGGTCTCTGTGTTAGTCTTAGGTCAGAAAAAGCCCTCTCCATTACTACTCCATTGGTGAGTTAAAACTATTAATTACCTTTTTCTAGTTCTATCTATATCTTGTAAATCATATTATAGTTTTTCTTGATTAATAGTATTTTAATTTTAAACTTTTTGCAGGCTGTGTTTAAAGAGGAATTTGTGGAACAGTGCATAAATAGTTTGGATTGCTTGACAATAGGAGTGAGAAAACAGAGCAAAGGAGTTGGAGGCTACCTTATTAGCACCAGATGGCACAAGAACTTTTGGCTCTTGGCTTAACATCATTAGTAGTGAAATAATATATGTTTTTGTAAAATAATCTTTCAGAAAGTTTACATGTTATTATGTTAATTTTACCTTCTAACTGCTAGTAAACTAGATATATATATATATATATATATATATATATAATAATCTCATGTAGAGAACAAAGAATATTTTCTGGTTGTGTTTGCCACTGATTAGTTTTCGACTCAATAATTTTGTAATTAATAATAGTATGTTAAAAAATAAAATTATTTGAACTCAATTCATATTTAATTGGATAATTAAGTGTAAAAATAAAATAAAGAGGAAATTACACCACCACTTCCGGGATAAGGTTCGATTACACAGAACTCTCACAATCGACATTTCAGCTGTCACTATAAACATCCCCACTCAACTATGTCCACGCGCCACCACCTACCTCCCATCGCCGCCGTCTTCCTCCTCCTTACCCTCTCTCTTCCACCATCACTATCCACCTCCGATGATCATGATCACACTAACGCCATTTCCCGCTTCCGAAACTACCTAAGAATCAACACCGCACACCCAAAACCAAACTACGCCGCAGCCGTCGATCACCTCACAACCTTCGCTGCCACAATCCCCACCGTCCAAACCCGAACCCTCTATCTCACCACCCCAGATAAACCCCTGTTATTAATCGCATTACCCGGTTCAAACCCTAAGCTCCCTTCAATTCTATTGAATTCCCACCTCGATTCAGTCCCCGTCGAACACTCAAAGTGGCTGTACAACCCCTTCGCAGCCCACATGTCAGATGATGGTAAAATCTATGCTCGAGGTGCTCAGGACGATAAATGCATAGGTATGCAGTATTTGGAAGCCATTAAGTCGTTAAAAGTTAATCATGATTATACTCCTTTGAGAACTGTGTATGTTTCTTATGTTCCTGATGAAGAGATTGGGGGTTTTGATGGATGGGCTAAGTTTGTTGAGAGTAATGAGTTTAAGGAGCTGAATGTTGGGTTTGTGTTGGATGAAGGGCAGGCTTCGGTTAACGATGAGTTTCGAGTGTTTTATGCGGACCGGTCGCCTTGGAATTTGGTGATTAAGGCGAATGGGATACCGGGGCACGGTTCGAAGTTGTATGATAATAGTGCTATGGAGAATTTGATGAAGAGTGTTGAGGTTATTATGAAGTTCAGGGAGAATCAGTTTGATTTGGTTAAAGCGGGTCGGGTAATGAATTCGGAGGTTATATCGGTTAACCCCGTGTTTATGAAAGCTGGAACACCATCCGATTCTGTAAGTTCTTTTTCTTGTTCTTGCGAATGTGATTGATTTGCGTTCTTTTTGTAGAAATTTGTAAGGGTGAATGATTGGATTTGTATTGGATTGGATTGGTTAGGGATTTCTAATGAATATGCAACCATCTGAGGTGGAGGCTGGATTTGATGTTAGGCTTCCACCAACTGTTGATCCTAATCTTATGAGGAGAAGAATCGAGGAGGAATGGGCGCCCGAATGGAGGAACATGACTTATGAGGTGAATATAAATGTTTAAGAGTAATATCATCTATATATCATTTTATTTTTCGTAGATTAATGTTCTCGTTTAGTTATTTGATGAACATAAATTTGAGGTTTGATTCGAATGTGATGGATGGATTACTATGAGAGTTGGATTGATAACTTATCTTTTGAAAGGTGAAAAGGGTTAGTGAAATCATGTTTTTCGACCTGAGTTTGTTTAAGCTGATGTTGTTCATTCTGCTCAGATTGATGTCTTCGTTTAGTTACGTGAAAACTATAGTTCTATCTTGTGATTCTAATGTGATGGATTACTGTGAGAATCAGATTGATAACTTAGGTTTTGAGGGTGAAGGGTCTGATTGCTCGTTTATAATGACAGATAACAGAGAAAGGTCCTCTCAGAGACAACAATGGATTCCCTTTGATGACAGCAACTAACGATTCAAATCCATGGTGGTCTGTTTTCAAACAAGCTATTACAGCATCTGGTGGAAAACTTGCTAAGCCCGAAATCTTAGCTTCAACAACTGATGCTCGATTCATGAGACAACTCGGTATTCCTACTTTTGGTTTTTCGCCCATGAAAAATACTCCCATATTGCTTCATGATCATAACGAGGTAACTAGATATCACCCTATGTGTCATCCTTGTTTTAACTTAAGGTTACTATGAATTTCAAATCATTCAGCAACTCTTTTTGAGATATGATTCAATCGTTATAATGAATTTGCATTTCGTTCAATGTTAAAAGTCATTGGAAATCCTTACGCTCGAGATTTCCTGCAATTCCAACATAACCTTAATTGTATTTCTAGTGATGATGTTTTACTTTTTTTGACAGTTTTTGAAGGATACCATTTATTTGGAGGGGATTAAGGTTTATGAGCACATAATCAAATCATTGAGTTCCTTTGATGGAGCTTGAGTTATTAAGAAAGATGAGTAGATTGTGGAACTCGGGATTGCATCAAAGCATCGGCTTTAAGGTTTATCTCACTCATTTCCACTGTATTATTGTTTGAAGTTCGGGTAGGACCCGCAACCTGAATATCCCGATATGTTGCAACGAGGACGATCCCCATGTTGTTTGTGTATGATTTGAATAAAGATTAGAGTAAGTTACTATTTCCCCCCTCATATATGCATACTTGATAACATTGATTATAAGAAAAACACTTTAATCATATATAATATATATATTATATATATGTCATGGCAAGAGGGCCCAAAAGCCCAAGTAAAATTAAGCCCGAGTAATGTAATAGTTATTACCTTGTTCTCCTTGTAATTTGGATTAGCCCATTTGTTTCGCAGATTATAGAAGGGCCCAATACAATTTGACCCAAAGTGTCATAAGTCATAATCAAATCGCCAAACTCGTCCATAATTATACTATGATTTGGATAAAATATTCCAAATTATAGATGAGCTTGGGACAGCTAGCTAGGAATGCTTGAAATGACGAAAATGAAATGATAATGAGGAATCAAATCCATTGCATTAATTATGTCCCCTTAAAAAATGATTAATATGTTTAATAGTTTTTTTTTACTAAAAAACTCAGTAATCATAATTATGAACATGCAGACTCCATACAAAATCAAACTTCTAAATAATTGTAAAAACTTGAAATTCAAATTCCATTGAAAATCATTCTTTCATTTATAAGTTGCTTCAATTAGACAAAAAATGGCATCTTTATAGACATAGACTAGATCACTGGTCCAAGAAATGCACCAAATTCCCATAAATAAATTATTCAAAGTACATATTGGGATAATGTGAGTTTTCAGAGTTTGAACCCTCAAAGGGTAACCAAAAGAAGCAATCTGATTCTATTTTAATTCTTTTTTGGTATCAATTTCTGTAACCAATAAATTCATAATTATTTTAAACAAATAGTGGGACATTCTACACGACAGTATTACTACACACTCAAATTAAAATTAGTTAAATAACTTAAATAATATGAATTATTAATATATATAATATATATATTATATTTCACAGGCGATAATGTGTCTTGCAGTAAGGGTTTTCAATGTTAATTATAAAACTCTAGCAATATATAATGTTTTTTTTTTGGATAAGGGATTGGCCATGGCTGATGTAGTCCCATTTCACTTGGATTTGCGACCATAGAAAATAGATAAACATATAAATTCCAGCTCGAAATAATTTGGTTAACTTAGAAATAAAAACCCACAACTTGTTGATTAAGTATTTAGATATTCTTATTTAAATATTCTGAGTTCGAATTTCACGATATTAAATAAATTGTGGTATTTCATGAGTAATTGCAATATGGTGGTAAGCTTGATTACATAGGGGTTGTTACTTATTTTTTTTTAATATATTGAAAAATATGGAGATCAAATTAAATTTAATGTCTCAATGAATTTTGATGATATGGAGTGGTTGAGTAAGCCAAAAGAAAGAGGCAAAAAGTTGATGCCTTTTTCCCTACAAAATAATTACGTAAAATCCCACCATGTGCTCCCATAGTACAATGTTTATGTCTGCATTATCCAACTTCAGATTTTCAAAAGATTAGACAAAATTATTGTTACTGCACACAATCACCCATTATTTTATCATATACGAATTGCACCAAAATCTTGATGCAATAACAAGAAATTATGCTGTAAGCCCTACAAGTGGTTCCTTTTCATATATATATATATATATATGTTGAAAATAAATCTTTGTTGAAAATTGATTTTTTTTCTTTTTTCATATTTATACAAGGATATGTACATTTTACAGTATGGTTAACAAGATTCTAAACCTCCGGGCGAGCTTTTTAACCTTTACCGGGACGCCTATGAACATTCATTTTTACAGATTGGAGTAAATTTACACTTACCAGCTATGGCTTGTCTCACGTTAAACGTTAGTATCGCAAAAATTCCCATGAATCCTATTTTGAACAGCTTTGACAGCAGCAACTCTAGCAGCAGTGGCAGCCTTGTTTGCAGCCATAAGGCACTTATTCACTTTATCATCCACCGTGCGAATGTGAACTGCGTTTTCTGCTGTTTTTCTAGCAGCCTGCAGACAAAAAAGCATGTAAGAAAAACTCGGGCTAAAATTCTTAGTCTGTAATTTAGAATCAAAGTTATTACCTGAACTGCTCGAATAACGGGATCTGTTTGAGGGTGAAGGGGGGTTTTGAGATTGCCATTATCCCATTCACCACATTTGGTTTCACCGTTTCGAAAAGTATACATGCCATAGCCTTGCTTACGACCTTCATGCCATGACCCTTCGTAACAGTGACTGTTGGCAAAGTGATAGACACCAAAACCATGGATTTTATCTCCAAAATACTCCCCTGCATACCTATCCCCATTCCTATAACACAATTAAATTGTATCAATATTTAAAAAATTCGTCTCATTAAGTGAACTACTTTCCGATCCATTGGCGGGTAAAAGAAGAAACTCGAATTCATTATTTATACATTCAACGTCGTAAATCTTAATCTACTACCAAATTATTCAAGTACCTAAAGAAGGACCACAAAAGAACCCCAAGGAAAAAAGTTGAATTTGTAGCACATTATTTGAAAAGTCAACTTCACAGTTCAAATAGCAACTTTTTAAATAGCATTCAATCAATTCTCCACAGCTTAGTTATGAGAAAACCAGACTGTATCTAGAAAACATATAATTATATAATCTTTTCTTCCGAAAAATCTAATGTACAAAATAATATTTACTTTGTTGCATCAATCATCAATCTTCATCTCCCCTTAACAGTATAACATTCAAACATACAGAACTTCAGGTAAAAACTAAAAGAATCCTACAAGTTTGAATCAAATTCTTCTTCTCCACAATTAAACTCAAACACCACATCAAGAAAACAATAAATCACACAAAAACAGATTAAAACCAGCAACCAAATTGAAGAACTGAGAGAAAAACAAACAAACTAAAAGAACAAGCTTTAACAAAAATAAATTATCACCTGAAATGGTAACATCCAAGGCCATGTTTAACCCCAGACTTGAACTCCCCAATGTAACAGCTCCCATCAGCACAAGTCTGCACTCCAACCCCATGACTTTGCCCATTACACCATTCTCCAGCATATGCATCCCCTGTAAAGAACTTGTAAACTCCATATCCATGCCTCAAACCCTGCCTATATTGCCCTCTATATTTACTTCCCCTAGCCCAACTCTCAATCCCATAACCATCATACCTCCCATCAATCCAATCTCCTTCGTATTTCCCATTCACAAAGTAATTATAAACTCCACTGCCATTGCACCTACCTTGATAAAACTCCCCTTCATAGAAATCACCATTGCTGTAGAACTCCACACCTTCCCTCACAACCGATTGGAAAGCGCTTTCCTTTCTGTTTTTCTCCCCAATTTCGTCCAAATCCGACTCTCCGATGAACCATTGCACCGATTTTGAATTGTGTTTTGATGTAAAACATGAAAGCCCCAACTTTTTACCACAATTGTCACACAATTTCTTGCAGAAACTGAGATTCTTGCTAACCAATGCCTTGTTTTTCCATACGAAAAACAGCAAAACAGCAACGAAAATTAAAGCTAAAAGCACATTCTCCGAGGTGGACATGTAATAATCCTTATCAAAAAACGAGAAAATTATATAAATCGAGAGCAATAGAAGTACGATAACCGGTGCAACACAAAACGCCGGGCCGCCAGATCGAACAGGTTGCGAGCTAGGTTTTTTGTGAGGCTTCTGCTCCTCTAAATCTTCAGATTCTAGAACGTTAACCGAAGATAAGCTATGGATTGATGACCTAATGGTTGGGGAACATCGCAGGAGCGATGAGTTTGTTCTAGTAAGCTTCGACTGGCTTATCTGACCGTTCATTTCTAGGCAATTTCCTTAAATTCAACCTCAACCGTAGAAAATCTCCTCTCTTACTACTCGCACCACCACCTGTACCTCGATATAGTTGTTACGTGCTCCGGCGCCAGTTTCATCTCCGGTGACGCGCAGGATAAGCAGAGGAGCAAGTGCGCAGTTTAAATTTCAGATGAAAAATACTGTGTGCTCTGTGTGTGTGTATAAGTGCGTGAGAGAGAGTAAGTAGTTTTGGAATTTGTTTCGGATTGGACCGGTTTTTGATGTATATTTATACGGAGAAAAGCAATGCGGTGGGGCCATCTGGACCTGATCAGGACCGTTGATTATGTGGGTAATCTACGGTTCATATTGGGCTGCGCTTCTTGGCCGTTAGATGCAGGAATTCCTCATATTTGACTGAAAAGGGAGGTTGTGGGATGTAGATTAAGGTTACGTTATAGTATTTAAAAAAAAAAACTTGTATCTGAGAAAAAATTAGTGGAGGTATTGTTGATTTGATACAAAAATAATTTATTAACATTTAATACATAAAATGATTGAATTAATTATAACATAAGATAAATTAAATTTGTGGCAAATATAAATGATGGGTCTTTGGTAATTCAATAAACTAATCGATATAAAGACAATATTAGTACGTGGGCTTTCAACGTGGGCCCAATAAAACGAGCCCATGACCCAACTAAAATCTCTATAAATACCAACTTGATTAGCTAAACTAATGATGATCAGGTTTACACTCCAAAAACTAGAATTACTAAATACACTTCAAAAATTAAAATTACTAACTACTCACCAAATCCACGAGATTGAGGAGTATAATATCTGACAACTACGAAGAGGCTTGATCATATCAAAATAGGTACGTAGGCAGCTCGAAGTTATTGAGCACAGCCCCACTATCTAAAAACACCCAATCTGGTATGTCGTGAGTGGGGTTGGATCCCATCCCCACGTGACTTTCACGTGACATTACTATTTAATCTCGCATCAATAAAATAATTAATAATTTAAAATAACGTGATATGATGGAAAATATGTAATAATAAATAGTTCACATGAGTTGAGCTTTCATCTAGGGTCAAACTTTATGATAAAACAAAAAACTTTTTACCAAATTGTTTACATAGTTTATCATAAACAAGTGGACGATATCATTTCTTAAGCATGAATTTGAATTTGAAACGTAAAAGTCCAAGAGTACACTCAGTCAATAAAAAGCCTATTCAATAAGAGTTAGGTCTAATTATTTGGTTTTAGACTATAGTTTATTCACATCACTCTAATTCAAGGTGCAATTAGTAGGCCAAGTTGTTAATAATTATCATTTTAAGAGAATTAATGCTAAGTCTACAATACAAAATTTTAACAAATTCACAAGGGACTAGTTATAAAATTCGTGACTAAATCAATTGTGATTCTTAATTAATTTATTTCCTTCATCATAGCAATTAAAAAGTAAAAATTATAAAGACAGAAGATTCCTTAATTTTTTTAGACATATTAATATATTGTAATAATTTATGGTTATAGAGTATTAAAAACATACCAAGGATAAGTTCATGGTTTTGAAACAGAGGACTATTTGAGTGTCTACATCAATTCGTATATATAATTATATATGTACATTAATAATATATTGTTAACTGTTAAGTCATAAACTGGACATACTTTGAAAGTAGTTCGAATTCTTTTGATAGATTGCAGACCAAGAAAACAAGGCCTCCAATTTAATAGTGCTAATAAAAAGTGAAGAATGTTATAAATCAAAACTTGTTTAAATAGACAAGAAAATTAATAAATTTAAACACACTAATAAAAGTGTTCTACTATTACAATCATCCTTGTACCTCGATATATCATGAGATTCATTAATCAATATATACTGTCTTAAAACTCCATAAGAACTTTAAAAATCCACTGGTCCGAAACATAAACTACCCCAGTAAGGGATTTATTATTATTCCAATAAAAACTATTTCAAACTTCAAAGTTAATAAATAGTAAAACCTGCATTTGATTTTAATAATTCAAAACCAGTGTTATTTCTTCAACACTAGCTTCTCCTTCATCCTTTCAACCGCGCTTCTGAGAGTATCTTCATCTTTGCAGAAAGTAAACCTCACGAGATTCTTTCCCTCTTCCGGATTCAAATAAAACACACTTGTTGGAATCGCAACGACCCCAACTTCCTTTATCAGATACTCACAAAAGGCGATATCATTTTCCAGCCCGAACGGGGTATGATCCACTACAACAAAGTAGGTCCCACTAGATGGGTAAACCCTGAAACCCACGGATTTCAACCCGTCCACAAGAATATTCTTTTTCGCCATATAATCCCTTCTTAGCTCATCATAATAAGAATCAGGAGCATTGAGTGCAGCTGCTGCAGCATACTGCATTGGAGTGGAAGTAGCAAAAGTAAGAAAAGCATGTGCTTGTCTTACGCCCCATATCAAGTGGGGCGGAGCTATAGCCCACCCGATTTTCCAACCCGTTAACGAAAACGTCTTACCCAAAGAATTCAAAGTCACAGTCCGGTCAAACATCCCGGGAAGTGAAGCTATGGAAATATGATCCATTTCAAAGGACAACTTATCGTAAACTTCATCAGAGAAAACCAATACGTCGTTCTCTATGCATAACGAGGCTATGGCATCAAGTTCTTCCCTATTGAACATTTTCCCCGTTGGGTTATGTGGGGTGTTCATCAAGATCGCCCGAGTGTTTTTCGAGACAATGGTTTTCAATTCATCAATTGGGATTGAAAAATTTGGGGGTTTTAGAGTGACACATTTTATTTTAGCACCCGCCATGGAGAGAGTAGCTTCATAGGAATCGTAGAACGGGGCAAAGACAATGACTTCATCACCGGGGTTTATTAACCCTAAAATGGTTGCAGCTATTGCTTCTGTGCACCCGGAGGTGACAGTAACTTCTCTCTCTGGATCAATTACAAGGCCAGTGTCTTTCTTGAAACGCTCAGCTATGGCTGAGTTCAAGTCAGGAACTCCATATCCACGTGCATACTGATTTTTACCGTCTTTGATGGCTTGAATAGCTGCTTCTTTGACAAAATCTGGGCCGTCGAAATTGGGAAAGCCTTGTCCGAGATTTATAGCTCCATGCTTGATGGCAAGGCTGCTCATTTGGGTGAAAATGGTTGTTTTGAACTTTTCCAAGCGCTTAGCCACCTAAAATGGCAGATCATAGTATTAGAAGAATATCTAATCAATGACAGAGACAATTATGAGAATCGTAGAGATCATAGTTAAAATTAATAAAATGTTATTTCCACCACCAAACTCAAACTACTCACACCCCTATTTTTCCTCCCATTTTTATAGACTTCAGATCTTACAGCCATCGAAACTTTGACTCAATTCAGATCAAACTCAATACTCCAACAATTTGGGATCACTAAAACATCTATAATTAACACAAAACCTTCAACATAATATCGTAAAAGGACTCATACCAACTCAAATCTAAAACATGTTCACATCAAACAAAAACCAGAAAAACAGGGATTGACCTGTAGAGGCTGAGGTGCTACATTCTGAGTCGACACGTCCTGAGATGAATCGGGCTGTTGCTGAGTTGGCACGGTGGTGGAAATCGAGGAAGCCATAATCTTCGACGAGCACCAAATTCTACTAGTTTCAGAAATACTAATAGAATTTATGCTGGTATTTTTCGAAAGGGTTTGGAAGAAATTGAAGGGCTTGTGGATATATGGTCTAAGCATTTCATGGGCTGATGTCCAGGCAGAATGGCTTGATTTATAGTGGAAAGAGGAAGGATGAATCATGACCTAGTGATGATTTTGGAAACTACAAATTAGGTCAAAATTGCATTGATTTGGGGGTAATAGTAGGGATGGACACACAGAGGTTTTAGCAAGAAAATTACAATCTTGGTCCCTAAACTTTACACCCAGACACTTATGATGCCTAAATTTGTTGGACTCAATAAATTAAGTCCTAAATGTTGAATTTTCAATAAATTAAGGAACAATAAAAAACTCGTGGTCGAATTTTGATACTATCCGCCATTTTTTATACTATCCCTTAATGGTAAAGATGAAAAGTGTTCAAAATTCAAACATCGATTTTATCGAATCCAATATGTAAGTGACCAATTTTATGTTAAGTCATGAGTATCGAATATTAATATTTTTACAAACAATAAATAACTATGATAAAATTTAGACATTAACAGGGCTAAAAGTTCCAATCATTCATAAATGTTTGGTACCTTAATTTTCATTAGCCGACCTATCACCTATCCTTAAGCACAATAATATTAGAATTTATAAAGCACACTAACACCAACACCTACTTAGTGATGGTGTTAGTGAGTAGTTTTTCCACGTGGGTTGGGTAGCCTGAAAATGTGTGGTGTAAGCCTAAAATAAATTACCCCTTAGGCACTAACACCGACACCTACTACTTATATATTAATTTGAATCGGTTTGTATTTAATGCTTGTCAAATATAACACATGATGATTTTAAACTTGCCGAGGATAATACTGTACATAATGATTTTAAAAGTATTCATGTTGTTTCCTGCAAAAGTTGGTCAAGTTTTCCAATAGAATTACGAAACCAAATGTGAATAAAAAGAGCACAACAGGGGCATGTGAATGTTGTGGCCTTGGTCACGGGTTCGAATCATGATGAGGAAATGCCTATTTGCCTTCTCTACTGTGAGCCTGTCAGCTATGGGCAACCTAGGCTGATTTACCTCTCTTGTATGGTTTGCAGGCTATTGCACAAGAGCAAGGTTTACTCAGTGCGCACCTAACGGTAGCGGCTGCGGGTTCCCTTGTATACTATTGCATAAAAGAAGGGGCAAACCGGATTGATGCAAGAATTTTCCCAAAAAAAAAAAAAAGACTTTGAATTCAACTTATTACACGGAACAAACAGCCTTGAAACAAAGTTACTTCATAAACATATTTCCAGAGGAACAGAGTCTTAGGACAAAACAAAAATAAACCTGTTAATTGTCATACATAGCAGAAAGTTGGCTGTTGAGGAAGAACATCAGCTTCAAGGATCCACGAATTTAGCATATCGATATATATCAGCAGAGTCGAGCAAGTTGTAAGGGACAAAATGGCCGAACAAAAACAGACCATTTAATCTCCCCTAACCCTTAGTAGCTTATAACTAAAAACAGCCACCAACACCAAACTATATACACATCTCTGATCAACATATATTTTTAGCTAAGCCCATTATCCAGATTGATTGATTCTTAGGGAGTCGTGCACGTTCAGGTCAGAGATAATCAGAACCGTCCATTCCCACAAGAATCCCATATGAACTATCATGTAACCGAAAAAAGAAAAATTTAACCTGCTGGAACCTTTATCAACAGACCATCCTTTCAATAAGACCTCGTTTTTTTCCAAAACCTCTTTGAGATGCAGTGAAATATACGTTTGTTAACAAGCCCATTAGAAATTAGTGGAAATATGAACTTATGTACAGCCTTGCGACAATATCAAGAGGCCCATCATCCCCGCCTACAGCATGTAGAGCAACAGGAACAGTCGACATGAGATGCAGAACGAGAGGGAAAAAAACGGGTTCTTGATTCTTAATGTCTGATATACCCTCACATTTTTCACGTTTTTTTTCTGCAGAGTTTAATGTTAGATTCATTTCTAGATCCATCTCAGCTGGACTAACAACCAACGCGACTTCTTCGAGCGTCTTAAACCTGCCAGGGCTACTTTTCCTAGTCGTACGTTTATGAATGGACTGACTGAGAACTAAGGTTGATGTAGCATCGAGCCACTCTGCTGTTAGGCCTTCCACTTCATCATAGTATACACGCCGCTCCATCTGTAAGGAGAATAGTTGATCAATAGTAGAAAGATATATCGTTGCACGATATAGACAATAGTATTCCGTTTCTATCATCTTTTGTTCATATCGATAATAGAAAGATGTATCCTTTCGGATCAAGGACTGAGTGAGCATAAAAAACAAAAAGATGTACCCTGGTCTGATATAGACAAATTACTCGGGTTTACATCCCTTAAATTTAACATTCATGCTATGTCCGAATCAAGGATTTCAATGAGGAACGGCAAAAAGATAGAAAATAAAGCAAAAGTCATCATTCAAAGCCAAGAACAGATTTCAAATGAAACTTGGAACCTTAGCCTAAGTGAAGGTGGGAAATAAAAAAACACTTACAGCTAGCTTGGGGATGTATATAGACATGAACTTTGGGCCAAGACCCAAAACTCTGGCCTCGGAGTGTAGTATCTGCAAGAATAGCAAAGAAACAACACAAATCAAGGTCCGAGATTGCAATGAAAATTAAGGTCACGCTTTGCTATAAAGTCACAAGATTACAATGAAGGGAAACAATACACTGTTGGATGCAAAAAGGATTGCAGTGTATTGTGTTCTCGTCCACCATAGAATAACACGGATAATTGAATCACATATGACAAGACGAGAATTGTCAGGAATACATAATGATAAAGAGTAAACAATAAGCCTCTTAAGGAGGATAATTTAACTTAAAATGGAGGGAAAATGCAGAAAATTAAGAACACAAGCAGTAAAGAAAAACGATCTACAGAGAGTGCATAAATTGAATGTCAATTGCGGAAATCCCAAAAAAGTTCTAATCACAAAAATATGTACCTCTTTCTTTTTAAGCAGGACCCACATGTAGAGCTTATCCATTGCATCCTTTACATGTCGGCTGGCCAACTTCTTCTCATTACAATGAGCCGCCACATCAGCAAGAGTCTCGGTGACCGGAATCTTATGCTTCGATGCTGCAACCAATAAAGCTTCTTGAAACTCAACTGATTCTACTTCATCTTTGTTAAAGCCCAATCCAGTAAAACATCGACTTATCATTTCTTCTTTAAACATTCTTTTACCCTTCAAGTAAACACTTTCGGCTTCTATAGCTGCAGCCAACGTGCGATGTACCACAATATCGGGATACCTACGCAGTGGAGAAGTAAAGTGTGTGTATAAAGGAACAGCCAAAGCATAATGACCATAATTTGTATTATTGTCCTTTGGATCTCCACTACATAAGTACATAGCCAACTGCATCGGCCTTGCAGCATATGACATCAAGATATCAAACAAGATGGAGTCATTTTTGAGTTCCTTCTTGATATGCTCTAAAGAATTATGGAGATTGGCAGAGGAAGAAATGTCTAATTTAAGACCATGTTTCGCACAAAAGGCTTCGAATTCACGAAGTTTTCTTGGATTAGGTTCAGGGTGCCGTCTCAATAAAGCACAAGATGGATAGGCTCTAGTTATCACTTCTGCAGCTGTGCTATTGGCCAATAACATGAACTCCTCAACAAGAAGATTTGAGTCCTTTCGGCCCAAGATTACACTATCATACGGCATGCCTTCCTCATCGAATAAAAAAGCTACTTTCGGGCTCTCGAGTGATAGAGCCCCACCCTTGAACCTATTTTCCCTCAAAATCTTTGAAATTTCATGAAGAGTTTTTATGGATTTAATGACATCAGACCATTCAAATTGGCCGTATAACGGAGGCCAACTCTTAACAATATGACTAGAATCCTGAACATGTGCTGCTCCATCAATAATCTCTTGAGCATGCTCATAGGAGAGCTTGGTGCAAGACTGCATAATGGTTCGACCGATCCAACGGTCTAGAACTTCACCAGAAGTATTAATGTCCCAAAAGATAGTAAACGTGAGTCTATCTGTTCCAGGATTGAGTGACGCTAAATTATCTGAAAGCATTGGTGGCAGCATTGGCAATTTACGCTGCACTAAGTAAACAGTTGTAGATCGTATTTGGGCATCTATGTCTACAGCTGTATCAGGTCCTACGAAGTACGAAACATCAGCTATGTGGACCCCAACTCTAAAAACCCCATTAGACAACTTCTCAACTGACAGTGCATCATCAAGATCAGTAGCAGTCGAGGGGTCAATGGTAAAAATACACAAATTTCTTAAATCTCTCCTACTCTTTAATTCTGCTTGGGGTATTTCCCAAGGGATGTTTGGAAGGCAAGAAAGTACTTCAGAAGAAAATTCAGACGAATCAATTGCGTTTTGAAATAAAATTGCAGCAATCTGTGCTTTAACATCACTACCTCTTCCAAAAATTTGAGTGACATGGGCTTCAGGAATATAACATTCTTCAGCCCAATCAACTATTTTAGCAGCAACCAAATCAGTTTCAATTGTCAAATCACAAGCTTCTAAACGTTTCTTGATGCTTTCTGGCAAGTTTTTCACAGGGACGGTCATTTTGGTAAATTTGGGATCAGTTGGTGTCAAAATTATAAATCCATAACTCAGATCAGAGTGATTCTTGTTTTTTCGGGTGTTCTTTTTTCTGCTCTCTCTACTACAGATCCACTGCTTCACACTGAGAAAACCGACAATGTAGTCCCGCCTTACAGACTTTTCAAGGACAGAAACAACGCTACCAGTTGGTCTCTTTGAGGGAAGTGAACTTATTAAGGTGCACAACTTCTCCAGTGAAATGACAGGACCATCAGCATCATTAGGTTGATAATCATTACAATAATCATAATCTGACACCACATTTGCATAACTATTGTCTGATATTGCTCTAGATGTAGTCCCGTTTTCATAAAAAGTACCATCTTCAGGGGAAACTAAGTGATTACTATCTTGGACGTGTACAAGAGACTCTTGCTGCCGGGGGCAGTTAGTATGCAGTTTAGAATTATTTGGAGTTTCAATTGGCCCTTTCATTCTTGGCCACAATGATGGAGGGTCAATGACAATAACAACGGTATCTCCTTCTACCTACGACATAGGGGAGTTGGAAATCCAAATCAAAACTCTAGACAATTTAAGCAATTGGTGGAAATGTGTTTCAGAATAACAAGTTACCATGCATTCATATCTGAATATTGCATCACTCACAAGTACAAATTGCATGCAAATGGACAGTGTGCATATTCAATATAAGTATGTTGAATTTCATCCGCATGCATATGCAAACAGCACAGTAATTTAAGTAAAGAATTAGAATATATGCAAAGTGGATGCTTGTGATCAACACTCCCTCAAAGCAAGGGAACACTTACAGCTCTGTTTTGAGCCACAGCTCCGCTAATGAGAACATCAGTTTGCACTCCATCAATTTTGCAGTAAGCCTGAAATCAAAGATCTTGAACGCTCACCTTAACTGAAGTTAATAGACAAATGGGGAGTAATGGAAATTCAAGAAAATTAATAGGACAAACCTCAAGTTTGTTATGAGCATTGACGCGAAATACTGCTCTCAATAACTCACCTTTCTGCATAATGGAAAAAATATATTATGACACGAAGTGGCAATGTCACTCAAATAAAACTATACAAAATATACAAAAGTGAATTAGACTTTAAGCGGACCTCTAATCTTTTACTAACAGATTCTGCAGACCAATATGGAGGAAAATATTTCCGTCGAATAGGAAAATCAACTGGCCGGGCCAACAAAACTGGTCCAACGGGTTCTTGAATGTCAGAAGGCTGGGGGCCTGAATTCGGCAAATTCCCATCTGTAGTTTGTTCCTTCAAATGCATGGAGCTGAGGCCTGACTGATGTTCGTCTGTTGGCCCATTTGACTCCAAATGATGTGATGATGTTTCACCTTCCAACAAACCTGGGTCATCCTCGCATATTTCACTCACCGAACTACAAGCTGCCCAAGAGTATTAGATACATTAAAGTCAACATAAAAATTATGAAACAAATGGAGAATCTAGTGATTATAGACCGAGAATGAGGTAAAGAATCAATGCTTAAACGCACACACGTCACATGACATGCTAAAGAAAGGAATTTTGTACACATTGAAAACATCCAGAGCTGTATTAGAGATTACCATTACAACATACAGTGAACTGATTGCAAGTACAGGAACATTCGAAACACCAGAACTATTATTATGAAACAAAATCTACTTCACATTAAATTTTATTGATGTTTATGTAACAATACTATAGGACAGTAAACTCTAAAAGTTAGTGATATCAATCTTACTATACCATTCTTCAGAATCAGAACCATAGCTACAAATACCTAAAAGAAAATCAATAAAAAATCCCATTTTCCAATTCAGTAAATACATAACCTAAACAATCGTAAGTAAGACAAACTTCATATATCAAAAAAGCACAAAAATTATACCCGAAAGAGGATTATTTTGCTTGGATTTTCTCGATCGGCGCTTCTTTTTCTTATTACTATCTTTAACAAAAACATTCTCAACAAAAACTTGTTCGGTTTGCGTAGCGCCGCTGCTTGATTCAACAATCAAAACGCCCATAACTATTCCAATTTCAATTAAAAACCCCAATACGAAATTAAATCAGAATAAGATGAAATTAGAAAAGTGGGGTAGAGGGATCTTCCGTTTTTCAACAAAAATTTAACGGAAGAACCCACAGATCAGACAGAGAGAGAAATTAAAATTGAAGTGAAAGAAAAACACGGAGAGTATTAGTGTAGAATGTATATATATGTGTATATTACATACAGATAGCGATTATAGAGGAGATGGATAGATACATGTGTGTGTATTTATAAATACGTGCAGAGAGAGAGAGAGAGAGAGAAAGGTGGGTTTGATGAGAGAGAGAGAAAAGGATCGTAATAATTGGTCGGCGGAGGAAGACGAGAGTCGCCGACTTTTTGTCTTCTTTTTCTTTTTCCTTTTTCTTTAATTGCTTTTATTTTGTCATATTTCCACTTTTACTACAAAATAATGTCTAAATAAATACCAACTAGTGTGTGCCCCGTGCTACGCACGATATATCATTCGAGTATGTTATTTTATTAGTTGTTAATATAAAAGTTTTTCAATATAATTGTGCTGAATATCATTAAATAATGTCACAAAAGTATATTAAAAAGTATAATAAATGAACAAACACCGAAATACATGTTTATCGTAGAAGATTTAAATTTTTTATCGCGTTATCTGATTAATACTCGATCAATAGAAAACAGATTTAAAATATTAGATATTGGACTTTAGGTTAAACTTAATTAATAAAAATCTTTCTTTTATTCGATAAATTTCAGAATTCAACTTAAACTCAACCAAATTGAAAAATTATGAGTGTGCAAATAATAAAACTCCTCAAATTATTTGATTAACATTTTAGTTTGCTGAAACTCAAATAAAATCTATTTAATTAACAATTGAAATATTGATAGAAAATAACTAAAGCACATGTAAATTACGTAAATTGGTATTGTAGCAATCAGTTTCAGTGAAAATTTGGTACTGATATAAAATATTCTTTAAATCCAACATCATCAGAAGTGTAAGATGTGAGTGGCTATTCTTTGGCTTCATGGTAAATTTCTGAATACAATAATCTGAATACTAAATAAGTATATTATCAACAAACACAGGATATGAACACAATGCAGTACCAATGGCTTCTTAGGCAAAATGCAAATCAGCATCACATTAATCAGCACATTATAGATAAATCAAACCAATCACAACAGCACAATCTCACATAATATAGTAACTCAGTCATATACCAAATCAAAAGTTTTCACATAGAAATAAATTAAAATGCTATAAAACCCAAAAAGAATAAAAAAATAATACATTGCCAGCAGAGTTTGGACCATGTGAGAAGACCGTCCACAGACTGCAAAAACCTCAGGATCTGTTTCCAATTCTCATTACTTCGGTTAAAAAGCTCGTTTCGATCATTATCCCGTAGCGAAACATAAACAGGGTGCAAGTGCAACTCACAAAGCCTAGCAGGAACAAAATCCAATAAAGACCGGAACTAATCAGTCACTGACTTAACAAAGCAAGAACAAAAAATTAGTAAAATCAAAATATCAGGGAGAATAATTTGAATAGAAATCAAATAATTTTGGTGGCAAACAAAAAGGACATAATGAATGTAATTCTTATAACATTGCAAAAGTAATCATAATGAAAACTATCATATGGGGCTAACTTTGTAAGTTTACCGGAAATAATATTCTTACCACTGTACTAAAAAGGACTACGGGGATGGTGCAGGTAATCATGGCTGCATTCCCGGGCTGCTGAGTAAGAGCCAGATTTCGCAAACTGCAACCCGTAAATATTCTCCTATGAAATATCTTAGTGCATCGTAAAATGAGTGAAAAGAAATATTATCATAATATCATTAAGCATGCTAAATGATATAAACTCAAAAAATAACAAAAGTAACATTATCATTATTTACATTAATCGCTAAGAAAACATATAAATCCATATAACGTGTTTGAACAACTAATTTATTGTATTTGACAAAAAGATCAATTTTGTGAAATGCTAGACAATATATCTTGTTGGTTGAAGTTATCTCTGTCAAATGTAGAGATTAACTTAGGAAAAATTTCGTAAACTCCCTACAATACATCTTTCAAACCAAAAAATTCGTGAAAATATATTTTAATCTCATAACCTATTTTATATACTTTTCATTTCAAAAATTTTAAATGGTAGAATCATAACTTTTGAACTAAGCTACCCTTTTATTAAAAAAATACTTCACATTTGATAAAGATCGGCACCTTCTTTTTCACAAAACTTCAGCAACATAACCGACATAAAAAAAATCTAAAGACAATGTTGATCGAATTTAAATAAATTAAACCTGGAAGAAGAGAAACAATTATTATGTACTACATAAATCATTAATCGAATATTTCACTATATATTCTCCAGTTTAAGGCTCGTACTCAAAATTCTATAGAAAATTAGCATCAATTTGCCGTAAATATCAATCATATTAAAAAGCAAAAATAATGAAAATATAAATAAAATACTCATGCTCTCCACTAATTTTTCCACTAATTTTTATAAGTGCTGGTCACATAGTCAATTTGCGATTTTTCTTAAATTAGTTAAGTTGCAATATATGATTGAGCAGCGACATTCATGAAAATAAAGCAAAACTCTAATACATAATAATTCACAGAAAACATAGTTTGACCAATTCATTTGTAAAAGATGTAATTGGAGACATATAGTGGTAGAGATTGTTCATCTTCTTTACAGGCTTTAGACGTAAAGGTTCATTTTTCCCTCGGTTACTTTCCAACAGTTTATTGGATTTTTGAGACTCTTTGGCACCAAGATATCCTGGAAAACAAAAGCTAAAAATATACAATATGTATATCACTGTAATACAATGAGAGAAAAGAAACAGCGTATTATTCTTCTCTTACTGGAGTCTTCATTCCATTGAACTGCAAAATTGAAGTATAGCAAAACAATAATATTTAGCATATAAAATACAATTCTAATAAAGGCCCAAAATTAACCTTAAGAATTTAATTAGCATTTCTTAATTTACCTTCTTTACAAATGTTTCCGAATGAAAAGTGGCATACACAGCAGTTGAGTACATGATATTAGCTGACCTTACGGGCCTTTTTACGGGCCTTCCTTGCCTGTTGAAAAGAAGGCAACATAGACGATGAATGAGATAGAAAAGAATTACAAAATATGTCCACCAAATATAATCCAAAACATACCTCACGATTAGCTCTTTTATCTTCTCGAACTTTCTCCTTCACAAAATCCTAAAAGGGAAAAGTTTTGGTAAATCTTCAGAGGAAAATAGGGTCGTTGAAAGTTGAAACACAAAGATATCGAATCACATGATGGTATTATGAATATTTACCTTGAAGGGCTCTTTATGGTCCGCAGGCAACTCCTCTTCCACCTCCGTTTCAGTCGCTGCCTTCGTTTCCGTCACCCCCTCCACCTCCACCTCCACCTCCACCGCCACCACCATTGTTGCCTCCGATCCCTCTGTTACCACCTCCGGCGTACAGTTTGGCGTCGATTTCGCTATTTGTGGAAGCAGCATTCGAGGGGCGATGAGAGTGATGAATTGGAGAAAAAGGGGGTGGAATTAAAAAATTTAAAATTTTGAATTTAAAAAGAGATGGGAAGTTGAGAAGGTGGGAAGTTTTTTTTTTGGATGAGAATGTGGGGAAGTTACTTAGATCACGTAGATGATAATAGGGAAGTTGATAAGGGAGAATATGGATAATTATTAATTAAAAATAATTCAAAATTCTGAGAAATTAGGATTTAGGAAAAAAGTGTGCTATAATATAGTAGAAGATTAAGCAAAGAATCAATTTCTTTTTTACAAATTTATGATATTGATAATTCATATTATTTGCAAGTGCCCAAAGCCCAAGGCCCAAGTAGATTTTCTTCATTATTGGGCCGGGATTTTCTTTGCAATTAATGGGCCTAGTAAGTTTGCATCAAGCCATCAACACTGAAAAGTAGCCCACAAGTTAAAATGGTTCAGCTGAGTGCTAAGGTTAAATAGGTTACATAAACCCTAATCCAATCCTGAGCAAAACCCTATTTTTTCAATTCGAAATCAAAATCCGATATTTATCATATGGCTCATCTCGATTTGTTCGGCGACAATGGCGACGGCGAAGTATCGAAGATAGAGATCAATCGAGAGTTCGCCAAACGATACGAGCACAACAAGAAACGGGAGGAATTACAGAGATACGAAGAGCTGAAAAAGAAAGGCAAAATTGACGATTCAGATTCTGATTCTTCTGAAGAAGATGACGATGAATTAATTAAGCCGAGTAAGAAGACGGATTTCGAATTTTTTGATGCCTTAATTAAGGTGAAAAATCAAGACCCCATTTTGAGAAATAAGGACTCCAAATTGTTCAATTCGGATTCTGAAAATGAGAGTGATAGCGGTGATGAGAGTGAGAAAGAGAAGAAAAAGAAGCCCATGTATTTGAAAGATGTTGTTTCGAAACAATTGATTGAAGATGGGCCAGAATTTGACGATGAAGAATTGGAGAATGGGGATAATGAGGAAATGAAAAGTAGGGTTAAGTCTTATTCAGAAGAGCAGGAGGAGTTAAGGAAGGAATTTCTCGAGGCGGTAGAGGAGGAGGAGGAGGAAAATGACGAGGAAGGTGATTTTTTAAAAGTAAAAAATGGTGGGAGTAAAGAGGAGGAAGACGAGGAAGAGGATGAGATTGGGGAAAAGTTGGATGATTATTTTGGTGAAGATGAGAAATTGGACAAGGATTCAATGTTTTTGAAGGATTATTTTCGTAACAGGAGATGGATTGGTGATGGGAGAAGTAAGAACGTCGAGGGTGACGATGTTGAGTTTTCGGAGGACGAGGAGGAGATAGAGAAGCAAGAGTGTTATGAAAAAGGGTATAATTTTAGGTTTGAGGAGAATGCTGGTGATAGGGTGACGGGCCATTCGAGGAAAGTGGAGGGGTCTGTGAGGAAGAAGGATAATGCTAGAAAGTCACAGAGAGAGAGGAAAGAAGAGAGAATGGTGCATGCTGAGTTTGAACAGAAGGAAGAGTTGAAGCGGTTGAAGAACTTGAAAAGAAAGGAGATTAATGAGAAGTTGGAGAAAATTAAGGAGGCTGCAGGTGTTGGTAAGAATGGGAGTGTTGTATTGGATGAGTATGATTTGGAGGGCGAATTTGATCCCGAGGAATATGATAGGAAAATGAATGAGGCTTTTGGTGATCGGTATTACAAGACCGAGGATGCTGATTCGGGCTTTGGAAGTGATGATGAAGAAGAGGGGGATGGGCTTGAGAAGCCCGATTTTGATAAGGAAGATGATTTGCTTGGACTTCCAAAGGGTTGGGATGAGGCGAAGGGGGCCGGTGATGGTTTCATGTCAGCCCGTGAACGAGTTCTGAAAAAGAAGGCGGATAATGGAGATAAAAACGACAGTGAAGGTGGAGATGAGAATGATGATAGTGAAGATGGAGATGAAGATTATGAGGTTAAAGGGAAGAGGAAGAGAAAGCGTAAGCCAAGTGAAGTGGAGAAAGCAATTAGAGAGGAGTTAATGGAGGAGTATTACAAGTTAGATTACGAGGATACTATAGGTGACCTGAAAACGAGATTCAAGTATAAACCCGTAAAAGCGAAGAGATATGGATTAAGCCCTGAAGAGGTTTTGATGATGGATGATAAGGATTTGAATCAATATGTTTCTTTGAAAAAGTTGGCTCCATATGAAGAGACGGAATGGAAGGTTCCTCGTATCAAAACGATACAGCTAAAACAGAGAACTAAGGAGTCTATTAATGGTGAGATATCTGATTCTATTAATAAAGGTAAAAAGAAGAGACAACATGATGATAGTGAGAAAACTGAAGTTGAAAATGGTGAAACGAGTGGTTTGTCGAGAGGGAGTAAGAGAAGGCGTCGTCAAGCTGAACTTAGGCTACCGCATACTAGGCTTATGGCGTATGGGAGAATCCCGTCAAAGTCTAAGAGTAAGAAGCAGTAGCTGGAGCATAGTAAAAGTCTTGAACTTCCTTATTCTTATTTATATTCAAAAAATGGTTTCATTTTTGTTTCATTTTGTTGCATTTGAAATGTTTTGTTTTTCCAGTAATTCTTTCGTGTACTTGAATCGAATTTTATGCTATTAGGCATATAATTGCTCTGCTGTGTCATTTCTAAGGTAAATTTTGTCCATAAGATAGTAGGAGAATGACAATAACACAAGCTTGAATTTTGAACTTTGCCAAAAACGTGATTGGAGAAAGCAAAAGATTATCATATAAAAGGATTAAACACTCATTGAAGTATCATTATCACTTCACAATTCTTGAGGTTCAATGTCATTTGAAACTATGCAGAGTATTACAATCCTTGAGACATAGGTACTATGATCTAAGATTTCTAATTTTCTCCCTAAAAGGAGTAAGAAAAAAACAACAATGCTCCAAAAAAAGTGTACTTTTTGATCATATAAAGGAGATATAAGAAACAGGGCAATGTTTTCAAGCACCCATATCATCACCTCTTTCATCATCAACAAAATTATGATCATAAGTGGTCTCAAATTCGAAATCTCGGTCTTCCTCTTCCATAGTTGCCCCATACTTGAAATGTTTAGTTCCCATTGTGGTGAAAGGCATTAAACCAAATGCTCGGGCAGTTTTGATCTCACGAGCAATCTTCCTCTGGGCTTTGGCACTTATTCCGGTCTACCAAACGGGCAACAATTGTTAGCAAAAGGGAGATATCACATTTGCTTAGAGTATAGCATTATTTAGTGTATAAGGTTACTTACCTTGCTCCTCTTAATGATGATACCAGCCTCGGTTAAGAAGTTAGCGAGAAATTTCACATTCTGAACAGACAATAAAGAATGTTTCCACAATTTAGACAAGAATGGTTAGTATTGGAACATTCACATAGTATCAAAAGATGAAATGATAGAGATTTACACATCTTTACCCAACAAATCCAATAGACAATATAAACTTATGTTTTTATTTTCAAATAAGCAAATTATCCAAAAAAATTCTTTTGGATAAGCTGAAACCTATATATAATAAAGCTAAAACGAATATCACTTAAAACTCAAACATTCGTACCCTGAAATCGGCATTTTGTAATACTTCCTTTGTTGTTGTAGCAAACTCTCTTCTTTTCGCAGGCTTACGCACTCCAGGCTTTCCCAGGTCAAGATCCTAAAATTTTATGTAAGGTATAAAGGTAAGAATGAGTAACTAAATTAAGAAAGCGTTAGCAAAGAAAAATCATACTAAGGAGAGAAGCATCGGACTGATTTTATACAAGATTGGAGAGATTGCCCTACATCCCACAAAATCAAAAGGGATTTAATAGTGTCTAGAATGTATATGCTTTAAATTTACATGGGACTCTAATTACGAAAAAAACGAGCTTTGAGACATTTTTACTCCCTGTTTTTTCGAGTTATCAATATCTGATGAGCTGTTTTGTAATCACATAATGTCAGGAGCTCGTGGTCTTTACCCAATAAGTGAAGGGTTATTTATGCATGTAATTACCCATTAACGTTTTACCTTGGTATCATAGGTCATCCCACTTAAGAAATTAACATCTGGCCTGAAAGTATAATCTTCTTTAGCTACTTCTTCAGGATCAAACTCAAAATAAGCAGCCGCTTTCTTTAATTTGTAATCCATTCCATCGGTCAACGAATTGTAACTCTCATCGAGACTATCCATGAAACTAGATCTGTTTTCTGTGTTAAATGAAGATCCCATCCCAGACCGGTCATGTGCTTTCTCAGCCTTGTGGAGCTTTTGGTAAAAGGAACCCAAACTAGGACTATTCCCATCACTAAAAATTCGTTGCTCGAACTCATCAACAGACTCAGATGAGTTCAAGTTCTGCCTGTTATTAGTACCTGAAAAAATGGAAGACACCACATTTGTAACGATCAAATTGGATTGTGAGGTTGCAACAGTTTATCAATCCATCACCAAAACCACTAATCACACTTTAACAAACATGTTTAGGTATAAAGTTGAATACTGTGAGACATAATGACAGAGTAATAATGTGCTCGACTCAACTCGTTCAACCCTAGGACGCAAGACAAAACCATTAAATCAGCTTTCTTTTAGCAAAACAAGCACATCCCAATTCCCACCAAACATCAAAAATCAAAATAGCAAATGAAAAAAAATAAATACCAGTAAACGGGCTTGCAGAAAAAGCCCGGATCCCGTGAGGGTTTTGTAATTGACGATACACAACGGCGTTTGCAGACCGCACTACACTTCGCATAAGCTTCATTTTCCTGTTAATTCAGAAAAATAAACTGAAAACGGAATAAATGTAAATTTCGGAAATGAAAAATAATAAACGCCAAAAATCAACAATAAGTAGCACCTGAATGAAGAAGAGGCTTAAGGGTTCTGTAAAATTGTTTATTTTCAGCAGCTCAACTGTGAAGGGTTCTAGTCTTCTAGACCCGACTCAATTACCCATTTAGAAAATGTAATGGGTCGGGTCTGATTTAGATGGGCCTTAGTGAGCCCAATAGTAGTAGTTTGGGTCCATTGCTCGTTTAGGCCACCCAAGTTGATTTTAGGATTATCCAGTGGTCAAATTGATTAATTTATATTATTATTATTTTCAATTTCACAATTAATTGAAAAATACAATGTTCATAATTCAATTTCACCATTTTACACCAAATTTCTCAATAACGGGGTCACATATGGAAGTATAGATGAAAAGTATGTACACATATCTCACTCATATATGTTTAAATCTCGAAGTGGTGAATATAATTAAAGAAATGTAATAAAGTCGTTATGAGAATGTTTAAGCAATATAAATATAAAAGCAATGGGAATCTAGTAACTTAGAAGAAGAGATGAGGAAAAGAATCATTCTATTCATGCAGTGCTTCCAATTACACTTACCTTGCACGTATTCCTATTATCCATGACTTTTTAATGTGTTTTATAGCTACTTCAATCATTGATTTTCAAATTTGAGATTATGGTTGGGATTAAAACTCTTCTTTCTTTGGTTTTACTTCTTTTACTATCAGGTATATTGCATTTGTATTTTTCAATCAGATTTTCTTTTTTTTCCCATTTTACGTGTTTGGATTTGTATCACATTCATCTATTCTACATATTAATTCATTACAAAATTAGAATGAAAAAAATCCGTCCATGCATGCATATGCAAATACATGCAATATAAAAAATTAATTACAATATATTTTTTTTCCGTAAACAAAAAATAAACCACAGGGACAAAACCGTCGGAATGTGCAAGAATATTCACAATAGCGAACTACTGCAGGGAAACAATCTGGCCAGCCATAACCCCCGGCGACAGCTTCGACGGCGGCGGCTTCGCTCTCAGATCTGGTCAATCCATCGTCTTCACAGCTCCAATCGGTTGGGTAGGCCGCATTTGGGCTCGAACCGGCTGCAATTTCGATCGAAACGGCAATGGATCATGCCAAACCGGCAGCTGCGGCTCTAACATCAAATGCTCCGCCTCCGGCAAGCCGCCGGCTTCATTAGCCGAGTTCACGCTCGCCGACGTCGATTTCTACGACGTTAGCCTCGTCGACGGCTTCAATTTGCCGTTAGTTGTGACGCCGATCAACGGCAGGGGAAACTGCAGCGTGGCCGACTGCGAGGCCGATCTAAGTAAAAATTGTCCGGCGGAGCTGGCGGTGAGAGGCGGCGGAAGAAATATAGGTTGTAGAAGTGCCTGCGATGTGTTTGAAACGGATGAGTATTGCTGTAAAGGCGTTTATGGAAATCCGGTGACGTGTCAGGCGACGTATTATTCGAAGAGGTTTAAGCAGGCATGCCCGGCGGCGTATAGCTACGCGTACGATGATCCCACCAGTATTTTCACTTGTTCTGGGTCTGATTATCTTGTCTCCTTCTGTTCATCCAGGTATGTATTGTCAAATCAACTGAGAAAATGTTTTCAATTCATTCCAAACTTTTAACTTGTTTGAGTTGGGTTATATATGGATATTAATTTGTGTTTGAGCTCGATTTTGCAGGAGGCAAACTGTATGTTCATATCATCACAACAGCCTAATGTGCAGTGGATCCATGGTGTTGAGGCCATGGTGGATGGTGATTCTTGCTTTTATGGTCACAAGTGCCCTATGGAAGTGGAAGATTTGATAAGTACATAGGTTGATTTAAGTAGTAAATCTTGAGCTTGAGTGTAGAAAATTTTAGTTTCAAACTATGTCAATATGATTATTATGAGATTCTATAGTCTAATACCTCACAATTCAACAATCATGAATTTCTAAATAACATCCCACAAATGCATCTCCTTGAATTTCTCATTTAATGTGTTCAAATATCACAAATTAATCCTCAAAATTTCACTCTCTCCTCAAGGAAGAAAGCCTCTTCAAGAGTGACCCAAAGATCAATGTTAAAATAAATGGCTATAAATGTTACAGACATACAAATATATCTACCATTGAAGCACATATCATATGAAAGGCAAATAATGTGCCAACTTATCTCCTACTACTAGTTGCCTTCTCCTTGTTCAAGTTTGCAAGTTCCTCAATCAATTTCCTCTCGTCGCCACTTACTCGTTTTGGGATCTCGACTTGAACCTTAACCAATTGGTCACCCCTCATATTGCTTCTGTTCAACAAGGGCACCCCTTTTTTCGCCATAACCAAAGTCGTCCCAGGTTGTGTACCAGACGGGATTTTCAAGTCAACCATCCCATCAACCGTTGGCACTTTTACAGTCGTTCCTAAAATGGCATCTACATAAGAAATCTTGCACGTGTATAGAATGTTGGTGTCGTCCCGTTTCAATACAGGGTCCGGGCGAACCTCGATGTTCACAAAGAGATCCCCAGGTGGGCCCCCTCTCCTCCCTGCATTTCCCTCCGAACGAACCCTCAAGCGGGACCCGGAATCCACGCCAGCTGGCACTTTCAAGCTTATACGCTTCGATTTTCTCACTCTGCCGTCGCCTTTACACGTGTCGCATGGGGTCGAGATCTCACCGGCCCCACCACAGGCGGAACACGTCATTACTTGTTGGAAGACGCCTAACGGGGTTCTTGCTGACGAGACGACTTGACCTTGACCGCCACATGTGCTGCATCTCGATGACTTGGATCCGGGTTTCGCCCCTGATCCGTCACAGGTGCTGCAGCTGTCGAGACGGGCTATCTCGATCTCTTTCTCGATACCGAATACGGCTTCTTTGAAGTTTAAGACAAGATTATAGAGTTGGTCTTCGCCTTCCATGGCTCTATTGCGGGACCCTCTTCCTCCCATGCCACCCATGCCACCCATCCCGCCCATTCCTTCGAATAGTGACTCGAATAGGTCAAATGGGTTGCTGAAATCCTGTCGTTTGAAGTAGTAAACATTAGAATACTCGGGCACAAAGTCAGAAACATGAAAGGTTAAAACTCTGTTATTTGTCAATAATTTTCGATTTCCTTTTGCAGCAATAAGACTTACCCCTGTGCCAACGCCAGCGCCTTTAAGCCCAGCCTCCCCATACTTGTCATAAATCGAACGTTTCTCATCATCTGATAAAACCTGTTTTGAAAAGCTTTTAAATGAATCACCAAATTACTTAGGCCGTTTACATCTTATAAGTACAAGATCTTCTACCTCGTAAGCATTACTAATCTCCTTGAATTTTTCCTCGGCTCCAGGTTCTCTGCAGTCGAGATATAACATGTTCAAATTAGCAACTATTCAAAGATGAAAGTTAAGAAAAAAAACAATTCTAGTATCTCCTATTTCAATATTTCATTCATATTTTATCTCAGTGCTTTAATGGAGTAGTTGAATTCCAATCAAACAAAGTGGCAATAATGACTTACTTGTTCACATCCGGATGGTAGCTCCTGGCAAGCTTTCGATATGCTGATACAAATATAAAACTTATCAAATTCTTATATTGTCATCAAATAGGGATTCCAATAAAACGATGCTCGTTAAAGAAGAAATTGAACATATCATCACTGAGGAAAATCAAAAAAAGGAATTCCGAAGTTTGTTAACATGTGACGAACTTAAAGAGAGGTCCCAAATAACTCCATATCTTCATCACTCAAAGGACTCAAATTTAAACATTTTAGTTAAGAAATAAAAATGAGGATTTTATAAACTTCAAACCGTAGGAAAAAGAGTAAACTATAAGGATCACATTCATACATTACCAATAAGAAACAGAAACGAATAACCAGGAAGATGATACAACAAAGAATACGATGTAATACTCAATAATCAAAATGAAAAATGAACTGAGCATAAAGTAAATAGCACAGGAAGCTAGAGATGACTCAGTTTCTTAGTTCTCCTACTATGGCAGCACCAAAATTCGATTAGACAAGACGGATACTAGTGGAGAATGGAACAGAATCGAGCTAATGCTCACCACTTTTGATCTCTGACTTGTTTGAGTTTTTAGACACACCAAGCACGGAGTAGTAATCCTGTAAGTTAAAGTTGTCAATTAATACCGTATTTGGAAACAAGACAAAAAAGGAAGAGAAACAGGCACTCATTTTGAGCTATATTCTGAAATTGTTACGGTGCATTTGAAATCATTTAATACGAAATCATTTCAAATATTTCCTCCAAATCCATATCGTTCAATCCAAACGCCATCCAAAAGATTCATCGGGTAGGCATGTATTTGCGTGCCTATGGTGTTTCTTTTTTCATTAATTATCCTGTGAGGGTGCACATGTATAGTGGTGGAGAACAAGTTTGGTAAAAGGGGGTAACTTGTAAATTCTACTACAACAGATTTCTATACAGTACAATCGTAACATAGTTCATAATTGAGTATGGAATATCTCACTCTGTCAGCTCTAACTACAAGACGAGTTCCTCTCCTCTGGCATGGCTTAATGTATGGACCAGAATTGAAAAGTGCATTCAAGGATTTTTGAGATAAAAATGTAGAACTTTGCGATCGCAATGACCTGATCCTGCTTGATGTACTGCACACGAGGGAACAAAACTATAAATGAATGGACGCTATGATGAGTTCTATGCACGTGGATGACAAATATAAGTTCTCTGAAAGTCAATGATAAAACATTCCAAAGCTTTTTCCATAATCCTCATTCTAACAAGGATCGACTTATGAACAAGATAAAAGAGATTGGATTATACAAAATCTTATCCTGGTTCAATAATATGGGCAACAGCTCCAATTCAGTTCAATTATGCCAAAAACGACGAAACAAGGGAAGGTCATCAGACCAGAAAAATTCGTCAAGGCTCAGCATCGACCAAAATGAGCTTTTAAATTGCCAGATACTCAAAAGAAGAATCAAGAAAACACTTACCAAAACTGAGAAGTAGATAATTTATTAGTAATGGAGGATCTTAACACGAGCTGAGGCTGAGCTCCCCACCATGCCACCCGTGTGCTTCCACAAGGTATGATTGCCATCCAAACTGCTAAATTAAAAACAGTAAGATAACAAACTGTAAACACCTTCAAAATCTCATAAGGTGCAGCAACACTACATATATACATATATATTGCAAATTGCAATAGAAACTCGACAATTCTATGAATTCAATTACTGTTTTTTTTTTCTGGAATTCTTTTATTTCTGAATTTTACAGAATATAGCACAGTTCTGAAGCAAAAGAAAAAAAGAACAACTTTAGCCCCTTACTGAATTATTTCATCTATATTCAAAAATTCAATTAAAAATGCCTTCTTCCCACTGCGAGAGCAGTGCGTGTAATTGCGTGTAAAATTCATAAAATAAAGATTCATTTCAAAGATTTTACCTTTTGATGTTTAACCCTCTAAAAAGTTAGCAGATTGGATGGGAAATTGTAGCTGAGAACAAGAGAAGGTTGAAGAAGCTTGGCGAGACTCAGAGATAATATAGGGCTTCCCCGACCCATTTGCTGATTCGTATTATTACCAACCGGGTCGGGTTGAATTGGTCCGAATAATCCTATTTCAAGAAAAGAATCACATAAAGTCTAATATACGAATCTTAGATTTGTCAAGTTATAGGACTTAAATATGTTTTTCGATAAAAGTACTGGGCTTAGATTGTCATTTCCCTTAAGTTACGGGACTAAGATGCAAGTATGCGTATAATATATAAATACACCACCTTTTCTATCTATACCTTTTCAATTACAGAATAATAAAAGTAAAAAACGAAAACTGAAATTGGAGCAACATGGCGAGCGGCGGCGGGGGAAAGGTGTCATTCAAAGTCACTCTGACTTCCGATCCCAAACTTCCTTTCAAAGTGTGAGTAATTTTCCGATTTTCATTGCGAATTGTGATTTTCATCTCCTGAAAAACGTAGGTTTATTTATTTTGGTAAAAAATTGAATTGACAGATTTAGCGTGCCTGAGGCAGCTCCGTTTACCGCCGTTCTGAAATTCGCAGCTGAGGAATTCAAAGTGCCTCCTCAAACCAGTGCCATCATCACTAACGGTATTAATATTCTTTTTCTATGTTGATCGATTTTTGTCGCCTTTTCTAGGACATGCTTTATCTTAATATTTTGAATTTTTTCGTGATTTTGGAATTAGGTTTTCAGTTGGATGTTTCTTAAAGTTCGATCCTTTCTGTAGTTCTCCTTTAAATTTGAGTTTGATTTATCAATCTTAATCTATATCTGGTTTCTGGTCATTGAATTTTTAAATTTTGCTATTTTGATTTTCATTAACCATCAAATTTGAGTGCAATCTGACAATTACTGTTTGTGGTGGTTCAAATTGTTTTGTCAGATGGAGTGGGAATTAATCCTCAACAAAGTGCAGGTACTTTAGATGCTTCTTATATTAATTGAATTTGTTCAATTATGTCAAATTTCAAGCATGTCAAGCTTGACAAGTATGACAATGTTGAACAAGAATAACATGTTTGATCAACATGACAATGTTGAACAAGAATAACATGTTTGATCAACATGATTTGCATGACATGTTTGAATAATTGCATGACATTTTTGAAAATGTCATTGAAATTATGAAATAAAAAACATCATCAATGACATAAGCATGGGTATTTTTGTCATTAATGGTGGCCGAAACTCTCCTATAAATAGAGCTTCGTCCATTGTTAGAAATCATCCCGAAACATCTTCTCTTTCTCCTTATAAACTCTTCTTCTTTTGTTTGTTATAAAAGAGAGTGTGAGAGTGTTCTTACTAGTTCGAGACGGATAATATTGTTCCGTTCTTGTGATTAGTGAAGACGTTTGTAATTCCTTTCAGATTGATATTATCATAGCCTTGTCCCGTGGACGTAGCCTAAATTGGGTGAACCACGTTAAATTTCGTGTCCCTTATTTTCTATATTTTTTGTTGTCTCAACTCAAATAACGTCATAATCCAACGCTTCCGCAGCGCGTACCACCTAACAGTGGTATCAGAGCCACTAGGTTGGAGTACTGTTCACAAGAAAGTTTCTGTTGGTGTATACATAATTTTAGTAGTATAAATTAAATACTATCGGTAAGTTCTGTCCAGTGAGCTTACTCGGGAAAAGTATTATTTATACGGTACTATATTTTGTATACTACGGTTCAAGGTGAAACGGTTGTTTTAAAATGACGACAAAATTTGATATTGAGAAATTCAATGGAAATAATTTTTCTTTGTGGAAGATGAAAATAAAGGCAGTATTACGAAAAGATAATTGTCTTATGGCAATTGAGATTAGGCCGGCGGATATCACTGATGATAAGAAGTGGGAAGAGATTGATGGTAATGATGTGGCCAATTTACATTTGGCGTTGGCAGATGGAGTTCTGTCCAGCATTGCGTAAAAGAAGTCAGCCAAAGAAATTTGGGATACGCTGACGAAACTCTACGAAGCCAAATCGCTACACACCAAAATATTCTTGAAGCGGAGACTTTACACTTTACGGATGTCGGAAACCACGTCGGTGACCGAACACATCAACGTTCTAAATACACTATTTTCACAACTCACTTCAATGGGTCATAAAATAGATGCAAGTGAACGTGGGGAGCTTTTACTCCAAAGCTTACCTGATTCATATGATCAACTTATCATCAACCTGGCAGGAAATTCTACCACGGATTGTCCAGTCTTCGATGATCTTGCGGCCGCGATTCTGGAAGAGGAAAATAGGCGCAAGAACAAGGAAGACAGATTGGCGAATTCTCAGCAGGCAGAAGCTTTGTCGATGGCAAGAGGAAGATCTATGGATCGTGGGTCGAGTGGGAGCCATAGTCGTGGTAAGTCCCAGACACGGAGTAAGAAGCACATTAAATGTTACGGTTGTGGTGTAAAGGGGCACTACAAAAGTGAGTGTCCAAATCCCAAGAAGAATGAAATTTTCAAAGGAAAGAGACCTGAGTCATCTAATGCTCAGGCTAGTGTAGCAGAAAATTTGAGTGATGGCGATATTATATGTAGCGAGGCATCAATATCTGCAGATGGCAGAGCGAAGTTTGATGACGTGTGGCTGATCGATTCCGGTGCAACATGGCACATGACGTCCCGTAGAGAATGGTTTCAAAATTATGAACCGGTTCGTGGAGGACAGGTGTACATGGGAAACAATCATGCCTTGGAGATCGCTGGCATAGGTACTATCAAAATAAAGATGTTCGATGGTACAGTTCGCACTATTCAAGGAGTTCGGCATGTAGAGGGATTAAAAAAGAACTTGTTGTCGGTTGGACAACTTGATGATCTTGGGTGTGTGACTCACATTGAAAATGGAGTCATGAAGATTATCAAAGGCGCGCTTGTTGTTTTGAAGGCAGAAAAGATCGCATCGAATTTATACATGCTTAAAGGTGACACAGAGCAGGGAGCTAACGCGTCGATTGCATCGGCCAGTTCGGCAGAAGAGATGACGATGTTGTGGCACAAGAAACTAGGCCATATGTCGGAGAAAGGTCTCAAGGTTCTCTCTGATCAAAAGTTACTCCCAGGGCTTACAAAGGTAATTTTACCACTTTGTGAGCATTGTGTTACAAGTAAGCAACATAGGGTTTCGTTTGGACGATCTATCAACAGGAGCAGCTGCATCTTGGATCTGATTCATTCAGATGTTTGGCAATCACCAGTTTTGTCTGTTGGAGGAGCAAAGTATTTTGTCTCTTTCATTGACGATTTCTCGAGGAGATGTTGGGTGTATCCAATCAAGAAGAAAGCAGACGTGTTTGAGTTCTTCAAAATTTTCAAAGCGCGGGTGGAACTTGAATCTGGGAAAAAGATCAAGTGCCTAAGGACAGATAATGGAGGAGAATATACCAGCCATGAGTTTGAAAAGTTCTGTCAACAAGAAGGTATCAAACGACAGTTAACCACGGCATACACTCCACAACAGAATGGAGTGGCAGAGCGGATGAATAGAACGCTGTTGGAACGAACGAGAGCGATGCTAAAGACTGCGGGCCTAGATAAACCATTTTGGGCGGAAGCAGTCAGATCTGCCTGTTATGTGATCAATCGATCCCCGTCAACGTCGATTGATCTGAAGACGCCGATGGAGATGTGGACGGGAAAGCCAGCTGATTATTCTCGGTTACATACATTTGGAAGTCCTGTGTACGTAATGTACAATTCACAAGAAGTCACAAAGTTGGATCAAAAATCCAGAGAGTGTGTATTCTTGGGTTATGCTGATGGTGTAAAGGGGTATCGCTTGTGGGATCCCACAAACCACAAGGTTGTCATCAGCAGAGATGTAATATTTGCAGAAGATAAACTGCAATTGGTAAGGAATGATAGCACTGGGAAAGAAAGTTCAGAGACTACAACGATAATGGTGGAAAATAGTCCAGAAGATCATGATACAGATTCCTCAGAAGCAGAATCAGAGCACGAAGAAGATCCAGTCGGAGGTGAGGCTACGGAAGTCCGCCGGTCAACTCGAGAAAGACGAGTACCGGGCTGGCTCTCTGAATACATTACTGAAAGCAATATAGCATACTGTCTTTTAACGGAAGATGGAGAGCCAACAACTTTCCAGGAGGCTTCTAGAAGCCAAGACGCGGCTCTATGGAGGACAGCAATGCAAGAAGAGATTGAAGCCTTACATAAAAACCGAACATGGGAGCTTGTTCAGTTACCACGAGGAAGGAAAGCCATTGGAAATAAATGGGTATATAAGATCAAGCGTGATGGCAATGACCAAGTGGAATGGTATCGTGCTAGACTGGTGGTAAAAGGATATGCTCAGAAAGAGGGTATTGACTTCAATGAGATATTTTCCCCGGTGGTTCGACTTACAACAGTCAGGGTGGTCTTGGCGATGTGTGCTGCATTCGACTTACATCTGGAGCAGTTGGATGTGAAAACTGCATTTCTTCATGGAAATCTTGAAGAAGAAATCTATATGCTCCAACCAGAAGGTTTTGCCGATATAGGCAAAGAGAACTTGGTTTGCAGGTTAAACAAATCTCTATACGGTCTCAAACAGGCGCCGAGGTGTTGGTATAAGAGATTTGATTCCTTCATTATAAGCCTTGGATACAATAGACTTAACGCAGACTATTGCACGTATTGCAAAAAGTTTGGTACGGATAACTCGTTCGTTATTTTGTTATTGTATGTGGATGACATGTTGGTCGTAGGGCTCAACATTGGTCGGATCCAAGAGTTAAAGGCACAGTTGGCTAGGGAGTTTGAAATGAAGGACTTGGGACCAGCAAACAAGATTCTAGGTATGCAAATTCACAGAGACAGAAGTAGCAGGGCGATTTGGCTGTCACAGAAGAATTATCTGAGAAAGATCTTGCGCCGCTTCAACATGCAAGATAGTAAGCCAATCTCAACCCCTCTCCCTGTTAACTTCAAGTTATCCTCTAGTATGTGTCCTAGCAGTGAAGCAGAGAGGATGGAGATGTCTCGTGTACCGTATGCATCAGCAGTGGGAAGTTTGATGTTCGCTATGATATGCACTAGACCAGACATTGCACAAGCAGTGGGAGCGGTTAGTCGGTTCATGGCGAATCCTGGAAAAGAGCATTGGGGAGCGATAAAGAGGATTCTGAGGTATATCAGAGGTTCCTCGGATGTTGCATTATGTTTCAGAGGATCAGATTTTACTGTTAAAGGCTACGTGGATTCAGATTATGCAGGTGACCTTGATAAAAGGAGATCCACCACAGGATATGTGTTTACTCTTGCAGACGGAGCTATAAGTTGGGCTTCAAAGTTACAGAGTGTTGTAGCTCTGTCCACTACAGAAGCAGAATACATGGCAGCTACATTTGTCTGTAAAGAAGCAGTCTGGATACAAAGGTTGGTTGAGGAGCTCGGGCACAAACAAGAAAGCGTTACTTTGTTTTGTGACAGTCAGAGTGCTT
Organism: Verbascum thapsus; assembly: GCA_963669365.1. Taxonomy (NCBI): domain Eukaryota; kingdom Viridiplantae; phylum Streptophyta; class Magnoliopsida; order Lamiales; family Scrophulariaceae; genus Verbascum; species Verbascum thapsus. The sequence continues at coordinate 19,665,325 of OY770107.1, forward strand.
TGCACATTGCAAGGAATCCAGTCTTTCATTCCAGGACAAAACACATTGGTGTTCACTACCACTTTGTTCGTGAAGCAGTGGAGAATGGGAGTGTTGACATGAAAAAGATTCACACTCGGGAAAACCTAGCAGATGTATTGACAAAGCCAATCAGTACCGACAAGTTTGTTTGGAGTAGATCCTCGATTGGCCTTACAGAAACATAGGCAACACGGACGGACAAGGCGAAAGGATGTGTGAAGAACTAATTTGTCGTTAGTCTTCAAGTGGGAGAATGTCAAATTTCAAGCATGTCAAGCTTGACAAGTATGACAATGTTGAACAAGAATAACATGTTTGATCAACATGACAATGTTGAACAAGAATAACATGTTTGATCAACATGATTTGCATGACATGTTTGAATAATTGCATGACATTTTTGAAAATGTCATTGAAATTATGAAATAAAAAACATCATCAATGACATAAGCATGGGTATTTTTGTCATTAATGGTGGCCGAAACTCTCCTATAAATAGAGCTTCGTCCATTGTTAGAAATCATCCCGAAACATCTTCTCTTTCTCCTTATAAACTCTTCTTCTTTTGTTTGTTATAAAAGAGAGTGTGAGAGTGTTCTTACTAGTTCGAGACGGATAATATTGTTCCGTTCTTGTGATTAGTGAAGACGTTTGTAATTCCTTTCAGATTGATATTATCATAGCCTTGTCCCGTGGACGTAGCCTAAATTGGGTGAACCACGTTAAATTTCGTATCCCTTATTTTCTATATTTTTTGTTGTCTCAACTCAAATAACGTCATAATCCAACGCTTCCGCAGCGTGTACCACCTAACAAATTATAGTTTCATTTCGGTGTTACATTTTGAATTTTTTGGTTACTCTGAAATGAAGCAAATGCATGTTTGACCAGAGATTTAATCTCTCTTTGTTGGCTGCTAAAATTTTTTATTCATGATGCTTGCATTTCCTAAACTTTTTGCATATAAGTGTACAGAGTATATAAGTGCTTGATCTTCTATTCTGGAATTTAACCACATACTCATGTAATTTACTATTGTTACACTTATAAATGTTTCTTCATACGATTCAATGAAGAAAATATGTTAGCATTTGAACTTGAAGAAGTCATTCGTCTCTGCAGCTCTAAGCACTTGTATACTCGCCTTTCTACACAATCTTGGCCTTTGGCTTGATGTTTGTACACCATTCTTTGTAGATATAGCAGTTCAATCATGAAACAACTTATGAACGTATCAAAGATACTTCTGGCTGTGTGTGTTTGTGATCTTATAACCTTTTGCTCAAAAACTTAAATGTTCACTGTTTTATCTTTAGGAGCAATATGCTCTTTAATTCATCTCTCCAGTTGTAATTATTCAGAAATTGTTACCGAACTAGGACCTGCTAACGAGGATTTAAGTCGGTCCATTTAAATCAAGGGTTAAGTGTTTACATGTTAGAAATTCCACTCAAATGTGTCTTCCCCTCTTTACTTTGTAGTTCTCATCATCTCATGTGGTGCTCCTATGACTTCAAATGCTGCAAATCTTGTTTCGGTATTTGGTTTGGTGATTTGTAACTCTAACCCAAATACATTGGATGAATTTCACAGGAAATGTCTTTCTTAAACATGGCTCGGAGTTGCGTTTGATTCCTCGAGACAGAGTTGGTGCGAACTTGGTGTCAGCTTAAGGTCAAGTTGCAGATGTTCTTATACATTTGATCATGCACTCTTTCCAGCTTATTTATACTTAATGGATTGTGAATGAGTATTCTCTTTATATAGATCATCACCATGGGACTGAAAAATAAATCCGATTTTGATACTCATCTCGGGATTGATTCTTAAGAGTTTAATATTAATATTGCTTAGACACTACTTTCTTGTTCGGTAAAAGTTGAAGTTCAAATTGAGCTCGTACGACCTAGTTAAACATGATAAAGTATGTGTAAAATCCAAGCTAATGATGAAATCTTTAGTTTCATTTCATGACATAATCATATAAACATCAGCAAACCAGTATTTGGGTAGAATCCATTAATAATTTGTTTCTTATTTGATGATATATGGGGTAGGGATGTTTGTACCAAAAATCATGTGTCTGAGTTATGGCTTAATGATGTAACAGGTGTATATTTGGATCATTTGAAGAGAGGCAAAGATGGGCAATAATTTTATTTGTTGTCGGCAGTAGCTTTACATATATAAGGAAATATTATATATTTCTATATATTTTTAGTGTTTTGGGTTGATTATATATATAAAATTAAGATAAATAAAAAAAATTATAATATATAACATCACTTATATTAAAAACACCAATTAGTCTCCCCCAAATGTATTTGACCGGTTGGCCGTATAATGACCACTTGCTGCTTTGTATCTAACGTAATTTTCAATTATTTTGGGCTGATCGGATATACCAAAGCATCATTGTGTTGTACTATATTTTTAAAGATTGTTAAATGAGAAGGCAATTTATAATTTAAAAAGAACAATGAATTTAAATTCTTATCTATACATATATAATTATAAGCACTTGAATCTGCAACATAAGAAGTGTCAATTTTATCTTAAAAAGATAGTGAGTTAATTGAACAATTAAATCAAGATTTTATTTTCCTAGTCTTATGTTACAACTTACATTAACTATTTTTACTTGATAAAATAATTTAAAACATATATATATATATATATATATATATATATATATAGAGAGAGAGAGAGAGAGAGAGAGAACAAAAATACAAAAAATCTGACCCATAAAAAAATCCACAACCCCCTCATTTAAACATTTCCACGTATCACCCCCACCGCCCAACTACCGGCAAACTCGCCGACCACCTGCCACGTCATCACTCCACCGGGAAACTCTCCTCTCTCAAAATTCATTTATACATATATCATATGGATATATACAAAACTCTTTCACACATATATAATCTCTTCAATTTGTATTCTGTTTGGATTATTTCTTGAGCATCATTGACAATCTCAAAAATGTCAAGCATGATTGTACAGAGATGAATTTAATTCATGCTAAAAAGTTCTTAATCGCGCTACTATGAATCCATTCTGCTGCGGCTCATCAATGGTAATCAACACCAATTCTGATATGTCTTCGTTGCAACCTCCGCCGTCCGATCAGATGAACCTAAGTCAAAGTTCTAGGTTTTCGTCGAAGAGCGATTCATTTCACGATCAAAATTGTGTGGTTTCGCATGTTACCAACGACAAAAACAAACATAATCAGAACAATCATGGCCGTGGATTGAAGATTATCAACGATGTTGTAGGGAACGGCATTTCTGGAATTTTGTATAAATGGGTGAATTATGGCAAAGGATGGAGGCTTAGATGGTTTGTTTTGCAAGATGCAGTGTTGAGTTACTATAAGATCAATGGGCCGGATAAAGTTTTGGTTGATCAGGAGACTGAGAAAGGATCCAGAGTAATTGGGGAAGAATTTGTTAGGCGAATGTCGAAGCGACATAGTAGCCATTATCATAATAGGAATGGTTCATTTGGGAAAACCAGGACGCCCGTTGGTGAAGTTCATTTGAAGGTTTTAATTTTTTTTCGTTATATTTACCAGATTTGTAATGTTCGTCATTAGAGTAATATCACTTCAGACATGTTAAATGTGGCTTTATGTGTGGATAATGATTTGTGTGAAATTATCTTTGAGGAATCATAGTGTAGAGGATTTTTATGAAATGGTTGCTTTTGCTTTGTTAATTAGTATTTGTGTTCTAGTGCTGTTCTTTGGTTTGATTTAAATTTTTATGCTTTATTAGCAGATTAGTAGTATTAGCTTGTGATTTTTGTCCTTGAATTTGAAATATTATGGAAGATAAGTTTTTTTTTTTTTTAAGTTTGATTCTGTTTGAATATATATCTATGTTGGCAATTGCATTATCTAATGAAGTTTATCTGTACTTTCTTTTTGCTTCCATTTGCATGATTTATATGTGTCAGGTGTCCTTTGTAATATAAATTGAATGATGTATAGCTTGCTTTTACATTTGAGTAGTTTCTTGTAGGTCTCATCTATTCGAGAGAGCCAATCAGACGATCGTAGATTCTCCATTTTCACGGGTACAAAGAGGCTTCATCTGAGGGCTGAAAGCAGAGAGGATCGGACGGCATGGGTGGAAGCATTACAGGCTGTGAAGCATATGTTCCCTAGGATGCCCAATAGTGAGTTAATGGCTCCAGTGGACAATGTGGTCATCTCTACGGAAAGGTTGAGGCAGAGATTGTTGGAAGAAGGAGTTAACGAGGCTGTCATTCAGGAGAGTGAACAAATCATGAAGAATGAATTTGCATCTCTGCAAAATCAATTGATGCTCTTGAAGCAGAAGCATTTGCTCCTTGTGGATGCGTTGCGACAGTTGGAGGTACAGAAAAGCTCTAAGAAGTCCAAATTTTCAAAGATTTGTGCCAGGGTAAATTACATGGACACCCGCTTTTGGAGACCCTAATTACGAAAAACACCCTTAAGTTCGAGAATTTGCCATAGTTTCCCCTCTTCCAGTAAAACATATTAAAATCCACACCTATTCGAGACTTTTAAAAACCTTAGGGTGCTCGTTGTAATTATCTAAAGGGGTATGCATGTAATTGTCCTTTTTGAAATAAGTTTTCTATAAAGTTTCTTTCTTGGTAGCTGTCTTTCTTGTGCTTTCTTGACGTGGTTGTAAATATTTTTCTCCAAGATTGTTTGCTTTGACTTGGGTATCTAACTTTTATTCTAGCATATCCTTATATACTTGAATAATTTAATGAAAATTTAATATAATGGGAAACCAGAAGACGTGTAAGTGGTCTTCTCATAACAACGTCTTGGTAGTTAGAACTATAGTTGATTCTACTTTGGAGCTTGTATACTAGTTTATTAGTAATTAATATCCAGTCAGATTGATGATGCTCAATTCAAGTGCAAGGTTTCTGCTTCATTTAGTTTCTTGTTCGGATTTGCTTCTCACTTCCCTCATTGAACATAAAATCCTTCTTTTTTGAGTGATTTGTTTGCACATTTTGTTTTCTATTAAGCTTGGGTGCTCATGTAATATTTTTAGTTTACCTGCAATTTTGTTAATGTACATTACACTTCTGCATATAAGTTGAAAAATCAAAAGTCATGCCTTGAGCCCATAGTGATGAATGACGAGGAGTCCTTATTTTTCAATTATTTCGTGTTATACTCCTTGGCTAAAAATGTTTCCTATTTTGTATAGACAGAAAAGGTGGATTTGGAGAATAAAGTCGTTGATGAGAGCCAAAGACCAGGAAAGGATGTCGGAGCATCCTCTAGATCAAGGCAAGAAAAATATAGTGGTATGCTTTAACATGTATGGATTTTCGGTTTGCGTCATTGAGTAAATGAGAACCAACCTGATTTACTCTATTTTCTAGCTGCATGATTAAGGCTGGAGTATGCATGTAATTATCCTATTTTAAGAAATAGATCTGCTACTGATAATGTCACAAATCTGCGGTATCTCGGCTGTCTATGTCAATATTTGTAATACATCTAATTACACTTTTGTATACTTTTACCAGACTGTACAAGTGAATCTGATGATGATAATGAAAGAATAAACGAAGCAGATGATGAAACAGATGAAGAAGACAATACTTTCTTTGACACCAGAGATTTTCTTTCGTCCAGCTCTATTAGAAGCAACGGGTCCGACTTTAGGACATCATCGTTTTCATCTTATGATGATGATGATGATGATGATGATAAACTTTATGCTTATGAAGGCGATGATAGTGTTGATCCTGACATTAGAGATGCTATAACAAAGTTTCCGTATGTTAAGCGTCGGAAAAGATTGCCGGACCCTGTTGAGAAAGAGAAAGGAGTAAGCTTGTGGTCAATGATCAAAGATAACATTGGGAAGGATCTTACAAAAGTATGCCTTCCAGTCTACTTCAATGAACCCCTCTCATCTCTTCAGAAATGTTGTGAGGATTTGGAATATTCATATCTTATCGATCAGGCTTATGAATGGGGAAAGAAAGTAAGTTGGTTAATAGCATTAGTTATATCATTTTATGGTGCCACTTGAGATCAGTTATAAGGAATTGTCTTGGGAAAGTTCTTTTACTCGTATGCTTATAATCTATCACCTTTAAACATTCTGATCTTTGTTTCATAATTTTTTTTATATAGGGAAACAGCCTAATGAGGATTCTAAATGTAGCTGCATTTGCAGTGTCTGGATATGCTTCTACTGAAGGAAGAATTTGCAAACCATTTAATCCATTGTTAGGGGAGACTTATGAGGCTGATTTTCCAGATAAAGGCCTCCGGTTTTTCTCAGAGAAGGTTTTAACTTTAACCTTGTATTTTTCTTGCCTTGTTGTACTCTATTGTTGTTTCTTTAATCGCCAATGCTCATTTTATGGATCAGGTGAGTCATCACCCGATGATTGTGGCGTGCCATTGTGAGGGTACAGGCTGGAAATTCTACGGTGATAGCAATCTGAAAAGCAAATTTTGGGGTCGCTCCATTCAGCTTGATCCAGTTGGAGTTTTAACTATTGAATTCGATGATGGAGAAGTATTCCAATGGAGTAAGGTACTCCAAAAAATTGACTAACTTTGTTTCAATTTTTCTTTTTGATTCCATTGAAAAACATAGACAGTGTAATGACAGGTAACGACATCTATATACAATCTTATTTTGGGGAAACTCTATTGTGATCATTACGGGACAATGCTGGTACAAGGAAATCATAATTACTCTTGTAAAGTGAAATTCAAGGAGCAATCTATCATAGACAGAAATCCTCATCAGGTGCTCTTCCTATTCTGGAATATATCTTCTCGACATAATGATAGATGGATTTTGCGATTTTCGATTATCGATGTCATAAGAATATAGATATTATATTTTATTAGTTAGAAAGTTAAGGATACCGAGGGCTATTCTGTAAGGCGAATTTGAAATTGCAGGTGCGGGGGGTAGTACAGGACAAGAGCGGAAAGACAGTAGCAACTTTGTTTGGAAAATGGGACGAGAGCATACATTACATTCATGGAGACTACTCCAAAGGAAAAAATCATGGATCTCTATCGGAAGCTCACTTGCTCTGGAAACGAAGCAAGCCTCCAAAGTTCCCTACCCGTTATAACTTGACACGCTTTGCCATTACACTAAACGAGCTTATTCCCGGAATGAAGGTAATTTTAAAAGAAAAATTTCATAGACCAGTAAAACAACATCATAATTCGCCCCAATATGATTGAATAGAATATTACAATTCCGTCTCTGGTCCATCGAGTTTAGAGTCATCATGGGTAATTTGAAAAAAAAACCATGGTTCTGGTGGTAATTATCAAACGAGTAAACAGTGTGCACGCAGTTATTCCTATATCCTTTTGGCTGCGATTTTTGACTAAATTTATGTTTGGACAAGAGATGAAATGTATACAAGGTCTGAAAACTCGCTTACTTCTTATACTGCTGCTCATCTGACCGGATTAATTACAACGGGCATTGCACAACTTTGTAGGAAAAGCTGCCCCCGACCGATTCAAGATTAAGGCCTGACCAAAGGTGCTTGGAAAATGGAGAATATGAATTGGCAAATGCTGAAAAATTGCGACTGGAACAGAGGCAACGACAGGTAACTGGTTTAAACATGTTTCATTTGTCATACTTGGTCTAGTTACTAATCGGTTTATGGAAATTAGGCTCGAAACATGCAAGAGAGAGGTTGGAAACCACGATGGTTTGCAAAAGACGAAGGATCTGATACGTACCGTTATATTGGTGGGTACTGGGAAGCTAGGGAAAAGGGAGACTGGGAAGAGTGTCCCGATATTTTTGGTCAAATACCCTCTGATCACGTTTCGGAATGAGTAAGAGGGGTTTTTAGTCTTGGTTTATATAGTAATAGTACATATTAGATGCTTAAATTTGTTTGTGATTTGTGGGCATAACCTGCAAATATATTATATTCATGAGATGTATCATGTATAGCCATTAGATGAAGCAACTAAGTTGTTTCAATGTATAAAAGATTCATAAGTTTTCTTCCATTTGTTTCAGTTTCTTCATCTTCCATGAGTTATATATTTTGATATATTTGTGCATGTGTTTTGAAATAAGATGTTGATATTTATTACCTCTGACAATGCTAAAATATTCATTTTATGGTAATCAAGGTTGTGAATATTTCTACATTTGACCCTTAAAAACCAAGCCAAATGATCCACCCAACAAAGGCCATGGCGGGTTGATCAGGTGTTGGAGAAGATCGACGTTGTTCATGCGTCAAATTAAAAACTTGATTTCACGTATATATTATTAAATGAAGAATTAAAAACTTAATGAATTCGAAATAAAAGACAGGGGTGAAAAACATTAAATTGTCGAGAGTGGGATTTGAACCCACGCCCTTTCGGACCAGAACCTTAATCTGGCGCCTTAGACCAACTCGGCCATCTCGACGTTATGAGAAGGTTTGATCTTTATCGATCCATACTATTGCGAAAATTATTTGTTAACCACGAAGAACATAATTGATTATTACTTATTATTCTTGAAAGTACTATCATATTTATAGTGTACTCATATGGCGAAAAAATCTATTTGATTATAGAAAAATTCTAGCTCAGTTACTTTTATTCTTTTTTTTACGTATGGTTTACAAGTAATAATTGGTAATACTATGATGTATCGAGAATGATGCTTCTGATGCATCCAATACAAATTATAAAATAGACTGATTTTTGTCTCATCGTCGATTCTTAAATGTGTGATTACGAATCATTGAAACATTTTCCATAATGATTCAGTAGATAAGCTAAGATTTATACCGTTGCTCTTTAACTCTTTGTGATCCACGGAAAGTTAAAAGGCATTATTAATGTCTGTTAATGTTATTTGCTAGTTTTGTCCTACCAACAACTGGCTGTTGCACACATGTATTGGCTCATTTTATCACATTTTTATGTCAATTTGTTTTTAAATTTTAATTTATTACACTAAGAATAATCACAATTACTATTTATAATGAATGAACTACCCATAATAATTTTTCTTCTATCAGTAGATTCTGATTTTTAGATTTTTTTTTACAAGTTGAATATTTTCTGCCAAATGTTTATAGACTATAAGCCAAGGAGAAGCTACATAACACTAAACTTAATAATGAAAATAAATCGGAATAGAAAGGTGCAAATGGACGCAAATAATTGTCATCATGTTTTTATGTCGATATTTGTGTTTCCCATTATGTTTCATTTCTTGGATAATTCGTTGTGGCATTTAGTGAAATTGTACCAATGACTTTCACTCATTGGGCACGTTGACAATATCGATCTAAAAAAAATAAATGACAATAATATCACATGAAATATAATATGAATGTCTTTTAAATATACATATAGTAACAAATTAAAAAAAAAAAATCAATAATAAAAGTTTCAATTGTTATCAACTTGCCACGTAGAAGGTAATGGTGACTCTGTGGCGGTGAGGGGCGGCGCCTCCATGTTTAATTAGGAGTAATAACCACCAACTGTAAAACCCTCTATAATGACTTTTTTCTTTTTCCCACAAAAAAAAAAATCTACGTTGAATATTGATTTTATATCTATCTGAGACGTGATAGGCCCATACTATAAATAATTAACCATTAAGCACTAATCTTGATTAAGTTTTATAAAGTATAAGTATTAATTTAGTTATTGTTTGTTTTGACATTAATCATTGAAGCACAAAGGGGTGGTGGATAGTAGGAAGCACGTCATAAGTTTGGTATAATCGGTATCATTTAATTATATGATACCAATGTTTGAAGTCATAGTCTTAATATTATTATATTAATACTAGGATTAGTGATAACCATGATTCAAATTAATTTATTTTCATACCCACGACAAAATTAGGAAGGAATCACATCCAATAGTCCATATTTAATTGTATTATTATCGATCTTCAATTGTCTTATTATTACTAAATCTTGTAATTAGAGCTTATCGAAAGTCCATTACTATGTATATAAATTTTTTTAAGACAAGTTTTGTAATCACAGTCTATAAAAATCTAATTTAGAAATTTGAAGTACCTTCAAAAATTAAAAAAAAAAATAGCTTGTCAAAATGTAATATATAAACCCTAGAAGAGTATTACTATTCTAAATCATCTAGAAGAGAACTTTTAAGAACTTGTAATTAAATTTGAGAGTGATCATAAAGCTCAATTATTTGCCATCAAATGGCTCCATATATGATTCTAAGTGTCCATAACTCTAGCTAGAAATGAAAACGATAGAGTATGGGTAGTTGAAAATACATACTTGATATCATGGTTTGCATTAAGAAATTGGTCACTTTTTATTAAATTAATTAAAAGTGGGTCATTTGAAAATTATTAAGATAGGGGATGGGGGAATTTATGATCCTTCACATCTATCCAGTGTTTTGAAATTGAATTGGATCTGATCAAATACAGTTTAAAGAGGAAAATATTTTAAGTTCGAGTTATGTTTATTGTTGAATCTAAATAAATAAAATATAAATGGATGATACTTTATCTTGTAAATAGTTTATAATTCCCAAAAAAAAACGTTTTTAGCCCCATATGTAGTAAAATTTCTCTAATTCAACATGCCCCTCATGATGAATATGTTATCTTGTTACATTCTTATTGCACGTAATCATATCCATTAAAAATTGTATAATTATATCCATATAGAGTAAATTGCACGTAAAGCATGTTTAAAGCAATATTTTTTTTACAATAAACACACACACTATATATATATATATATTTTTACATGCATGAGTCAAATCGTTTCAAGTTGCAAAGTTTGCATGGGCCTATCATATGCTAATAATTTATAATTTACAATGTAATGTAGTAGGATAGTTGATAAGCGGTTTCATTTAAAAAAAAGAAAAAATAAATGATAAAATTTAAAAATCACCCATGCATCATGTATTGGTCAACCAAATTGTGGTCTAGCCTATAATACTTTTTTCATTAAAAAATTAGTTGTACCCTTAACTCATATTCAGTAGTTAAAACAGTTTGCAGTTATTGTAAATATTAGTGGAAAAAATATATTCTGTGTTGAACAAGACTCAATGCGGTTTTGGAAAAATTTGAAAAAAAAAAAAAAAAAAAACCGTGACACGTTGTTTGTAGAATTTTAAGTTATCGTATTTTAGATTTGCTTAGAGTTATGACGACACGAATTACCAAATTGAAACTTGTTTTGAGATGAAGACGTTTAGACCGTTTTTATGGTTACAAATCGATCCAAAATTCGTCACTAGACATTCTTTTTGATTTGTTCAAAATCTTTTTTGTTTATTCGAGTTATTGAGTGGGGCCCAAATTTCGCAACGCCTCATCTCGTGTGATGATGTACTTTTGAGCCAAATTTAGTTGTGTTATGAGTTTATTAAGTTATTACGGTTGAAATAACTGTATGAGTAGAAAACGCTAGTTTTTTATTTATTTAAATACTAATAACAATTTATATTTTCTTGAACAATTCTGAACTTAATAAGAAAATATTTTGTTTTTGCAAAATTTTGAGTACACTTAATTTTACTTTCATAAGCTTTGAAGACGTATTATTTAATCTTTACACAATTGATTAATTCCGCTACTTTAATACTTTATCTTAATAGCACATGAAAAAGATATATAAAACAAGCTTGAAATAATACCAAGGAAAAAAAATAAGTAGCAAGTGCATTTGGTCTACTCATGATCATTGCATCATGCACTATAACCACTAACAAATAGATAAGATGGTTTGGCCATTTACATTATAAAAGATGAGTATATATAATTTTATAAATCGGGGTTAACATTTAGTAAAATTGTAACATTTTATTGACAAATAATATGAAATAAGCAACATCATAATCTATGGATATGATTTAGGATAAATAAAATTTTTATTGCAACTTTATGCGATATTAGTTGTCATTACTATATTTGTAATAATCGTGCATAGTTCTAGATAGTTGCGATGATGATAATACCTATATTTCTTAGTCGAGAAAAGGGAACTATAAAACAAAAAGAGAGAGAGAGGATATTCTTGATAAATGACCAATTAGAGAACTCTAACCAAGGATTAACGATCTTAATTCGAAATTAGGTTCGAACATTGTGGATTAGGATGGTGACTAGAGATGAAAATGACAACTAATTTAATTACAACCTCTTTCCCCAAACTATAACAATATGTAGCGTGACAATTTCTTTTGTATGTAATTAGTGATAATAAATTTTGAAATTTTTATAGATATTTTGATAAGATGAAAATATTGGGATCTAAAATATGAAAAGATATAATTATTATCCTTCATTTTCCATTGACAATTAGTTAATTAGGCCCTACTTTACCATTCATCATGCACCACCATTTCCAAAGCTTAGATGAAATTGTTACCTCATTTGATTGACATTAGAACTAACCAAAATATAGGCTACAAAATAATATTTATTTAACTAACTATTTACTTGAGTCTATGCAAACCCTTGAATTTTTTTCAATAAATATTCTAACTTCACATCGAATATAAATTAATAAATAGCTTTAACTTTGCCAACATTTTAGAATAAAAATGATTAGTCTATAATTCCTAAGTTGACAGAGTTTAATACAGATGGCACATTGCTAGTTATCTCCGCGTTGTGATAATTGAGATTCAATAAATTGTTCAACAACCATTGAAACTTACATTAGAAAATTGAACACAAAACTCTGAAAATTATTTAAATCCTCTTAAATAAACAAACTAGGTAATACAATTAATCGTGCACTTATTTGGAAACATGGGATTATTTTTAAATTAAAAAAATTTGTGTATAAATAATGAATAGTTTTTTTTTTATTTACCAAACTAAGAGACTCGAATTCTATAACTAATATAATTAAATGAAGGATAATTATTACTAATCACCATAATTAATTATCCAAATTTCAAAAAATGGGTCATCGGATAGTGCGCACTGCGCAACCTATAAGAAACAAAATCTACATGAATGGCATTCTTGTAAAATAATATAAAAATAGAGGATAATTTAGTACCAAAAATGACATCTCTTGGCCCTTTTTCATCTCTTGTCACTATGAACTCAGAGAGATATTCTCTAGCCACACAGAGGGTATATTCGTCATTATACATAAGTGTGTATATACATACATTCCGACATACACGATTCAGTGTATCTATAGGTTACCCAGAGCATTTATATTTTCTGCCTTTGCTTTTTCAGTTTCTTGTTCCTTTATTTATTTCATCTTTCATTTCTCTCTCCATCTACACAAAAATCCTGTGTTTGTTACGGTTTTCACTTTGTTCTTCACAAAGCACTGAAATCAATTTAGAGATGCCGGAGAACTGCTACCGGAGCTGGGTTTCCGGTTATATATTAATTTTCCGGCTATAACTGAGTCCAAACATCCCTTATTTTGTTAGCTGATACAGAGAATAACTTTCTAATTTTTCCCCAAAAACAAATAGAAAAATGCCTGAAACACTGTTATACCTAGAGCCAGCTGAAAATGAGCTGAAGAAATGGAAGGAAGATAGTTTAGAGAGTGAAAATGAGACATTATTAGGGCACACAACGACCACCACTACCACCCCGAGATCAGTTATCATTGTTCCGAGAAGCAAATCTCAGGTTAGAGTAACACCTACTTCAGTTTCTGATACTGTTACGCCTAATGATGTTATCGAGAAACATCTCCCTAATGGAGATCTATACATCGGAACATTTTCAAACAATACGCCACACGGATCCGGTAAATACTTGTGGAAAGACGGGTGTATGTACGAAGGGGAGTGGAAGAAGGGGAGAGCGAGTGGAAAAGGTAAATTCTCTTGGCCTTCTGGCGCGACTTTTGAGGGTGAATTTAGGTTGGGGCGTATGGACGGGACTGGGACGTTTATCGGGCCTGATGGTGATATGTATAGAGGCTCGTGGTGTGGGGATCGGAAACATGGGTATGGGGTTAAGCATTATAGTAATGGGGATTACTATGAAGGGATGTGGAAGAAGAATTTTCAGGATGGGCAAGGAAGGTATTTATGGAAGAATGGGAATGAGTATGTTGGGGAGTGGAAGAATGGGATGATTCATGGAAGGGGTGTTTTGGTGTGGAACAATGGGAATAGATATGATGGAAATTGGGAAAATGGTGTTCCTAAAGGACATGGTGTTTTCACTTGGCCCGATGGGAGTTGTTATATTGGGTGCTGGTCTAGTGATTCATGTAAAAATAGTAATAGGAACCAAATATTGAATGGGACTTTTTATCCATCTCATAATTCCAAGAATGTTAATGGTAATGGTGAAGGTAATGGTGATGATGAGGGTATGAAAGGATATTTTGGTCATAAATTATCGGCCCCGTTAATAGTGGTGGGAGAGGAGAGTGTGGATTTGGTGATTGGAGGTGTCGGGGAGAAGAAGAGGTCGTCGGTTGAAAGCGGGGTGGCGGATAGAGCTTTTCCCAGAATTTGCATTTGGGAATCTGATGGGGAAGCTGGGGATATAACTTGTGATATTATTGATAATGTGGAGGCATCGATGCTTTACAGAGATGGGTTTGTGTTGGATCGAGATATGATTAAGCAGTTTAGGAGGAACCCTTGTTTTTCCAATGGGGAAGTGAAGAAACCGGGGCAGACTATATCGAAAGGGCATAAGAATTATGAATTAATGCTAAATCTCCAATTGGGTATAAGGTATTAATAGTGCTAGTGTTAATTGAAATTGATTGAGATGTTTATTTTTGTTGTGATTTTAATTTGTTGAATTTGGTTTGTGTTGATTGTTGTTTAGGTACTCTGTGGGGAAGCATGCTTCGATATTGCGTGACCTTAGGCTGAGTGATTTTGACCCCAATGAGAAGTTCTGGACTAGGTTTCCACCGGAGGGATCAAAAATCACGCCGCCTCATCAATCCGTCGATTTTCGGTGGAAGGATTATTGTCCAGTTGTGTTTAGGTAATTAGCCCTTTTTAACTTTCCTATTCTATATGTTTTAGAATGCAATTCTTGATATACCATTTGGAGTTTATATATCACATATGAGCATAGATATGTACTTTTTTACATTATAGTAGTTAGCGGAACATTCAATTATATGATTTATGTTGTATATTCCGAAATATTGATTTTTCTTTAATGTCGTATTCAGACATCTAAGAGAATTATTCCAAGTGGATCCCGCTGATTACATGTTAGCCATTTGTGGAAATGATGCTCTGAGAGAGCTTTCGTCGCCGGGGAAGAGTGGAAGTTTCTTTTACTTGACACAAGATGATAGGTTCATGATCAAGACAGTGAAGAAATCAGAAGTCAAGGTTTGTTGCCACTTCTTTGACTTGTTAAATATTATAATGAAAGTCGTTATCCTAGATTATTTCAACAACATGGTTAGCACTTAGCAGTAATCAAAATGTGTGTTTGGCCCCCACCACTTTAAAATTTCTTGATTGGGCGGTTTCAGTTTGGTGGAAAGTTCTTGAATGCACCAGGACTTGGATGCACCAAGGGGGCCATATTATGCCACATCAGCATATACTGCTTGCCAGTGCTGATGTGGCGTATTCAGACACCAACTTGGTGTTCAACAATTGGTCTGTAGAAGTACTTTTTCCCAGTTTGGTCTGGTCATCTCTTGGTAGATTATCAATTGAAAAATTAAGGTTGGGTTATTTGTTATCTTCAGGTCCTTATTAAGATGCTTCCTAGTTATCATCAACACGTTTGTCGTTATGAAAATTCTCTGGTGACAAAGTTCTATGGAGTCCATTGTGTCAAACCAGTAGGAGGTGTCAAGGTATGTGATTGTTGTTATTATTTTGGTTTTATGTTATTACAAGTCTCTACCAAATAATTAACTTATGCCATGTTCTGTTGTAATTTAGACTCGGTTTGTTGTGATGGGAAATATGTTTTGCTCCGAGTATCGAATCCATAGAAGGTTTGATTTGAAGGGATCATCCCATGGCCGGACAACTGATAAACCTGAAGGAGAGATAGATGAAACCACTACTCTCAAGGATCTTGACCTCAACTTTGTATTTAGGCTTCAAAGAAATTGGTATCAAGAATTGATCAAGTTAGTGTTCTTGGCTCTTTTTGGCCTCTAAATTGCTCTAATTTGTTCTTTCTTTTCATCTTGGCATTTTCCTGATTGGTTAAATGTTTTATGCAGACAAATCGATCGTGACTGTGAGTTCTTGGAGGCGGAGAGAATTATGGATTATAGTCTCTTAGTTGGTCTTCATTTTCGTGATGTTAGTACAGGGGACACAATTGGGCTATCACCTTTTCTGTTGCGTACGGGTAATTATTAATGCCATACAAATATCTTTATTGATTAGTTTAGTTTCTCAATCATGACAAAGAAGATATGCTTATATCGAACTGTTTGCTTTGCAGGAAAGAACGACTCGTACCAAAATGAAAAGTTCATGCGTGGCTGTCGTTTTCTTGAAGCAGAATTACAAGATATGGATCGGGTTTTAGCTGGCAGGTATGGATATTGAACTCCATAATTTTGCTTCTGTGCATTGTAGCAACACCCTCACTTGAAATTTTTTGTGGGTATAATTAATATTTGTGAAATTTTTAGTAAGTTTGAGCATGGTTTTATTAGCAGCTCTATTCCATTAATACTTTTGTGCAGTAGTATTCGATCTCATTTTCATTCCATATAAATGCACTATTCTTGGTTTGGAATTTTATGGTTGTATTTGTTGTTTGATTAGGAAACCTTTGATACATCTGGGGGCCAACATGCCAGCACGAGCAGAGCGTGTGGGTCGAAGGAGTGATTTTGATCAGTACACTCCAGGGGGGTTTAGCAATTTAATGCCTTGTCGGAGTGGTGAAGTGTATGAAGTAGTCCTCTATTTTGGGATCATTGATATCTTACAAGACTATGATATCAGCAAGAAGATCGAACATGCATATAAATCCTTACAGGTCGATGCTACCTCGATTTCAGCTGTTGACCCCAAACTGTACTCCAAAAGGTTCCGGGATTTCATCGCGAGAATATTTATAGAAGATAGGTGACATGGCACCAATGATATATATATGTATATGTAATACCAAAAGCATTGGCTGAGGAAGGCATTGGAGGTTTGGGGATTTCGGGTAGACGACTCATGTGGGGCACACGGCGCAAGAGAGGGACGATACAGAGGTTGGCTAAATTTTGTGGGATGAGCAAATAGCAATGGTTGTAAAGTCGTATGTTGTGGGAGAGGGGTAATATTGGAATTTTTGGGTTATTCGTTCCTTTTTGATAGAGTATTATAATGTGAAGGTGTTTGACTGATGGTGATAGGGGTACATAGGAAACAAGGTAGGTGTTTTCCCAGAAAAAAGATAAAAAAGAAAAAAGTATGAGAGAGATGGGGATTTGAATTGAATAATGAATGTGTACAGAGAGAATGGTTTGGAGATAATGAAATTTTTATATTGAGATTTTTAAACAAAAGCTTTCTTGATTATGTGAATTTTTTTCATTGTTCTTCAACTCTTATTATTGAATTTATATAAAGAGAAGATGATAAGAGAATAGAGAAGGTTAGATATAAAACATGAAAAGAAGAGAAAGCAAATAACAAAAGATGTCTGTGTTGCCCCAGGCCAGCAGTCCTTTGACTCAATAATAAATCATACTATAATTTTTTTAAACAGCACATTTTTTTCTTCTTTAAAAGAATATAAAGAATTCATTTGATACAAAAAAACGTATAATTCAATCCTATTTACACCATAATGCTTATTACACTCAAAAGTTCTATTATTGAAACACACATATTTTGATTCGAACAGAAACCGAACCCAGCAAACTACATGTATCTTTGTAATAATTTTGAAATTTAAAGTGAAACTAAAATTTGGTTAAAAGATTCATGTGATGTGATGTAATTCTTTCGAACTTGGTGGGCAAATTGGTCAATTTGAATAAAAGACACTGTGAGGGGGCCCACCTTCTATACTGTAGTATCTATTATATAGCTCCGAATCCGATGATCCTATGCCATTAGTAGTACTCTCTGTCACTTTGCACTCTTCCTCTTTTTCTTTTTTTCTTCTTTTTTTTCATATTAGTCTTTATTATTATTTAATTTTTATTGTCTAAAAATAATGGTATATATCAAGTGAGGTATTAATTTGTGCAATTATTAACTCCAAATGTTAATCCTACTGGATTGTGATCATGGAATCATTATTAGAATTCAATACTCACTAAAAGATGATTAAAAAGCATGTCTTTATTAGTCTATTAGTGCCTGATTAAGTCAAATTTGTCATTCTCCAGTACGCTAATTATGCCTCGAAAAGATTACTTTTTTTTTTATGACAAGGAAACCCGCAGCCGCTACCGTTAGGTGCACACTAGGTAAACTATGTATAGTTGATTTTAAACTATTAATTTAAAAATCGAGCCTCAAATAAACTAATTTATTATTCAAATATTACACGAGGATTCAAGCTCAAAAACACTTTGCTCAAGCAACTAGATTTGTCTTACACTAATTCTAATTTCGTTAATTATTAGTGCAATAATGCAATGCAATGCAATGACAGGCATAAAAGCACAAGAACCCATTTATAACAATTGTACTAAAGTTGGTTTAATATATAAATACGAAATTAATGCGTTTATTTATTTTAGTACTTAAAAAGTTAATTTGTCCACTGAAATTAATTAATTCCCAGCCGTCGATGTCAGGGAAGATAAATTTAAGTGGAGCAGCCATAATTAATGATATTTAGCTGGAAAGATTGTCATTATTTATTAGTTATTTGGCATTTTAGTCATATTGATAATGGATCATTTTGGTCACAATAATTTTGAATAATTTCATTTCTTGAAATTCTAAACTGTTCATAAAATATAGTATGTGAACTTTATATAATTTAAAAAGAATTGTAACTTATTTTGTAAGCTTAGTTTAACCTCGTGATTATCATTAATTACCACTCCATATTGAAATACGTGATAATGTTTGAATTAGATTTCATTCTTATTCCTTACGCTTTGACATTCGCTTAGAAATACTAAATTATGTAATTAAATATAGTATCTAATACATAGTTTTGAAAATTAATTACGTTTGTGACTTACTTTGTAAGCTTGGTTTTACTTTATCCACGTGATTATCATCGCCACACTTTATTTCGATCAAATAAATATGTTATGTAATCCACTTGTTGTTTGATTATATTTGTGGGTTGGATTATCTCATTATTATTATTATTATTATTATTATTATTATTATTATTATTATTATTATTGAGATACATATAAATTGAAATAATTATATAGGGTGGCCTATGGACCACTAAATACTATTAATTTTAATGTCCATTTCCAATAAACTAAGAGACTACTTATGGCAAAAAGAATAAGTGATTTAGAAACTCCACTTGGATTGTAGGGGCATTATGTCTCCCATTTTATGATATGTAATTATCAACAAGTTTCGATAGACTATGAATACCCTTGATCTAGATTAGAATTGACATGATTGCATATATAGATTTGAATTGTAATTTATATATATATATATATATATATATATATATATATATATATATATATTTTTTTTTTTTTTTAACATATCAAACAAGGAAGATTATATTAAATTAAGATCATCTAGAAGAGAATTAAGCAAAACGAATTTCCAATATATTTTGAGTAATATACCTACCATTTTGATTGTTAAACTTCCAATCTTCAAGTGTGTGCCACAAAATTAATGTGAATAGACAAAACCATCTACATATGTTCTTGTTAGTGAAGACATGTCACATTGTGGTAGGTAAATCATTGAACTTTATATTTATGATATAATCTTAATATATATTTTCAGTAAGAAAAAGTAGAAATTATAATGATTAATATACGGTAAAAAATATAAATTTTTTTTTTAAAATAATCACAACCATTTTTATGGTATGAATTCTTTACTAAAATTATTGTATATGAGATCGATAATTTTTTGAGAATTGTCGATATTGATGTTAAATTCTAAAAAAAGTAGATATCAAGTTAAACATGAGGTTCCACGAGAGGGGACAATTTGCGACCATTTCCATGATTTGGTTAAATTGTTAATATATTTTCTTCTTTTAAGAGAACAAATAATTAAAGCCTTTTATGTGCCATAATTCTTCAACCACCTTGGAAAAGATGGACGTAAAGCAAGTTTATGATGATGTCGGGTTGATTTTTGAAAATAATATATGCCTAAATCTTTAGAAAAAAATGGCTTCTAAATTAAATAAAGAAATCGAAAGAAACGACTTACAATGAGTCGTAATCAATTCATGAAATAAGTCAATAGAACTTTGCTTTAGGAGACTTTATTATCCATCCCAATTGGGCCACAGAAAGATGGGCTCTTTTGAAAAGTTCTTAATTACTATTTTCGAGGTCCAAATACACTATAACGGACAACCTCTCGTTTAATATAGATTGGCCCAATACATATATAAAACTTTGACTTAATGGGCTTGTGCCAGATTGACCCAAATATAGAAGAGAAATTAAATTACAAATTAAAATATAGTACTAATAATCTAACAAATATACTATGTTATGTATTGTAACTTGTAAATAAACATAAATTTCTCTAAAATAGTAATAATGATTCCTTTAAGTCATAACCCATCTTCTCCAAATTGGGTTTCACGGCGAACTGCAGCATCGGCGGCGGCCCACAAGCCAAAGCCAAGGTATATTCCGACCACTCCGGAATATGCTCTCTCATTACACTCTCTGTTATAAAACCCACACTGTATTTCCATTCTTCTTTTACACTCTCTTGCACCACGTACCAAATCTTCACCCTCTCAGGGTATTTCTCTGCCCATCGATCCAGTTCATCTTTCAGCAGTATATCATTTTCCGTTCGATTCGCATAGACGATATACATTTCAGTATCATCCTCTGGCTCCTTCATAATCGCCTGCATTACTTGATAAATCGGCGTAATCCCCGTTCCGCCGGCGATCATGGCGAGTTTCTTGGCGAATCTTTGTTTTCCTTGCACTGAGAAATGACCTTTTCCGGCGTATTCAATGTGGCCCACCGGTCCTTTCACGTCGATGAACGAGCCCAATTGCATTGAATCGAGATACTGTGACATTAATCCGCCGTTTGGGAATTTTGGGTGAAATCCCTTGAAGTAAATCTTCACAACGAGCTCGAAGTATCCGACGGCGTCGACGCCGCTCGACGGCGTGTACGCTCGCATGCAGAGCTTCTCATCAATTGTGGCGCAGATGAAAATATGTTTTCCGACTGGTAATCCTAGTGTCTGCTCCTCATCTGGCAACGCGAATCTGAATAATCTAACGTCTTTTGAGAGTGAAGTTTTCGCGATGAGTTTGCAGGGGATTTTTTCGCGCGGCACAAGCGCGACGTTTCTAGCCGCCGCAGCCGGTGGCGATGGCGGCACAATTTCTTTGATTGAATACAGATTACTCGGCGGCCCATGGACAGAGTTATTCGGCGATGATTCATATCCAGTTTTAATCAGCTCGCCGATTCTGTAATCTTCGAGCATTTTCTTGGCTTTATCGGAATGTATGGCTTCAAATTCCTCAGTACAATCTGTGCCGGCGTTGATGATGATGCTGTCGGAGCCGCCAGGGTGGTCCTTGAGGAAGCTCGTGCAGTCGTACACGTGGCCATGGACGATGATCCATGCTGAGTCACTGGAATTGTGTTTTTTAACCTCAGAAATGTAGAATGTTTTTGAGTTGGTATTCATGAATGGGGAAGAAATACTCTTCTTCAAGTTTTGATTCTCCGGCGAAGATTTCTCGAGGTGCCGCTCTTTGGCCATCCATCCGCCGGAGAGGTTTCCGGGCTGAGTTGGGTGCTCGAAAACGATCCCAATTTCTTGTTTGTGCGGTTTACACATGTTAGTTCTTATTCGGAACCAGCAATTATTCATCATACCCTGAGAAATTATCGTAAAGCAATTGTTAGTCCACTAAAACTATTCTCTTCAAGTACGTTTTATGTGTATCAATTGAGTATATTTTATACTTACCGTAAGATTCCAGTTAAGTTTCTCGGGTTGTGTGTTGAGTGTCTCGTCCCAAGCTCGAACTGCAATTTCCTTGGCACCGAGCAAGTCAAGAACCTCTACGTCTAGTGACCAGAAACACCAACACCAATATTTTCCGTATTTGTTAGGCTTCTCCGGATGGTCCAGAGCGCAAATGCGCCATGTTTCACCGCCATCCATAGTCACCTCTACTCTCGTCACTTTTTTCCCGCCCCCTATTTTAAGAAGCATAAAATTATTCATTAATATTTGGATGTTATATGTACTTAAATAATCAAATATTGAGTTAAACGCATGCATGCCTAAAATCAGTATTTGAATTATATACCATAAATATTAATTGAAATAGCAAACCTCAGATCATAGTTTGGCGTTTGAAAAATTGGAGAGACAATACAATATAATGGTCATAACGGAAGGAAAAGAGCCAAAACTGAAGTAATTATAATTTATTGTCCATTTTTATTTATTTATATTTTTCTGATCATACTAAGATTGGTAGGTGTATTTTTTTAATTTATTACTAAAATAGTCCAACATAGTTGCAAAGGGCACCTAAGATTCTGGAGCTATATATTAGTCAAATACTGTGTAACCGTCTTATTAATTCCTCAATCAATAATTGATACTAAAAAAGTGGAATACGCAAAATAAACAAATATAAATTCTCCCAGAAATAGTAAATTCATTTCTTATAAAGATATATTGTAGCATAATATATACAAGAAGTATTTTTTTTAAAAGGAAGAAAGTTATGTTAATTAATTAACCAGGGTCGTATCCCATCTAAATTCTAATGGTTAGCTTTTGGTTCTGGCACCTTTGACCCTTCGAAGTAAGAAAAAGATGTCTCTTGCAACATAGAATATATATATATATATATATATATATATGTATTGAAATTAAAATAATTATGAATTATATATGCCAAATCATTCTTTGGAATGAAAACGAGTTCATCTTTAAGCAGATGAAACTATATAATTTATAATTAGATTATATATATAATTTCTTGATCTATGCGAAGGCACGAGAAGACATTTTTGGTAGTCGGTTGAATCACACAAAAACAAAACCTGAGATTTGCAGTGTTATCCACAATTGCTACGTACGATGCATGTTGATATTATATATATAGTGAGCAATTTAATTCTTAAAAGTTTCGTGACAAAAATAAATTCAACTTAGATCGAATCAAAACAAATATAAATTCAACGACACAGCCTTTTTTTCTTTTTTTTTTTTCTTTTAAAGATTGGTCACTCACCGGAATAGGCGTATCCCTTTATCGTGTAAGGCCTCTGAGTTGTAAATGAGTTGATGGGAAGTATCTCATCGTGACACGGTGTTGTAATAACCGAGTTAATATTCAACTCGTTGATGATGTACTCGGGCTTGTACCACCAAGCTGCAAATATACATCATCGTACGTATTCAAAATAAACGTCAATGATACTCATTTATTCACAAAAATCATGTATTGGATAATTATTGACATTTATAGTAACGTGATAAGTTGAAATTATTTTAAAATTAAAACTATAAACAAAATTAATACATAAAATTTTAATTCGACAGCGTACATACCTTGAGCATCAGCAAGTTGAGCATCAACATGAGAAGGAAGAACCCTATTATCCTTATAATGATAATAACTATCAGATTCCTTGGTAGTAACAACTATACGTTTCAACCATTTCACCATTCTTCCACCAATAAATCCCGGAATTATAATCCTCACCGGAAAACCATGATCCGGCGACAATCTTTCACCGTTCTGCATGTACGCCAATATAATATCCCTAGTCGGATCCATCGCTATTTCTTGCTTCAAACTCGTCCCGTATTTCGATCCCCCACCTCCGGGCAAATCCTCCGCTCCTTCAAAACAAACATTTAGAGCACCCTTTGTTTTACTCATAATACCGCAGCGTTTGAGGACGGCGCGTAGAGGCACGCCCCGCCACACCGAGGTGGAAACCGCGGCGGCACCCCAGTTGAAACCCATGATTGGTTTAATCATGTTCTGTTCCTTGCGGCGGTTGCCGGCGCAAACGAGGGACACCGGAAATTCTTTGCTCGGAAACTCGGTTACAAGTTGATGCATGGTTAATTTCATCGGGTTTTTTACTAGACCGGTGATTTCGACGGTCCAATCGTCCCAGTCAGCTTTCGGGACCGGTCCGTGGTTGCGGACGTAGTGGAGCGGCACCGGGGTGATGAAGCCATGGTGCATGAGGCGTTGCAGCGGCGCCTCCGCGTTGAAGGGGTGTTTTCCGGTGAGCCTCACCTGTTATAAAATATATGACTATTAGTATTAGATATAACCATTCAATAAACCAACATGTTTACTAATAAGTAAGTTATAGGTTAATTAATATAACAACTAAACCAGTTGTACCATGGAGGGGTTACGTTTCACCCAATTGTCGACGGTGAATTTGTCTCGAGAGTCGAGAATCGAGGGCTCGAGGTCGGAGTTGGCTTTCTTTATAGCCAACATGTATTCATTTTTGTCGTCATCATCTTCATCAGAGAAAAAATTGTCGAGTTTAATGCTTTCATTAATGGGTTTATCGAGAAATGATAGGTCGGTTGAGGGAACGAATTTGTGCCCACGAACCGGGGAGTCGGGCCGGTGGTGGGTTGTTGGGCCGGGTTTTATGGGACGTGTGATGTCGGAGAAACCCGGTTCGTGGTGACTGAACCGGCGGTTGTCGATGGAGGTCGCCATGTTGGACCGGTGGTGGTATGTGGGAAATAAAGAGGGAGAAAATGATTTTGCCTCTTTTCTATACTAACTTATAAATTATGTTTTTGTATGTAACTATAACTTCTGGTTTTGTTTAAAAAGTTTGGAACTTGGTTTAGTTTATATAGAAGGGGATGTGCACTATTTCTCTAGTAAAAACAAACCTTATGGCAAATAGCCATTATTTTATGCCAAGAGTGACGTCATGTTGATTTACTATAAATACTAGACTTTATATTAATCACATATTATGTACAATTTTTTTTTTGTCATAGCTTTTAATGCTACCTATTCGAAATAGAAATTTTCCAATAATGGAACATTCTATGCTTGATCGCATATTAGTTATTGTAATTAAGCTATTTACTTTTGGTTTTCAGATGAAATATGTGTATAATTAATATTTACCGTTATAACTTGACAACTTTATTATATCAGTACGTAGCATACAAGAAAAACTAAAAGATAATAATATAATATATTTCTCGATAAAATCAAAAAGAAAAAGATGATTTTAATTGTAAATAATAAGATGTAGCTTATATTGGTGGAGGCATATCTGGGCCAGATGGTACTTCCCCATATTGTAAAAGCATCCAAAAACATGCATAAAGCTTTTGATTTTGGTGCTTACTCATGGTTGCCAATCTAGACTTGCGCATAAGATATATACATATATATATATATATATAAGAAAAAATGTGTATAAAATGGCCAATCTACCATCCTTCGAGTTATATTTTGAGTATGAGTAGTCTAGTCTCTGTCTCCCAAAATTTATCTCGTGTACAAATATTTAAGTGTAACCCTTATATCGCGATCCAATTCTTAATTGGGGCATACAATTTCAAATCTATTTGTAAAGTTTAGTACTCATATTTGGTCGAGTTTATTTTATCCATCAGTGCATGGAAAAGGACAAAAGGTAGACAATCAAATTAAGAACTATTTAATCATGGGAATATCAATTCAAATCATGGGATAATCGACTATTATCCTAGGAATAGGAACTTATATACAGCTAGCTAGTCAATCGCCCTTAATTACTATATTATATGAAAAAAAAAAATATGGATTTGTTCTGGGATTTATAGGCTGAACGCATATCCCAAAGATATCATTAGTGTACATTAAACAAGGTGATTAATCTATTAATTGTGGGGGTTTGAATCATGCATTTATTGTAAGGACAAAATAAAATTGGCTTCTAAATTAGTCAAAACCAATCATTTAGCCAATGTTTGTGGAAAATGGAGATTGTAAATTAAAGATTATAAGGGCAAATGTAATATTTGTGCATGGGTAGTGGCGTATGGGAATTCCAACAGCCAAATGATTGGAAAAACATGGGGCAACATATGTTATTATGGATCAATTAGAAATATGAAATATATGAAAATTTGAAAGGGTCACAATGGCCTTTAGGTGAATCATGGAGTCACCTTGGTATTTGATCTGTTTTGGAAAATTGAAATCTTATATGGGTTTTAAAAATTCTATAACATATTGGTTTAAAAGATTTTGGTGTGTCATATATTATATATTTGAGATTAATTTTTTTATTTTTCAAATGTGTGATACATAACACATTAAATCTCTTGAACTCAATATATTATTGATTTTTTCATTTAAGATAGCCATGTCATTAGTGGATGACGATACACCCAAAATTCGATGAATGGTATTACTTATAATTGATAGTGAATGCAATGTTTTGAAACCCGGACCGTTCATCGAACCGGAAAACTGACTGGGTCAAGGGTCACTGGTTCAACCAGTGGGTCGACCGTGGTCGAACCAGTGACGTCATAAATATATATATAAATAAAATTTATATAATAAATTTTATATATTTTACTACTAATATTACAAAATAATTAAAATATATACATAAATGCATTTCAGATTTTTCTTAAATATAATATTAAACCAAATCAAAATACATAAATTAATAAGAAATATATTACTTTAAAATTAATTAGTAAATAAAATCATAAAAGAAAATAAAAATTGCTATAAAAGCATAAGAAATGAGCTAACCCTACTTTTATTTTGACCAGCTGCCGCAGCCCCCTCTTTTCTTTATCTTCTCGCTTCATCTTCTTCCTTTTATCTCTTTATTTTTCTTTATCTCTTTATTTTTCTTCCTCAATTCTTTGCTATTTTTCATTCTACTTCTAATCTTTTCATCCCTTTTTCATTTTATTAAATTTTTCACACCCCATTTTTCTACTTGTTTAATCTGCATCATCAGAGAAATTTGAAGCTCCCATGGTTGATTTGGTTTGATTTTCACAACTCATACACCCGGCCGGTTTTAGTGACCCATGAACGATTCAACGGGTCGACCGATCCAATCGCCGGGTCGAGCAAAAACACCGGGTTTTGGCCCCAGAACGGTTTTGAGTTATAGCCCACCCGTTTTGAGGCCCGGGTCCCGGGTCCGGCGGTCCGACCGAACGGTCCGGGCCGGGTTTGAAAACATTGAGTGAATGTACATGTCCGATTCATCTAAAATTTACCGAAAAGATAGTTCAAATGGTTATAGTGGAAAAAAGTTAAAAACTTTGAAAACGATAGGGTAATTTTAATTCTTTAAAAATCAAGATAATATAAAGTTGAAAAGTCATGTTTGAAGTGAAATTGTGTTAATACAACACTATAAATTTATGGGTAAAGATATTTATAATCTATCTAGACCTTTAAGAAATAACATATTCTATAGTTAACCAACTCCAAATCTACAATGATTCTGAAATGTTATATTCTAATTTAAACGTGACAAGCAATCAATCTTCTTTAAAAGGATACACTTTACAATATAAAAATATGAATTACTCAAATCTGCTATCTTAATATAGTATGTTATTATGTATTTCATGCAATAAATAGATATTATAATTATATACGTGAGTATGAATACCTTTGGCCCTTTGGGTCATTTACAAAATGAAATATTGAATAAAATATAAATATCGATTGAACATAATCACAAATTGTGTTACGCTTTACCAATTCTTCAAGAAACATAACACGTTTCTATGAATTTGCCAAACTAAATATCGATTGAACATAATCACAAATTGTGGACAAACTATTCATTTCTAGACACAAGAAGTCATAATTCAAGAAAAACTCTTTGATCATCAATTCAACAAAGAAAAATTACGCCCCCAAGCATTAATAATGTATTCATAAGAAGCCAACATTCAATCAAAACCGAGCAAAACTTTGTAATTATTCATTCAAAATGTCGATCAAATCGTACCCGAGTATTTATCTTCACGCCATCGGGCAATAATCCCGTTTCTAGTTGTAACATTACTCGATTTTGGCTTCTTCTATTTTGTTGTTGGCGGGACGGGTCTTACCTGCCAGTCCTAGACCTCCTAGCGAATAACAATCTTGCATGGGGGCGTGCAATTCGGGTTACATTACTTCCCAAGCTTCTAGAAGCAAATGCAGCTCGAACCCTATGCCTATGAAGATCTTCTTCTTCATCTATGGAGTCATAATCCCGCTCGAAACTATTACGCCCACCATATATCGGGAACCTAAAGAAATCATCACCCTCATCAATATCCCGAGAAACCCCACGAAAGCCTCTTTCTATTACATAATCACCAATCACAATTGCACCCGGCATGGTCGACCTAATTGTGCTGAACACATCGCTCAGATCTCTCTCGTTCTCGAGCTTTTTCCATTTCTCAGCATGGGTAGGGTCCACATCCCGAGGTCGAGCCGATGGGTGCACCAACTTTACGTGCCTCCTAAGTTCTTTGTAGGTCCCAAAAAATGAGCAATTATCCTGGGTGCATGCACGCTTCTTTTTGTTGAAAAACCCGCGTGCTCTTTCCACCACGGTCCAACCCTTTACCTGCCCACGACAAAGTGGACATAAAAGCTCGGGATTTGCCAACTTCCCACTGGGCCCATGTGGCTCTTCTTGGAAATTTGTATCAACTAGCAATGATTGTGTGTTCTTGTTTGAGGTAATCTTAGTGTAGGCTTTCTTGTATTGTTCAAGACAATTAGAGTATCGATGGCTTGTAGCACACATGTAAGGACGACAGCCTTTGTCATATGAGGAACAAAGCAAGAGGACAGCATTGTGAGGAAATTCCAAACAGACTGAGCAAACGGTATTATTCCACTCTTTCTTTTCTGATGCATTTACCCGGTGTTGCTTATGGTGGGCATCCATTGGAGCCTTCCTACACTGAGATGATAATTTATGTCGGTTAAGGCCATGGACTTGGGAGGTAGATTTAAGCTGCAGCTTCCTGGATTTTGCCATCTGTAATACAGACCATCAAGAAAGAAAATAAAAAAATTGATTAAGAAATCAAAAAATTTAAGATAAAGAAGGATGAACCGTGAATCAATTTAATGAAGTTCGTGAAAAGAAAGGTAGGGAAATGATCCTTGTATATTAATGACACCGAGCTCAGAGCACTCCAGCCAACTAACAATGCTTTTAGCCATTTTCATGAATAAGTGCCACTAAAAACTAAAGATATGCGAATTCATTCGAGGCATATGTAGTTAAGGGCCATTATCTGCAGAAACTTCCTAATCAAATTGTCATACTAAACCTTGATTAAGAGAATAAAGGTTACATAATGCAAACTAAACTTTCATAAACCAACACAAGATGTAGAAGGACGGAAAATTTTGGTGTTCAAATTAAAGCGTAAGGAAAGACAAGTGATAAATGGCATGTTGGTAGCCTTCACTCAAGTATAATGTATATAAACCCACCCACCCTCCAGTCCTGAGTCTCTATCCCTCTGTCCCTCAGCCTAATAGCCATACCATGCAAAAGATTTAGCATTATCATACTGGAAGATGTATCTCATTCCAAATAATAACTTATACCATAACAATTTCTCACCTATGTAAATTCATTTTAAAAGTTATCATGAACAATATACAATTAGCCTTTCTCAAACTTCATGTCCTTTTTGCAGTGGCAACCAATAGCATCGAAAAAAATCTATTTTTCATATTTCATAGACTTTTGCTGCACTCTCTCCAAATTTTCACTTTACTAAGTTCTTAAAATGCTCACATCTGCATATGAAACCTAGTATACCATGATTGCTTCACTCAAAGATGTAATTTTTCTGCACACAACCAAAATTTAACCCGAAAAAGAAAAAAAAACCTCTAGCCCATTTTACATATAAATATACATCGAGATGATTATTTTCAGGGCAATCAACCAAGTTTAGAAGAAATAAAACCCTTCCATTTTACAATATCTCACCATACATAAAATTCTAAAAGAATCACATAAACTACAAACACTAGCAAAGCTACTTCTTCAAATCTCGATGGGAAAAAATAAAAACAAGTTTCCTTTAACTAATCTGAACATGTAAAAATATTATCCGTTTTGAATATGCATAAACACATAAGCTTTCAATGAAAAAACTGAAAATTGCAATAAATCAGAGATTGAGAATACGGGCATAACCTGAAAGTGAAGAAATAAAACGATTCGACCGTGTTCTATGATATGCTTGTAAAAAATTTCTTCGGATTCTAAGGGTTACGAGAGAAGACTGGAAGCTCTCTCACACTCACTCACAAGTCACAATGGCGCACGTTAGCTCCTTTTAGTTTGTGGGCATATTAATGATAATTTTACGTAGTTAAGGGATTAGATTGCAATTTTTCCTTTTTTTTTTTTTTGATGACGAGGGAAACCCGCAGCCGCTACACTTTCGGGTGCGCACTGGGTAAACCCCGCTCTTGTGCAATAGCCAGCAAACCACACAAGAGAGGTAAACCAGCTTAGGTTGCCCATAGCTAACAGGCTCATGGTAGAGAAGGCAAATAGGCAATTTTTCCTTTTTGATTACAAGTGATGGGGTCATTGTGATGACATTTTCAAGGGGTTATTTGGAATATTATGTGTCATATTTATAGGCTTATATTGGATGATTAGATATACCAAAAAGTGTTTGATATTTTATTTTATATATGTTGATTACAGAATTATTGAGATATTTATCATAATCTTTATCATTTATCAAATCTATGTAGTGTATATTTATTAAATATAATATCTAATAGATCAAATTTATTTTATATTACAATTACAAAAAGTTAACGTGTTAAGAATATTTGCAAAAATGAAGAATATTTGCATAATTGATTCAAATATACGAAGCAAGAAAGAATCTTGCACAACGTGTTTGAAAAACATGAGACTAAAAATTCATTGAGAATTGCATATTGTTAAGCTTAATAGCATGAAAAATATACATACAATCATAAGAATTTTAACAAATGTATTTTTCTTACATTAAGTGATATAAATATTTAATTTTACAAAATAAAACTCATATTATACAATTTATTAATTTAAAGTTTTTAAATTAAACAATATGGATGAGAAAAAAATGAATTGACCATCTTTTTCACTTAAATATATGAAGGAAAATTTAGTCCAAAGTAGTTTATTCTAAAAATTTAGATTTTTTAAATGAAAATTTTGTAGAATGATTTTTTTAAATTAATTTGATGTATTTGTTGGATAGAAAAAATAAATTAAATCAAACTAACAGTTTCAGTTTCTAA
The DNA here is from genome assembly GCA_963669365.1 of Verbascum thapsus. Lineage (NCBI taxonomy): Eukaryota > Viridiplantae > Streptophyta > Magnoliopsida > Lamiales > Scrophulariaceae > Verbascum > Verbascum thapsus. The sequence continues at coordinate 19,696,782 of OY770107.1, forward strand.
TTACTAAACACCCCTCTAATCTATTTTATTCTCTCTCTGTGTATATGCCCTAATATTTCATATATACATATATTTTCTCTTTGGCATTCACATTTTCAAATCTCCATTCTTAAATCTCTCTCAAATTCGCCGCCTGCATTTCAGTACCCGCAAAATCTATAGATACATGCAATATATGGACATTCGTATTCGTGTGTTTTTCGCCGAACAAATATAATAAATCACCGAAAGTTTATATATATTATCGGCATATATATATATATATACATACGTGGTTTTGGTTTGCAGTTTGGCGGTTTCTGGAGCGGTTAGGATTTTCTTCGATCCCCTTTTGGGTATTTGAGGTAGGGTTTCTTATATTTCTAATTTCATTCTGTTGTATTTTAATTTTTATGTTTATCTGTGCATAAGAAAGTTGTTATTTCTTCGTGCTGCTAGGTATTGGCAAAACCCTACTGCCTTGGGGAATTACAGTTCAGGGGTTTGAGATTGCCTTTTGAATCAATTCCATTCCACATTTTGTTATGGGCTGTTAATTTGTGATTGGGTAGTGTTGAAGAGAGGAAAGTGTTTGGCTATAAGCCTTTAATTGCAGCGGTAGGACTTTTAATTTTGTCTAAATTGAGGTTCTGTCAATTGAGTCGGTAATAAGGATGGAGTGAAGGAGAGGAAGGATTAGATTTTATTGGTTGGTTCAGTAATTTCCTTGGTGGAAGGGTTTTAGCGAAGTTAAAGAACGACGTTCTCATGGTGAATTATGTTTGAATGCTGAATATTTTGTTTGTCGTATAGAACGACTCTGATTAGTTGGGTTGGCGAAAAAGTGGATTTCTATGAGTTTCTTTTTCCCCATCAAGACACAATGCTCCTTGTTTTTGTCAAAAACTGGTTAATTAAGAAAAGTAACAAATTGCGGTAATCAAGGGCATGTGTTGAGTTGAGCATCTTTAGATTTTTTCCCTAGTAGTTAGATCATGTTCAGTGGTCATGGAAAGAACTGAACCCGCATTAGTTCCTGAATGGCTAAGATGTACTGGAAATGTTGCTGGAGGTGGTGCCTCTGCCCATCACTCAGGTATCATTTCTCAATTGCTTTTTTACTCATTAAGCGATAGTATTTGCATATTTTTGGTAACTCTGCTCCTCTACTTGAGCAACTCATATATAATTATTTATGTTTCTTTAGATGTTTCCACACGAAGTAGATCCTTTAGGAGCAATGGCGAGAAAGATAGCCCACGTTTTCTGGACAGGAGTTCATCGTCCAACTCTAGGCAAAGTTTAAGTAGTAATGGTTCTGCAAAACATCCCTACAGTAATTTCACTAGGAGTCACCGTGATAAAAACCGTGAGAGAGAGAAAGAGAAGTCTCTGTCTGAGGATACATGGGACCATGGCTCTTCTGATCCATTGGAAAGTTTATTAACTAGTCGATCCGAGAGGGGTGGTTTTAGGCGTTCTCAATCATTGGTTTCAAGAAAACCCAGTGAAGTATTGCCTCGCAGAGTAGAGGAAACAAAAGCCACTATTAGCAGTCAAAGTAGCAGCAATGGTCGAAACAATTTTATTGGTGTTCAGAAATCTGCTTTTGAGAAGGATTTTCCGTCACTTGGTACTGAAGAGAAGCAAGATGTAAGTGGGATTAGGAGAGTTTTGTCTCCTGGTTTGAGTTCTGCCATTCAAAGTTTGCCTGTTGGTAACTTGGCATTTCCTGGTGGTGAGAAATGGACTTCTGCTTTAGCAGAGGTGCCTACTAGTCTTGCCACTAATGGCATGAGTCACTCTCCTCTTCAACAAAGTGTGGTTACAACTTCATCTTCTGCATCCGGGGCCTGTAATAACGCAAGTCTTAATATGGCCGAGGCATTGTCACAGCCTCCAGCACGAATTCGTGCGACACCCCAGGTAAATAATTTACTACTGCTTTTACGTGTTAATGAATATATCTTTGGGCAGTGAAACTAGTTTTATTGGTCTTTTTAATGCAGTTACCTGATAAGAACCAGAGGCTTGAGGAATTGGCCATTAAGCAGTCCAGACAATTAATTCCTATGACACCTTCAATGCCTAAACCCTTGGTAAAAGGACTTATTGTATTGTGTTCTTTTTTCGTTGTATTTTCAATGGAATCTTTGACCTCAACATTACTTTTAGTCTCTATAAAATTCGCTCTAGCTTTGTTCATCTGGCCATGTGGATATCTTTTGGTAGTTGTTCCTCTTGCACTCTTTTTAATTTAATTTTACATTCATGACCTCATCAAAGAGTAGGAAAATTATAATTTTAGCTGATAGAATCCATCTTCACCTGTTTCTATTAATGGTTTTTTGTCGTCTTAATATTTTTGCTATAATTGTCGTTATCGCCACTTATTTTCATGTGTGCCGCAATGCCTTTGGATGCTCAAATTTTACAATATTTTCTTACAATTAGAACAAAAAATTGTAAAACATATGAATCTAAAATTGCTTTTCAGGTTGCTCATTCTGGCGACAAATCAAAACAACCAAAGATTTCGGTCAGAACTAATGAGACAATTGTGGCTTCCAAGTCTGTCCAACTGCAGCCCCATTCACCCCAGCTTTTTAATCAGCATCGTGCTGGACACGTTAAATCTGATTCTCCAAGTACCTCTCATTTTGGCAAGTTTTTGGTTCTCAAAACAGGGCGTGAAAATAGTGTTACCACTGTGACGAAGGATGCGTCTAACTCAAGTGGTGAAACCCATCCCCGAGTAGCTAATGGCCATGTTGCGACGAGTTCCACTCCAACTGCATCAACAAGCCCAAAAAATTCTATGGTTGAAAACAAGGTTGCTGCCTTATCACTAAGTTCGAAATCGACGGTGGAAAAGAGATCGTCCCAATCTCTGGCCAAAAGCAGAAGTGAATTTTTTAATCTTATGAGGAGAAAAACTTCGCCCAATGCTTCGAATATGGCCGTTTCATCTCCAGATGCAGTGGCATCTCGAGAAATATTTAGAGAAGGCCATAATGGCGTAAGTTCTTGTGTTTTGGAGAATGGCAATGGGGATGAGAAGTCTGAAAATAATTGTGATGTGGCAATATGTCCTGATGAAGAAGAGGCTGCATTTCTTCGTTCACTTGGTTGGGAGGAAAATGGTGGGGAAGATGAGGATGGACTTACAGAGGAAGAGATCAATGCCTTTTATCAGGAGGTGAGTAGTAAGCGTTGTTAATTCTAATTCTTGTCCCCCCATCAAAAACGTGAGTTTATTGATCATATTGCTTTACTTTTTCCACAGTACATGAATCGAAGGCCATCATTGAAAGTGTCTCAGCCAAAATGTGAACTTCACACTGCTACTTCTGGTGTTGCCAATTCTGAATCAAGCTCCTCTGAATCCGAGCTTGAAGTTTGATAACTAAAGTTGGAAAGTATGTGGTAAATTTGAGGGTTCTTTTGTTAAGGGGAGGTTTTGAGGTTATTGGTTTCTATGGAATAATAAATTTATTGGCAGTTCATGTTTGGAAGATAGAATAGGAGTGAATTAGGCTTGCATTTTATGCTACTACTTTTAACAGTATTATTATATATCTTTTTTGATATGTTTTTTTTTTAATCCTTTTTCTCTGGAGATGTCACTTTAATGTGGGCATGAAAGCTCTACAATATTTCATCAACTTTATGGGAAGAAAAAGAGAGAAAGAAAATAAAATTGATTATAGTTTGATCCTTTGTTCTTTGCCTGTTTTCAGCCTTTCTTCTTGTGATAAATAGCTTTTTTTCAATAGCCCGTCAAGAAAGGTGGAACATATTACAACGTATAATGATTTTTCAATAGTGTTATCCTAGTCAACATCTATAGGCCAAACGGGCTCTAAAGATCCAAAAATAATAGCTACTCTTGAGCCATGGGCCAAAGTTTGAGCCCGAGGCACATATAGGGGCCCCCACCATTGAGGACATCCCCCATATTTATATAGGCCTTGTGTTGGTGTTTTGTATTTGTAATTCTATTTCAATATCTTGGGTTTTAAATTTCTAAATAATCTTAATATAAAATATTTTTATAAGAATCTATTTTTTCAATTTTCTATATAACCATCTATGCTATCTACATCATTTCACACACTTATCAATCCATATTATTAATTATTATTATTATTATTATTATTATTATTATTATTATTATTTCTTTCACAATTTATAATCTATATACTTTATTATTATTATTATTATTATTATTATTATTTCTTTCACAATTTATAATCTATATTCAACAATTAATAGATTAATTTAGCTATATTTATTTGATATACTTTAATAAATTTTAACCATTTAAAATAAATAAATATAATATACATCACATCATTTTCATATGAATTTTCAATAATTCTAAATAAATTTAAAGGAAAAAAAAAGTTATTCAAAAGGCCTGTATCATCACAATATTAAAACGCTATGGGAGGTCTATAATATGTAAACAAGTTAAGGGAGCGTTCTGCAAATAAAAAGTTCCCTAGAATCAAACAATATTAGACCCACTACCCCACATCAATATATTTCCGTAAAGAGAAAAAATGGTTTCAATTGATACCGCCACAACTGCCGTCGCCGCGATCAGCCATGATGCGACTGCCAACAAATCCGCCGCCGATCTCGACGGTGTCTCCTTTTCTCCTATGGCTCAATCCAACGATGCTCAGACGGAGGTTGAAGCTTCGCGGAAGACAAAAATGTCGAATATGCCCTTGGAGGTCGGTACACGTGTCAATTGCCGGTGGCGCGACGGAAAATATCATCCTGTCAAGGTTATCGAGCGGAGAAAGCTTTCCGCTGATGGACCTAGCGATTATGAGTACTACGTTCACTACTCCGAATGTGAGAATAGTATTTACTTGTTATTTTTTTGTTATGCTTATTTTCTTTTTGTGAACTTAGGGTTGGAATCAGGCGTTAATTGGTCTATACATTGATTGATGGAAAACTCATGTGGATGTGCTATGCTGTTGGGTTAAATTCTTCTGTCTTTTGTCATCTTGTTGTTAATCTGTTACAGTAGTAGAAAGTTTTATACTAGTGGGAAGTGTCTTTTTATCTATAATATTGGATTATTGGAATTTGATCTGATGAATAATGTATTGAATTTTGAAAGAAATATTTCTGATTTCAATTGTAATGCTGAAAGTCCTTATTGGATGCCTTGGTGTTGTGTTGAGTGTTTGCTGCCCCACATGTTTCTCAATATTGCTCATGGCTTTCGTACTGGGGTTTTCAATGAGAAGATTTGGAATGCTGTCCTTGTGCTTGAGTTTGGATGAAGTGTACTCCATATGGTTTCTGTGAAACTTGGTTTCCGTTCTTTTAATAGCTGACTGCTTGAGTTCTTTTTGATGATTTTTTGGGCAGTCAATCGTAGGCTTGATGAATGGGTAAAACTTGAACAACTTGATCTCAGTTCAGTGGAAACTGATGTGGATGAAAAGGTTGAGGACAAGGTAACATGTCGTTCGTATTTTAATTTTCTGGGTTTTGACCTCTTGGTTAATTGTTTTCCATAATTGAATGATTAATTCTGAATGAGTTTGAACTATATCTTGTGTTTACATACACAGACTTCCATCGCCCCTTTCTTCTCTGAGGGTGCTATATTGTTGCCTCATCTTTCTTTTACGTAGAACTCATTTTTCGTTCATGGTCACAATTTTAGGTTTCGTACTTTAATATTTCCGTTTCTTCCTTGTTCTCCATGGGGACTCACTTTTAAGATTTCAGGTAACAAGCTTGAAAATGACACGACATCAGAAACGTAAGATTGATGAGACACATGTGGAGGTATTCATGTTAATTTGTTACCTAAATCAGTATTTCATGTTCGCTTTGGAAGCTTCATCAAAATTTCATAAGGATGACTAACAGTTGTTGTTTGGATTTTATAGGGCCATGAGGAGCTTGATGCTGCCAGCTTACGGGAACATGAAGAATTTACGAAAGTGAAAAATATTGCCACAATAGAACTTGGAAAATATGAGATCGAGACTTGGTACTTTTCCCCATTTCCATCAGAATACAATGAGTGTACAAGGCTGTTCTTTTGTGAGTTTTGCTTGAATTTCATGAAGCGCAAAGAACAACTTCAGAGGCATATGGTGAGCTTCATCTCCTTTGCATGGTTATTGGACTAGGTTCGAACTCTGAATTCTGTGGGTCCCTACGAAAGTTCTTTTGTTACATCTCTGAGCCATTCCTTGTTCAGTTTAGTGTACCGGGAGTTCAGTTAGATGCGTTTACTTTTGTTTGTGAAAATTTGGTAATTATTGAAATATGCATAGATTTTTGTGGATTAGGTTGTCTTATTTAAGTTGTATCATTGGCTGCAAATTCATTGTTTAACCATATATTACTTGTATTTTCAGAAAAAATGTGACCTCAAGCATCCTCCTGGGGACGAGATATATCGAAATGGGACATTGTCCATGTTTGAGGTAAATTTCTATATTCATTTACTTAACTCAGTGCTGGAAACAGCCATTGTTTAAGAACATATACTGCCTTCAAATACAGTGATTGTTTTGCATGTATTTGGTTGCTATGAATTATTTATTTACTTGCTACTCACAATCACATAGTCATTTGATTTGAACCAATCTTTGATTTATTGATGTTGAGATAAACAAGTAAATTTGGAGCATCATTCAGCATTTTACTTGGAATCCGCTATTTCTCTTACATTCACACTCTATTGTTTGTGACTGTTTGGGATATTTGTGTAAATCCCTTGATGTAAATTTCCAAGAGCAGTTGTGAAAAGAAGAATGTTTCTAAACTAAAATGCATGGAAACAGGTTGACGGCAAAAAGAACAAGGTGTATGGACAGAATCTTTGCTATCTGGCTAAGTTGTTTCTTGATCACAAGACCCTATACTATGATGTTGACCTGTTTCTATTCTATGTGCTGTGTGAATGTGATGATCGAGGATGCCACATGGTCGGGTACTTCTCCAAGGTACATTTATCATTTAGGTTGACCTGCTTGACTTGTGCCTTTTGTTATTACTTTCCCCAATTTAGGTAAAAATGTACCTTTGAGAGGGGAAGCTCGTTCTGTTGCATTTCGTAACTGAGGGGTGAGGAAGCGCCAAGTTGATCATTACCTATCTAATTATGCCCTAGGCATTATGAAGCTATGCGGCGCGTCTGACTAGTAATTTCAGTAGTTGGGGCAAAAAGATATTTGACATTTCCGGTTTTAGTGGTATTCTACTTGCAAAAGGAACCCAAAACAAATTTTCTAAATTTCTTTTATGGATACGCAGGAGAAGCATTCTGAGGAATCCTACAACTTAGCTTGCATTCTTACTCTCCCTCCTTATCAGAGGAAGGGCTATGGGAAGTTCCTCATTGCATTCTGTAAGCTCTTCACTTATCATCCTCCCTGCGGTTCTGTACATGCCATGGTTTTAATTGGAATAATACATCAAACACACATAATCACTATATATGTGACCGATGACTTTGCCTTGCCTTGTACTCTTATATTACTGACATTGCATGTTCTCTGCCTTGCTTTGTTTTTGAGTGGGGGTTGGTTGAAGGGACCTTGTGGGCTGTCAAAACATGTGATTGTCTAAATTCACTCGAACTTTAGTACCTTCTGATAGGGATAATTTCATTTTCAAAAGTTAAAAATAAATAATTGCTGATCCAATTCGAGAAATCTCTACTACATGGGGACAGTTGGTTTATCTCGTTTTCATTTTTTTCATGGCCATAAAAATTAAAAAATATCTCCGCCGCCTTATTTGTCAGAAGCAAAAGGTTGTGTTTAGTTGTGATCTGCATGTCACACTTGCTCAAGTAAAGAATGGAATTTAGGCTACTTGCAAATTTATGTGAGTAACAAGTCAAGATCTGTACTTCCATCCTTTTGTCCACTGTGCAAATCTACTGCTAATTTTTTGTGAAAAAAAATCTGTCAACTCCTAACTATGTTGCAGCGTATGAGCTATCAAAGAAGGAATGTAAAGTTGGAACACCAGAACGACCACTTTCGGACCTGGGACTGTTGAGCTATCGAGGATATTGGACACGCATTCTCCTTGATATATTGAAAAAACACAAAGGCAATATTTCCATTAAGGTTCGCATTCAAAGACTACTTTCAAATCTTATCAGCAATGATTCAATGAAATAGTATTTCCACTTTACCTTGCTTGTGGGGTCTACTATAGGGTGAAATCAAAATGTACGTTAGAGATATCTAGGTATAATCAATTTGAGGCCTCTGGTGGTGGTAGATCAGCGTGAAAATTCCTTGCTTATTTCACGTCACAGCACTGGTGCTAATCCATTAAAGACACAAGTAAGAAATATTAAAGAATCCCTCTATCTAACGTGAAACCCGAGTCCCAATTTTCTGCGAGATGTGGCACTTAAATAACTGTAAAATGAGCACGAATACTAAAGATTGAAAAGGAGAGAATGAAAAGTGACTGAAAAGGGATGGGATACTGAATACCTAACTTTCAAGTAGTTATCACACAATAGGACAATGGAACTCCTAGTTTATAAGAATGAATAGGTTATCCTAACTCAATACCACTTTTCTTTTCCAAAACATTACATATACTAGTTGAAACGCTCTAAAGTTAATTCATATTTGCTTTTGTTGTCCTTACCCTTGATGTTCCATTCAAAATTCTTTTTTCCTGTTGAAATTGCTGCTCTCTCCAGGAGCTTAGTGACATGACAGCCATCAAAGCAGAGGATATTCTGTCGACCCTTCAGAGTTTAGAGCTGATTCAATACCGGAAAGGGCAGCATGTTATATGTGCTGATCCTAAAGTCCTGGACCGTCATCTTAAAGCTGCAGGTCGTGGAGGTCTTGATGTTGATGCCGCTAAATTGATATGGACTCCTTATAAGGAGCAAGGTTGACCTTAATACTCAGAGAATGCTCTTTGTCCGCTGTCCTTTGTATAGAAAATTCAAGGGCAAGCTTTTGTTTCTTGCAGCAGATGTAGGTAGGTCTAACCGTTAAGAGTCTAACTTATTATGCAAATATGACCTAATTGGGAGTAGAAAAATAATGCAACATTATCAGTGTATTTAGTGTGTCTATGTTGATTTGCCCACCTGGGACTGAACAATTCTTTGGGAGTTTGGGCTTTTTGAGTTGTGGTAAAACAAGTACACCCCTTTATTTAATGTTTATATCAGCTGCCCGTGAGGTTTTGTAAATTACTAACACAATTTTGATTAGACGTTAAATTGTAATATGTTTTTACCCACAATTGAAATCATATTTCTTGTCGGAAGTTTGAACTGGAATTCTCCATAGTCTTTAGGTGATATATAGTTTAAACTTTAAATGAATTATTCATTTATTTTGAAACTAATTATGTCACAAATTTAATAGTCTTTCAGAAAGTTACATCTCAATCTGAACTAGATTTCTCATGAACCTTAAAGCGATTCAACATCGATGTTTCAAGCATGTTGAGATAGGAAGCAGAGTTCTTCAATTATTACAATATTGTCTCAATAATGTAGTTCCATATTTCAAATTCAAAACATAGATAATGATGAATTGGATCTAACTCATTCTTTGTCACTTAGCATAAATCTCGATGAAATGATTGTTTATTTATTTACTTCATTATATTTTTTTTTTGCTTTTTTAAAACTTCCATTTGAGTACTACTCAATAATAATAATAAATAATATCATTAATACTATTCTTCAAAATTTTGGCTAATCTCACATCTGAATTTTGAGATGAACACGAAATCTTGACTATCATCATCATACTTGTCAAAAAAAAAATCTACAATTAAAATTCATTTACAAGAAAGTATCACCAATCTATAAACTCAATCTATTATTTACTAATTACCTCCTCAAAAATTCATACAGTTGGTGGTTGAGAAATAATACACTTTGGCAAATTTTGAATTTGTTCAATCTGCAAACCTTTCAGCGCCACCCCATTAAATCTTCTCTTCCAAATATTCACCTCAACTCCCGCCGGCGGCGCCACCCTCTTCACCACCGGCAATGGCGGGTCAAGCTCTTTAACATTCACTACCTCATGAACATCATTTTTCAACTTCAACCTTCTTAAGTTATCAACACACATCTCTTTGCTGCTTCTGCAACTCTTGCTCCGGTGTCTGCCTCCGTGCGTGGTGGTGGTAGGAGGCAAAAGGTTTTTGCTGGAAAATAATTTTTTGAGCTTGGAATATTTGTGGTGGTTGGTGGCGGTGACGGCGGCGGTTGTCGGAAAGCCGATAATGCGGTTGTTTCTTTTGACTTGGCCCATGCAACTGACTTTAGGAGATGAGGGTTCATCGGAGGTTTGACCTGACTTGTGGCGGTGGTTGTTTAATGTTATGTCATTGATTGATAAGCGGCAGAATATTGGCAAGAATATGGTTTTCCGGTGGAAGTAGTGGTGATCATATGTGTTGCCCATTTTTGTTTTTTCCGTATTTAGTGTGTGTTTTAATTTTGTGTTATATATTGTGGTGTAGGGTTTGGAGAAAGAGTGTGAAGTAAATGAGAAGGAGAATGGTGACAATGTGAAAGTTTGTGTTTTTGAGAGAGAGATTTAATTTGGAGGAAAATATATAGAAATATGAATCTTGTTGACTCTTCATATCTAAGTTAATACAATGGAAAACCAAAGAAATTTGATACACCATATATTTTGTAATTTTACTTGTTTTTGGTAGATTATATTTGTAGCTAGCTCATATGGATCCATCAGTTTGATTTTTTTTATTTTTACGTACAATCTGGATGAGCGTATACTTTTATGCATAGTGAGATTGACTTGAAAGCCAATTCAGAAGGATCCAATAGTAATCCTAAAACATTCAATTATTCGAAGATGAGATTAGGAAAAATATATAGTAAATATTTGAATTGTTTAAAATGCATATTTGGATAGGATAACTGAATAATTATATATGTAGTAGCATGCATATACTTAATCAAATAAAATGAATACTGCCACGAGATGACAATACTTGCAGATATATGTGGCTATGATCCATGGTCTAGTTGGTGAGTTGAATAATGGTTGGTTTGGATTTAGATCTAGTCGGGTCAATAATTATTTCTAGTGAAAATACAATGATAATTGTTCAACTTATATGTATAAGTTTATTATATATATATATATTCAAACACTTTATAAGGACTCATGTCTCGATGTGAAATTATTATGCATTAAAAGCATATATACATCATAATGTTTCTTAGCTGAAATTACGATATGTACGCTGACATATTCAAATATTAAAAGTTAAAACCAGTTCTAAGTTAAAGAAATAATATTTATACTGTCAAAATTTCCAACTCATAAATACAACCAACTGGCACTAACGTTATGTTGCAGTGCAGTATTAATAATATAATTTAATTGTTACACATCCACGTTAAGCATTGGTATTTTTCATGCTTTTTCTTTAATTTAAATTTTGATATAAATAAGTAATTGACTACAACAACAACACTTTTTGGAGTCTTATATATAAATGTCCATTCCTCATGAAGCTAACAAAATTCTTCTCCCTGATACATCGTATTTGCTTGACTCATTTGAGTGTGAACCTAAAATGGACTTGTGTTCTTACCGATCGACTTGCTAAAAAGATATAATAAAAGTACGTACTCGATTAAATATATATGTATTTCTTACATTTTTCCCTAATATAAAGTGTATATATATACAATTACTAGTACACCCAATCAAGCAAATTTATTTTCTTTTCGAGAGGAGTTGAATGATAATAAAAATAGTATATACGTAACAATTTACACGTATATTTAAAACTATTATGACTTAAATAATTTCATAGAGAAATTTGTGACATTTTCTTAGTCTCAAAGGTTTCAATGACTTGTGGAAAGTGAACAAAATGAAATATGATGACGTTTTTGTTTTGTTATAAAATATTTACATAAATAGACCTATATATTAGGTTTTTTTCCACATTGGAACACTATTATATTGGAGTAATCTTAAAGTTAGGAGAATCTAATCCACCTCACCTAAATGGTCCTAGTGAATAATTATTTTATATTTATTTATATGTAATTATTGAAAGCTAAAGATAACATGGTATGGTAGTTTTTTTTTTTTATGACAAGGGAACCCGCAGCCGCTACCGTTAGGTGCGCACTGGGTAAACCCCACCCCGCTCTTGTGTAATAGCCTGCAAACCACATAAAAGAGGTAAACCAGCCTAGGTTGCCCATAGTTGACAGGCTCAACATGGTATGGTAGTTAGTTATAGGAAGTGCATGTAAATCACACCAGTACTATTATTAATGTTATTTATTCAAAATTAATAACATATTTTATTATTTTGACCAATTGAAGGTGAGAGAGAGAGTCTTGCACGCACATGAATGACCGACGGTGCAGACTGCAGACTATTCCTATTTGCCGACACTTCACTTTTTTCAGCATGTGAATGGCACGTGACTTATTAAAGGGGACAAATTTTGTTTTTTCAGAAAACAAATCACAAATGTAGTAATTGACGAGAACAATATATGTAAACTCCAAACATGCATGTACTAACTAATTAATGTTTATGATGATTACATATAACTTATAAACATTAAATTAGCTAGAATTAACTAATAACAGTGATCTCTACACAAGAATCAAAGTTTTACATCAATTTGAAGGCAAAGAATTCCAAAGAGCCTCTTCTCCGATCCTTCACCACACTTTTCATGTACAAATTTCATCTTCTCAACTGATTCGCATATTCCACTGCACTTCCAATCGTACGTTACCCGCTCGTGCTCGAGACTCACATTCTGTAGGACTAGTATTACAACACATGTTCATGTCGTTGATGTGCTCAACTTCAAGCCCGATAAACCAAGCACCCACTGAAACGTCTTCATTCGCATATTTGTGCAATATGTGACTGTTGATGGATATGTAGGTCGCCAAATCCTTTGAAATGGCATAAATCTGACCACTTGCATGCCGGAAATACTTATTTCCATCTTCTCCGAATTTCCAATACTCTGGTTCATCATACTTATCATCCCCAATATATATATATCTCGTTATAAATGTATGTATATATGGCACAAAAAATATATATAGAAACACATGTACGAATATTGTAAAATTTTGACGATTACTTTTGAGAAAGAACTGGTCCGGATTTCATGCACCCCATGTAAGTACTCTGGGTTTAGATCTGTGACGAGCTAGAGTTGCAGCTAATGTACCTGATATCAACAAAATTCTCCATTAACGAGCTAGTGTGTTTCGAATTTGGTCACTTTTTTAATCATCATAATGGATATGAAAGATCAATAGAGATACAGTAAAAAGATGTACCTAAATTAACATGTACATCATCGTCAACCTTGATGTAAATTAAAATGAAAAACGTGAGTTTTTAATTTATAAATTCTCGTAATTAATTAGAAAAATGTTGGGATTAAGTTTATATATTACTCATCTAGCTAGCTAGCTAGCTAGTATGACATGCAATTTACCTATGTCCAATCATAAATCTCACAACAATCCCTTTCTCTTGCTCCTCCAACTTGCTAAGGCGTTCGCCTGAAGTAAATCGCTATAAAAATTCTTGTAAATAAAAAAGAAGAGTGGAGATGAGATAATTAATTAATTACCTTGAGGCATCCAATCCAAGTGTCTCGGACCGAATCACGCCTCTTCCTACTACGTACTAAAAGCTGTGTTTATACCAATTACCATAAATGCCCTTGTCCTCGGAGATGACTCGTTGGTTCTCCGTTGCTCCTGAGACGCGGATAACTCCATCTGGAGCGTCGATATTGATTTGTCTAACAATCATTCACAACAATCAAGATAGACATTATGCTAATCACCTATTGTATGTATTAAGGAATTATGAACGTTACTCACTTGATTGCTTCATGTGTTTTGTACACCTCATTCATTACATCCTTGTCCTCTTTCTAATATTGAAAGAAAGTTAAGATAAGCTTCAAAGTTTGTACATAGAACCTTTTTCTCAGTATAATTACCATTTTGAGAGTCATTAATCTGCAGCTCTTGGTCCCGTATTTGCTGAGTTATGAATTGACTCTTGGATTCTGAATAATCTATAAAACCCCACAACAATAAATCAGAAAATCTCTATTACAAATATAAAAAAAAAATTAAAGAGATAAATTAATCAACAAATTGAAAGTGGGTTTTTATTTGAAGTACACACACTTAGCTTGTTGGTGAAAGTAATGCCAAGGAAGAAGAAACAAATAGAGCAAATTGGAATCCATTTAGCTAGCAGAAACCATCCTTTCATTGTTTTTACTACTCTTCATTAATTATTTTCTTTTTTCACAACTCTAACTCAAGTATACTTTCAAAATCGATTAGAGCACTATATATAGTGTGATTAGTGAGAGTGTGATGGAGCATGTTTTAAGCTAAAATTTATATTGTATGGGCGTGGATATAAATACGATATTTAGATATATCTATATGCGAAAAATATTATTTTCATTGAGTATCTAATAATGCATCAAATCCTTTGTAGATGTTTTCATCCATCAATACCTATCATCATATAATTATTTACAATCAAAACATGTAATACAATTTGTTTCGATTAAATGATATTTGGAGGGCAAAGGACATGACAATAAACTAGATGGTGTTTTAAATATGATGCGGGATCAAATAGTTACAGTCACGTGACGGACACGTGGAGATGGGATCCGACCCGCCTCACGACAGACCAGATAAGGGGTCTTCGGATTGTGGGCTGCACTCGAGTAATTCAAGCTGCCTACGTACCTAGCAAATAGGATCAAGCCGTTCGTAGTTCAAATTGATATTGTTCTCTAATAATTGAGAGCTGGGAATATTCAGAGAGATTAGGATAATTCTCCAAATAGTCAAAACGTGTTTCGTGAATTAATTAAGGGGGTATTTATAGGCATCTAGTTGGGCCTTGGGCCCTGTTCCCAAGTCATGGGCCTAAGAAGCATCCCCTGGCCCCAAGAGCTTACATCCTAGTTTTGTGGGCTCGGATGATTTGGGCTTAGAAAATACGACTTCTTGGGCCTAACAAAGCGGGGCCCATCAAAATAATATAACTAACTTGTGTGTTCTGTATTTATTATAATTTGGCATGATGTAGTTTATTGTTTAACAATTTAATAATATCAGATTTGCTAGCACAAGATCCATTGATTCGTACACACATCAATTAGGTTCGTAAAATTAATAATTTTACAGCAAAGTAGTACTAATAGATAGAATAATTAATACCCCGGCCGGCACTTTATTTACCTAATATCTTGACTAATACAAGATTTGGAGTTTTGATTTGGTAAATACCATGATAATATTATGTAACAAAATTTAATATTAAAACGACCAAAATTAACGTTATTGAATAAATAAGCAAGACCAATAAAATCGAACCAAGATTGGGAAAAAGCTTCACCGGCTAAAGGAAAAGATGTTGGGAGATTAGGCTTTTATTTTGACCCTTCCTGCTTTCTTACGAGACTTCCCTGCCCAAAATATTTATAATCTCGCACTACTAAAAATATTTTAACAATTATACTTACATTAAAACAATTGATGTGGCAAAAAGTGATTAATCAATTTCAACCCATTTTTTTTAATGTTTTTTCGGCCATAATTCTGTCAATTGTGTATCTTCCATTTTTATGAGAATAGATTTTTATAGGGCCAAAATTAATCACTTTATATATTTTGTTATTGGGCTGTGAGTGCATCACACTTAATGTATCTAGCCCAAGCCCAATAAAAAACCATGACACCGTGTCCAATAATTGGGCTTAATCATCTATTATTATGAACATTTTTTCAACAATATAATTAGTTGTATAATACATATGCCTAAAAATATATAAACAAGATCATGAACTTTTTAATTACAAAAAGGTGGACTTAGTAATTTGAGACGTAATTGGATTTTGCCTTCTATTATTACAGTCATACAGTGTAGATGATACGACGACGTAAGGGGTAGGGTTTTATCCCTTTTTGTCCCCATATATAAAGTCTCATCTTGCTCTTATCACATTATTTTCTCTGTATTATTGCAGCTGCACGCGTTAACTTTTAGCTCTCAGCGTCAAAGGTATTACTTTTCCTTCAATTCTGCAATTATTTGATATTCAATTTTGTATAGTTTGAACTGGATTGCGTTATCTATTGATTTAGCTAGAGCTTCTGATCGATCTTTTTTCTTCTTCTTTCTGTTACTATTTGTTCGTGTTCGTTGATTTTAAATGTTCTTTTAATCGGATGATAGAAATTCAAGGATTTATGATTTTTTTTTGTTTTGCGTGATAATACTGAACTTGTTTTTAGTGTTGAAGCAAAATAAAAAGATCTTGAGCGAGTTTTTCAGAAATGAATAATCCAAAACGTAGCTCTGTAACTGTAGATTCTTGGTGTATCCTTCAAATTCTGCTTTGGTTTTGCCGATGTGAACTCAAGTTGCAATTTATAGTTTCCGAAAGCTACACATAAACCGATTTGATTTTTGGATTTAAAGCTTGGACCATATATTGCACGAAACTATCTTTCATAATCAACATTTTGTATTGTTAAAATAATTTTTTTGTTTATTTCCCATGTCCAAAGATTGCTTGGACTAGGTTCTAAGATCTTGTTCTGCAGTGAATGTTAGTATTTCTTCTTAAATGCACCAAATTTCTTTAGTTCATGCTTCTAATTTGCCCCTTTATTCATGTACAGTAATAACATGTGAGTTATGTTCTTTAAAAATCATTATTTTTATTAACTTTGCCTCTTGCATTCTGGTCATGACTTGTTTTTTTTACAATTAGAAAGTGATGGCAGACCAGGAGACCGACAAGAACATTGAGATATGGAAAATCAAGAAGCTTATTAAAGCTCTAGAAGCTGCTCGAGGCAATGGTACCAGCATGATTTCTCTTATCATGCCTCCACGGGATCAAGTATCTCGTGTTACAAAGATGCTTGGAGATGAATATGGAACTGCATCTAACATCAAAAGTAGGGTAAATCGCCAGTCTGTTCTTGGTGCAATCACCTCTGCTCAGCAGAGACTGAAGTTGTATAACAAGGTTCCTCCAAATGGGCTTGTGCTTTACACTGGGACCATAGTTACCGATGATGGGAAGGAGAAGAAAGTAACAATTGATTTTGAGCCCTTCAGGCCTATAAATGCATCCCTCTACCTCTGTGACAACAAATTCCACACTGAGGCGCTTAACGAACTATTAGAATCTGATGACAAGTTTGGCTTTATTGTCATGGATGGTAATGGAACACTTTTTGGAACATTGAGTGGCAATACTAGGGAAATTCTTCACAAATTCACTGTGGACCTTCCTAAGAAACACGGAAGAGGAGGTCAATCTGCTTTGCGATTTGCTCGATTGCGAATGGAGAAGCGTCACAACTATGTGAGGAAAACTGCAGAACTTGCCACTCAGTTTTATATCAATCCACAAACGAGCCAGCCTAATGTATCGGGACTTATACTTGCTGGGTCAGCTGATTTTAAGACTGAGCTAAGTCAGTCTGATATGTTTGATCCTCGTTTAGCAGCAAAGATTCTGAATGTGGTGGATGTTTCATATGGTGGTGAAAATGGCTTCAACCAGGCAATTGAGCTTTCTGCAGAAATCCTATCAAATGTCAAATTTATACAAGAAAAACGTTTAATAGGAAAATACTTTGAGGAAATAAGCCAAGACACTGGAAAGTATGTTTTTGGCGTTGATGACACTTTGAAAGTCCTTGAAATGGGTGCAATAGAGACACTTATTGTGTGGGAGAATTTGGATATCACTAGATACGATCTTAAGCATAGTGCTACGGGTGAAATTATTATTAAACACTTGAACAAGGAGCAGGAGTCTGATCAGAGTAACTTCAGGGATCAAGCCACAAATGCTGAATTGGAGGTTCAGGAAAAGACTTCACTGCTTGAGTGGTTTGCCAATGAGTATAAACGATTTGGTTGTACACTTGAGTTTGTGACAAACAAATCACAAGAGGGATCTCAGTTTTGTCGAGGGTTTGGAGGGATAGGAGGCTTACTTCGTTATCAGCTGGATGTTAGAACTTTTGATGATCTATCTGATGATGGAGGAGTTTATGAAGATTCTGATTAGCAATCAGCCAAGTTTAACAATACCGGTGCAGGGTTGGAGCGGGAAACCTCCACCGGTTCGCTTGTGCTGGACCGCGCCGCTCAGACTATGTTGACATACAAAATTGAAGGATTTTAATTGAGAGGTCTGTCACTTGTGCATCTTTTTTTTTTAAAATTATATTGTAGTATCAATTTGATTCTTAACCAGTCACACTGTTGTGAGAAATTAATGTTCTGACTGTTTCTCCGTTTTGCAGAGTCTGTGAGGAGGATATAATTTGCAAATGGTCAGGTGTGGGAGCTTTATGATTATACAAACAATAGAGAAGGGTGTTTGGTTATTGAAGTTCAAAGACATTGTTGATCTTATTAAGGTTACAACTGCGTATTGTGTGTATACTACTACTACTACTACTACATTCTGGTCCTTAATTTGTGGTTGTTGTTGATGCATCAGTTTCTTGTGTTAAAATTTCCTTTCTAAAGACATTGTTGTTGATGCATTAGATTTGTGATTGTTGTCGGTGCATTAGATTTCCAAGACGTTGTTGATCTTGTTAAGACTATCATTCTAGCAATGCACAACATATGGTTTACTTTTAGTTCCTTTATTTGAAACGCGATTTCCATTTATATATATATATATATATATTATATTAAAATGAAATAATATTTACAAGAATCATTTCATTTTAAAGTTAGTAATCTGTTCGAAAACTGCCTTTGTTTGTCCAATTTTTGGCATTTTCTCTCCATTCCTAAATTTCCTCCCATCATGAATCACAGATTAAATTCAGATATATATATATATATATATATATATATATATATATATATATATTATGTTTACACAGAGGCGGAGACAGGGTGGGGCGGGGTGGGCGGCCGCCCCACCCAATTTTTTCAAAAAAAAAAAATATATATTATATAAATTATAAAATTAACCCCACCCCACCTACTTTTATCTTTTTAATAAAAATTTGGCCCCATCTATTTTATTTTTTTAATAATAACTTTACCCACTTTATCTATTTAATAATTAATAATAACCCCAAAAATAAACACAATGATAACACTTACCGTGTTTCTACATTATAATTAATGCTTTACAATAATTAATGCTATATGTGTACAGCTTCATTTCAAGGCTAACTCTTTTTTGAGCTCGTAAGGTAAGGCTGTCTCTGGTTCCTCTGCAGTTGCTGATAGAAATTTGGTAAAAAAAAATGGATTTTTTCATTATCTTGATGTTCCATTGGGTATGAAAATTAATAATTGCTTATTTTTTGCAGATAATAAAGGCCCTCAATCTTTTTAGGAAAAAGACGGGGATCGACATCTATTTTTAGGTATTTTCTCATGATTTGTTTTTACAAAAATGTACCAATTGGATTTCCCACATGTTTGTTTTTATTGTTTAAATTGGATTGTAAATTTGATGATTAATAGATCAATTTGAATAATCAAGGCGTATTTATGATGATTTTTTTTTATCTCATTTGAGGATATTCATAGGAGGGATTAGGGATAGTTCAGTTAGTGAAAATGAATTGTGGGTTTGACTTTAGGGTTTAATATAGTTAAACATTGATGTATTGTTGAAGCTATGGCAATCAATTTTGATGGTTGACTAGTTTTTGAGATGGAGAATTGAAGTGCAATTAGATTAGTTTTGAATTTTTGGTACAAATGTGGAAATAAGATATATCATGATGAATTTTTTTTGGTAAAATTTGTTCTGATTAAAATTGGTAAAATTTGTAGGTAAATAATTGGTAAAATTGATACACTCACTTTTATCTATATTGATATTGTGTATTTCTAGTTTTACTTTTATCATTTTATTTTTCTACAAGTTTTGCTTTATATTTTAATGTTATTAATGATTTTGTGCTATGAAATAAACTTCTATTATGAAATTTAGTAATATTATTGTCTAATTATATTTATGTTATGAAATTTTTCATTAATCATAAGCTACTATTTTGCAATATTGAATCAGGGATATAAGCACGATGAGTAAAAGAATTGATTCATATTTCAAAAATGATTGTCCTCAGGCCACTACTCCGCATATTTCAAAAAAGAATTATAAAGTTTAATTTTGATTTTTGTTCATGTTTATATTCATATTTGAATTGTCAAATTTTGGTATTTGGACGATTTTCAATATCCGAACTCTCGACCCGATGTAAACAACTCGACCCGAAATAAACCGATCGATCCACGTCATCGTACTTTCGCCCACCCCACTTTCAATTCCTGGCTCCGCCACTGTGTTTACATAATTGCTTACAAATGTATTACACTAAAAGGTCTCATATTGTAACTAACGTAGAAATATGAATAGGAGTAAATTATTGTCAATATTTAAAAGCAATTTTAATTTTATTCGTCACTGTATCAAATTAAAATTCAACAATATTTTGTATGCTGATAAATATCAAACGGGTTCAAGTTTAATTTGATTAGTAAAATAAAAAGGAAATAATAGGCAAAATTAAGTAATGAGAGATTATTTATATTTAATTCAATGAAAATTAATTTAAAATCAACTTAATTAATAATCACATCAATTTTAAAATTTCGTAAAATCTCAATAGTTAAAAAAAACAAGTAAAATTCATCCCATAAATATGACAATGACAAAGGACAGAGGTCCAACCCTAGAGGCTAGAGCCGTCACCGCCTTCTCCTATTTAAAGGTCTTCACCGTTGCGCCTCCAACATTGCGAGCTGAATTTAGCTGAGTTTTTCTATGATTTGAACTCGAATGCTGTTCTAGATCTGCACTCATTTTGATTTCAGGAATCGTGTTCAAAAAGTAAATCTGGTCGTATTAGTTTTTGGAATGCTTTTTAGCAGTTTATGAACTTGTTGAATTAATGCATTGATATTTCTTTGTTTTGCTACTTAATTAATACTTCCACTGAATATGTGCTTTTTGTTTGCTCTATTTATTTCTAATGAAATGCAGGTTTCTTATTTGGAATTTTGACCTGTGAAATCATGATTTGCGGAAACAATTTTTGATAGATGGTTTCATCTGTTTGATAACTTCCCTGTTTGTTTATTTTCATGTTGTATTTATCTAATTACTGGTGTGGATTTTTAATATTACACTTGGGTTTGCCTGTTTGTTGTGAATTTGTGCTTTGTGTTTGAATAATACAACTGCTCAAATCATTGTTTACTCATTTGTCATATTATGCGCTGCTTTGGAACCATCAAGAATTATATGCTCGTTGTGGGATTGAGAAAATGTGAATGGAAAAACCTCTTAGCCACTTTAAATCGAACATATCTGTTTGATTGTGTTTTCATGAGTAATTTCTCTTTCTCATTGTTTGGATGTTTTCGAGTTTCTATAAGAAATGGAAATGATGGCATAAAGTAAAAGGTCTGAGCAAGATGCATTGTTGGTAGCCATGGGATAGAGGTTTGAAAAGGTTACGAAAATGAAGAAGAGGGCCCCTGTCCATGTTCAAGTTTTACATTGTGACTTTCGCAACCTCTTCAATAACGATATTGCCATGCTTAGTCTTGGTGATTGGGGTTGTAAGATAAAGGCGTGATTGCATTCTAGTATTGAATGGCGATCTAGACTTCAATCCTCACATTTTTCATGCTTCTATCCCATGTTGAGCTATCACCATACGTCCTGCATTGATCACATTATCACGCTGATCCATTTATTAGTCTCTACAATCTTTGAAATATGTGGAAAATGATAATATGTTTGAATTCATTTACATACACAAGTCATTTTCTTTTGTTTGGAAGATATAACCTGTAAAGTTTGTACTTTGTATTATATTGATGCAAATAAAGAAACGGTTCCTGTTGCCTGGAAGAAGTTGTCAAGCTTCACCATTGTAATTCAGCTCAATGAAATCCGTGTTGTAGTCATAAATCGAGGGGTGATAAATGAACGAGCTGGATCAAATTCATTAGCTTAATGTGTGTTTCAACTTGCAAGCCACAGTGTTCAGAAGTGAAGATGGGCTTGAGAATAAACAAGTTGAGCTTACTCAAAAATGAAGGTGGTTGTGTTGTATTGTGTTTTGTTTGGATTTCAATTTGATGGTGATGATTTTCAGATCCATAATAACCAATTATTAAATTTCATTTTTTTGGAATTATTATGGTGAATTTCAAATTTAGAGCAAGTTATCCCAATTCCCACATGTATAACGTATTAGTTCAATCCAAACTCAACTCTAGAAGGTTGAGTTTTATGGAGATGAATTTAGTCGTGGATGTACAAAAGAAAAGTAAAAGTTTGAATGTAAAGATTTTGAATAATCAATCAACATATACCCAGTTAGTTTTAATATACGATAATTGACATTAAAATAGAAAAAACGTTATCAATCATATAAGAGCTCATGGCGTCTAATATTTTGGAGCGTTAAGCTTCAGTGACCTCATTTTATATTCATTGAAAAAAAAAAATGTAAAGATATGAACAACCCAAATTAAATTAATGTATATAATTATTAAAAGAAATAATGTTTACATAATAGAAGATAAAATATAATAATTAAAGCAATAAAAAATCTGAAGAAAATAATATCTACATGAGATAAAATAGGAATAAAAATAAAAGTAAGGTCGGTGTTGTTGACACTCTCCTTTCCTTTGTCCCGGTTAGTTTTGCTGCCCTAGGGTTTTCCTATCGTCCCTTATATATATATTACCTCTCTCTTCCCCCATTCTCATCTTACACCTTTATTTTCTAAACAACTCCGTCAATAGGCAAAATCTTCAACAAGTTTTATAATCTCACTGATTTTTTCTTCTCTCCTCCATCTCATTTAAGGTATATTCGAAGGTCTTGTTCTTAGATTTATCATGTTTTTTTATTTCCTTTTTGGATCTGTATGTTTCGATTTGAATTCTATTGATTGATTGATTATTTATTTGATTCGTGTGACTTTATGCTGTTTCTGTTGGTCAGTTTTAGATGTGTTCGGAATTCTTTTTTTGTTTGTATAATTAAATTTGTTATTTGGTTTCTGAATCTGATTTTGTTTGATTGAGGTTAAAATGATAGGTTTGTGTGATTTATTGATTGATTCGTGTTCAGTATTGATAGTTTGTATGGAGCATCTTTTTTATTTATCTTTATGTTGGACAATCGGATCTGAGAACTGTGACTATTTTGGTATTTAGCTGGATTTGAATTGGAGTTTTTGATAGTAATGAATATTGTTGATCGGGCAGCAGCCAATCCTTTTTCCCAAACATATTCATTGATTTTTTTTTGGTTTTTGAGGATGTAATCCTTTTCAGAACTCAACACTAAAATGTCTTTGATTAAGTCCAGGACTCCAGGATTTATATTTCTATATCTGGAAATGTAATAATTTTATTAGTGCAATATGGCACCAGATGATTTTGTCCTCGTATTTGGATGATTGTGTTGAGTTGATGAGTTTCAGTGGTTAACAGCTTTTACTATATTTACTTGATCTTTAATCTCCAATCATATAAACAACTTGGGTTGATGATTGTCGTTTTTGTTAAATTTGACGGTGTTCAGTTTGCTACAGCTTTATATGTAGAATTATGGACTAGAACATTGCAAGATGTTGTTAATCATGTGGCAAAGCTTGTGCAGCTGTTAATTATCTCAAAATATTTGTCAGTATTCTTGTTGCTATTCTTGAATTCTAAGTTTCAATGATATCTTTGCAAAAACTATTTATTGTTGCTCATATCAATATAGAATGAATTATTATGATAGTTATTGATATTGTTGTGTGCTTGGACTTATCTAATTCTCATTCCAGGCCTTTGCTTGGTACATTTGGGTAACTGAAGTCCGCAGGCGTGGAGTTTATTACGTTAGAAACTTCTTTTATGTCTGAGCGGGCATCCCTCTTTTTATCATCTATTGGGTTGCTTGGAGAGTACTGCCCTTTGTCAAGGAAAAAGGATAGACAATCTGGTCTAGAAATTGACTGCATGCATCTCGAGTCGCACCAAGGATACATCACGAGTTTTCAAGGTTGCCAGTTTATGCGGCCTACTCCCTTTGCAGAAATCCTTCCTTCTGATAAAGTTTTTATACAGTGATATCAGATTATAAGGAGAAAATGGCTTTGCAAAATATTGGTGCTGGAAACAAGGACGATGCCTTTTACAGGTATAAGATGCCAAGGATGATAACAAAAATTGAGGGTCGTGGGAATGGCATCAAAACCAATGTCGTCAATATGGTAGACATTGCAAAGGCTTTGGGCAGACCTGCTTCATACACAACTAAGTATTTTGGCTGTGAATTGGGAGCACAATCCAAATTTGATGAGAAAACTGGAACTTCCCACGTCAATGGTGCTCATGACACTGCAAAACTTGCTGGACTTCTTGAAAATTTCATCAAAAAATTTGTTCAGTGTTATGGTTGTGGGAACCCTGAAACTGAAATTATCATCACAAAGTCGCAAATGATCAATCTCAAGTGTATTGCTTGTGGTTTCATCTCAGAGGTTGACATGAGAGACAAACTCACAACATTCATTATCAAAAACCCTCCTGAGTCTAAGAAAGGATCAAAGGACAAGAAAGCTATGAGGAGAGCTGAGAAAGAGCGACTCAAGGAAGGAGAAGCAGCTGATGAAGAACTGAAGAAAATTAAGAAAGAGGCTGCAAAAAAGAAGGGTTCGTCAAAAGATGCAGTTTCTAAATCTTCCAGCAAGAAAAAATCCCACAACTCTGATGAGGATCATTCTCCAAATGGTAGCCAAGCGGATGAGCATGAACCAGCAGCAGCAGCTGATGACAGTGATGATGATATTGAGTGGCAAACTGACACATCGTCCGTGGCTGCACAACAAGCCATTCAACAGCAGCTGAATGCTGTTACAGCTAGTATGGTTATGCTTTCAGCAAATGAGGAGAAGCCAAAATCCGAGAAAAACTCTCCACGTAAAGAACTTAAGCCTAAAGTTAATGGCCAGGCTGACGGGGGGAAACCTGTCAATCCACAAGAGGAACTGGTCGACGTTATAAAAGATTACCTCAAAAAGGGGTTGCCAGCTGGTGAACTCAAATCCTTCTTGGAGACTCTCTCTGGCACACCCCAAGAAATAATTAAGGCATTTTTTGAAGCCCTATTTGAAGGAGTTGGAAAAGGGTTCTCTAAAGAATTTGTGAAGAAAAAGAAGTATATCACAGCTGCAGTTGAGGAGGAGGGTTCACAGCTTATGATGCTTCATGGCATTGAGAGTTTCTGTGGGAAAGCGAGTCCTGAGGCGGTTAAAGAGGTAGCATTGGTTTTGAAAGAACTTTACGATGATGATGTGCTGGAAGAAGAGTTTATTGTTGAGTGGTATGAGAAGGGCTTGAAAGGCGAGCATAAAGGCGACCCAATTTGGAAGAATGTGAAGCCGTTTGTGGAGTGGCTGCAGAGTGCTGAATCTGAATCCGAGGAGGAATAAACTTTATTTTACTTTGTTAATGTTTTTTTCTAGTATTAATTGCCTAAGTATGCAATAATGAACGTGAGTGTGTTAGTGTGTTATTACGATAATAATGGTGTTGGACATGGTTTGTGTGGCTTGAGTTTTGTTGTTTGGTTGAGTTGTTTTTGATATTAGCTGTTGTGATTTGGTATGAACTGGTGGGGTATGTGTCTTTGTTGGTGGTGATGCTTATGTGAGTTTGTTGCTGTATTCTATTTTGCATTTTCCTTTTTTATTATGATATTATTTGGATTTGAATTTGAAAAGTCAATTTGGAGGAAGAATTTGTGTTAAAATGAAAACAAAATAATCCAACCACCTATTTTCTTTTTTTTATCATTTTCCAGAAACATTAAAAATAGATCCAAAGAAAAGAAAACGTTGATAGTGTTTTGGTCAAAGATGAAAACAGAAGTTCCGTGCAGTGTAAAAGTCCACGTAGGAAAATCGTGAACACCCCTTGCTAAACCATGCTCCCTATTTGTCCTATTAATACTTCAAATTGTGTGTGTAGATGATTTTGCTCGTGTGGCGAAGTAAAAAAAACGTGACGTGGGACAATTCTGTTAGGCAGGTGAGGACATTTCTGTCTTTCTCACCAACTTGCTGTGAAACACACGCTTCCTTTTATATTATTCTTTTCCATTACTTTTTAATTTGAAAATTATTCATGTATATAATAATTTAAGTTGATATTTGAAACCATCTTAGACTTGAAAGTTTTTGAATAATCCAATAAATATGGTTAATACTTGATTTTTTGCGAATGAACAAACACATTGCTAATATTATTAAAAGTAAAATTAAAATTACTTATATCAAAAAATATATTGTATTCCAGACAAAATATATATGTAAATATTATACTTACTAAAAAATTGTAAATGTTGAAATATTAGGGTGTATTGATAGTTTTATTGAAATAACATTCATTGTCTTTTAAAAAGATGCAAACAAAATTAGGTAAAAAGCAATTATTATGAAGCCGTTACAGATGTGAAATACGTTAAAGATAGACTTCCGATAAATTACAATAATATTATTAGGATTCATGAGATATGTAATTCGATTACAATTTCACTGAATAAATGATATTGTCAATGATGTGCGACCGAACAACTTTAGGATAAAGTAAGTCAATGATTCATGAAATTATTGTAATCGCTTGAAAATTAGATATGCACACTAAAATTATCTACACGCATAAGCTAGTATCAATCTTTCACGCGCTATATCACTACACAATAGGAATAAAAATTTGATATACAATAAAAACAAAAATATTTTTCTCAACTTTATTTAATAATCATATTAATGACTTTCGTAGTTAATCAACATACATAAAATCCAATTTTAATTAAATTTTTAAGGAATTTTTATATTTGAATAATTAAACTTCAAATGTAGTGTAAACTTTTGATATTAAATTTAACAAATAACAAGAAAATCAATAGAAAGGCGTGGAGTATAAGTTAACAAGAAGCGCGTGAGAAATCTCATTTTTCTCCTTCCCATGCTAAAAGGCAGTCATGGAGTGAGCTCACGAGATCCTCGTAATTTTATTACAAGGCCAAGCCCATTTCTGAACCACTATAAATATCACCCCAAGCCATGCTGCACTGCACTTCACTTCAGTTATACATACACAATATATATACACACCCACCAATGTCTACCTCCAATGTTGCCTCCGAAGTCGACGCCGCCGTATGGCAAGCGCTCGCCGGCGCATCAGTTCGAATCCCTGCCCTAAGCTCCTTCGTATACTATTTCCCCCAAGGCCACCTCGAACACTCCCAGTCGGCCGCCGGTGCGATTCCCGCCACGTCCTTGACATACGATTTCAAACTAGAAAAACCATTTGTCCATTGCCAAGTCCGATCCATTCGTTTCTTCTGTCACCCTACCACCGATCAAACATTCGTTAAGATCCTCCTGCAGCCGTCCCTTCCGTACGGTCCTCGCTCTAGGAGCAACGATTGTTTTTATTCAAATGATCAAAACGACGTGGTTTCGTTCGTGAAGGTTTTGAGTCAATCAGATGCGAACCACGGCGGCGGATTTGGAGTACCGAGGGACTGCGTGGACTTAATTTTCCCGAGGCTAGACTTGTTATCTCGTCCGGCGGTGCAAACTCTAACGTTCAGAGACGCAGGCAACAAAGCATGGACGTTTAGACACATCTACCGCGGCATGCCGCGGCGGCACATGTTGTCGACAGGGTGGACCAAGTTCGTCAACGAGAAGCGCTTAATTTCAGGAGATTCCGTTGTGTTTATGAGGAAGAGATCGACTAATGAGCTGTTCATTGGTATAAGGAGAGTTAATAATTACAGTTCTGGTGGTAATGATCGGTCTGAGGTGGTGGAGGCTATAGATAAGGCGGCAAGAGGTGTGGCTTTCGAGGTGGTGTATCACCCAAGGCCTGGGATTTTTAATTTCTTGGTGAACGCTGAGAAAATGGAGGAAAGTTTGAGGATTTCATGGAGCGGCGGAAAGAGGGTTATGATGGGGTTGGAGACGGAGGATTCGCCGTCGGGAATGAATTGGTATCATGGCACAATCACGGCTTCGGCCACCCCGAATACCGGACCATGGCGAGGTTCTCCCTGGCGCACTATTCAGGTATCTATCTGCATGCATGCATGTTGGTTTTTCATGGTATTCTAACTGATATATATATATATATATATATGTTGTATTGCAGGTGTGTTGGGATACACCAGAAAGGCTGAGAGGTATGAATAAAGTGAGCCCTTGGGAGATTGAGTATCTTCCATCACTAGATACTCACCCTTCCAAGAGGATGAGACTGATCATGCAGCCGTTACCTACGACACAATTAAGCCTCTCCATGCCTGGCCATCTTAACTATTCTCCTTCTCCTTCTTCTTCTTCTTCTGGCATACATGGAGCTAGGCGAGACCATAATAATCGTCTCTCTAAGAACAACACAGGCCTATCACTCGAGCCCGTGTCGACAGTGCTAAGTATCGGGGGTCCATATACGGTGTCTCCCGGTAGTGGCCATGAGGTGGGCCGTAGAAATTCTTTCCGATTGTTCGGAAAGACGATTCAGGTGTCGGAGCCGAGTGACAACCCTTCTGGTTCATCTACTAGACCCAAATCTAATGGAGCTTTTCAACTTTTCTGAACTTCTAATTGGGGAGAGTTATTAGGGTGGGTTGTAATTGTGAAGCATGAATGCCATTGTAAATCCTAGTACATTTTATTGTGTACTAGTTTTGTTTTGTAAGGATTGAATGAGAAAAGGTAGTTTGTGTTCTCATTTTTGGTGTGCATGCTTTGAAAAATTGGATTATATTTATGGGCTTTGTTTGCAATACACAAATATTGATTGAATATATATGTATGTATCCTAAATCATTTTAGTTCACGTCGGGTTATTTAATGAGCACAAACTTTTCTTAGTCTTATTAAGATAATTACTACTTGGGCCTTAAACCATTTTAAATCCTATCTGATGGGCCTCAAATTTTGTATAAATAGTGAGACAATTTGTTATATTAAGTATTAAATATTAATTGGTTGTTCCTAAAATAAATTATAAAATGGCCAAGAAGCAAACACCCAAAATATATCCTCTAGTATCTTCTACAATATACAGCTAACGCGATTTGTAGCTGCCTCTCTTAGTTCTTTCTCCAAAAATGGCAGCTTCTCTATCCCCCACTTTCTCTCTCTACACTCCCCAAAGCTTCTCACCTTCTTCGTCTTCAAGACCCACCAAACTTTTATTTCTTCAACTCACCAATAATCGTCAATTTCTTAATTTCAACAAGCCCATTTCGACAAGAGGTTTTTCTTCTGTTCCTATTTTCAATTCATATAGTCCAAGGATTTTCAGCAATGGGTATGAGAATGCCAGACGTTCTATTTTCATAGCTTCTGTTTCAGCACATCAAGAAAACCAACCGCACCAAGTATTTTTACTCTCTCTCTCACACACACACCAGCTGAATTATTTGTGGGTTGTATAATTGTATTATTGTTGGTGATAGTGTCTTTTGTTTGATGGAAACAAAATTGGATATTAAATCCTAAATTGCTTTGCTTAGAGAAGGGGAGTTCGGGCATATAGATATTTGGAGCTTCTACCTAAATTGGATTGTTTTTGATTTTTCACTGTCTATAGTTTTCCGTACTAGTTCTAGAGAAAGTATGAGACTTCATTTTATTTTATTTGGTAAATTATGGAGAAATGTATTTGGCGTAACTTTATATCCTTGAAATTCCAAATTCTCATCTTTCATACAATATGCAGTAGGATAAGATAGTTGCCAAAAAGTACCAAAAACCATTTGATTAATGTTCATTGTTTTAACGCAACATGTTTGTAGAACAAGGAAGTGGCAATCATATTTGCTGGATCAAGACTTCATAATATGAAACTAGAGATTTTCTGATTTTATAACCTTTTACTATTCCTCCACATTGATATCCAAGTTAAACTTGTAGACAAACGACGAAGACGGATCTAGTTTAGACGAGTTCCAAGGGCCACAAAATGCAGCATATAACAACCCTCGATCGAGTCTGAAGTCCCTGATGCAGGCCTACAAGGAAGCCATATTATATGGAGATGGAAAGACTATATATGAAGTTGAAGATATGCTATTCATGATAGAAAAGGAGAAAAATGAACTGGCCCAGAAAGTTTCATCTTTGTCTGCAGAGATATCATCAGGAAAGGAAAAATTTCTGCGGTTGCAGGCAGATTTTGATAATTACAGGAAAAGATCGGAAAAAGAAAGACTAACAGTAAGGAGTGATGCCCAAGGGGAAGTGATTGAGAGCCTTTTGCCAATGGTTGATAGTTTTGAGAAAGCCAAGCAACATATCAAGCTAGAAACTGAAATGGAAAAGAAGATTGATACAAGTTACCAAGGCATATATAAGCAGTTTGTGGAAATTATGAGAAGCTTGCGTGTGGCTGTGGTCCCAACTGTGGGGAAGCCGTTTGATCCATCGGTAAGATTAAGCTTTCTGGATCTCCCTTTTTTGTCTGGGATTTGTGCATATGAAGTTTCATTCTTGGATGGGATTTGGTGTAGATGTTATGAAAATAGTTTTTATGTCTTCCGGTTTTCGTGCTTCAGTTTATAATTCGTTTGGTCTATTGGATTACTGAAAGTAGTCAATTACAAGGTTATATTTGATTCTCAAGGAAAAGGGGGTGGAGGGTATTTTTTTGGGGGTGGGTGGGTTTGGAATTTGTTGATAATCCCTTTAGTAAAATGTTGACGATGCAAATATGGCAGTTTTGATAAAATGTGCCATGCGAAATAGGAAGACACTGCTTTTACTAAATGATGATTGGTTCAATTTACAAGCCTAATGCTATAGAAGGTCCTTAACTCAATGCTAAGTACACCAGGCGAGCATTCTCTAGTTCCACTTGGTGTTCTTTGCAGTGCACACACTAGCTTTTGTTCCCTCTTATTTGATCTTCATATTTTACAGTTGTTGATGTCTAAAATTTAAAGCAGTCTCCGTACCCCATCACAGTTTTTTGTTTTAATACCATGGGCTGACATGTAGAAGGGGTTATATTTTGACGGCAAATGCATACGGCAGTAAAGGATTGTTCTTTGATCTGGGACAATCACAACCGTTGATCTCCATGTGGTACATGGGATGCACTATGCACATTGTGATTGTCCCGTGAATCTTTAATAATCATAGAAGTATAAGCATATTGATCGAATAGTCTGCTCCTCTTCTGCCAGATTAAGCTTGCAATGTTGTTCAATCTTGATTCCCTTGTGTGAATAATGATCTGAACTGTTTGAATACAGATGCACGAGGCTATTGCTCGTGAGGAATCGCAAGAGTTCAAGGAAGGAATAGTTATTGAAGAATTCAGACGTGGTTTTTATCTTGGAGAGCGTTTATTAAGACCTGCCATGGTTAAGGTTTCATCTGGACCTGGTAAAAGGAAACCTTCTTCAGTTCCAGAGCAGCCGGCTTCTATTGCTGGGGTTGATAATTTATAGTCACATCAAATAAAAATTCTTTCATCATTCTTCTCGAGACTTTCATATTCATTGGATCCTTGGCTCTTTTCGATGTTCAAGCTTGGGACAATTATAGATCTTATTTTCTTTCTCGTTAGCTTTACCAAGACACAAACATTGAAATTAATTGTCAAGATGTGTTCTAAATTACTACATGAGGTGTGACTGGAATTTGGAACAATTTTAGTTTCTCTTTCGCAGGTACAAACACATGTTTCCGTGCATTTGGTTTCATGGATCTCTTGATCTTAGTAAGGTCTTGTCATCCAAATTATACGAGAAGAAACTAACAATCTATGAGATGCACGTTGATAGAGGAGCTATGATTGAAGCTATTATATAACAAAACCTCATAATAGTCCAAAGATGGGATATGAACCATAAAATTACATTATCAAAAAAAATAATAATAATAAAAGATGTAAGTCAAGATCCCTGAAAACAAAAACTGCATATAATTCAATACCAATAACTCACAAATTTAGCGTATTTTTACACTTCACTTGATACAGCATGACAATTGGGTTCCAGATGAAAATGATTGTAATAGTAGTACATAAATCGTGATGGGGTTTCTTCGTCTTATAAAACGCGAGAATAACTACCAAGCATTCCTCATCCGAATATTTTTCAACGGGGATACCCTCAGAGCTAGGCTCTCATTTGTGCAGGATACCTTTCTTTGGTTGCTTTGCCTTTTTATAAGACTGGTTCTGCAACAGAAATGAAAGAGGATTTAAACAAAAAGAATTAGAAGATCAGTACACAGCTAATATATATATTATACAAAACATATAACTGCAGTAAGGCACACACCTTTTGTCTTCCCAAGGCTTCGTGATCGGTCCTTTCAGTCCAGGTGCTCTTGCGAAGTTTAATCGGACGGTTTCCAACATATTTCCCTGGAGCAAGAGTATTTCACATCTCATTAACAATATATATATATATGTGTGTGTGTGTGTCTGTGCGTGCGCGCATATATTCCATACTCGACTTTGCATAAGCATACTTTGAATAAGTATATGATGAAACTGAAATGAGAAAACTACTTACCATTCATTTCCTTCATAGCTCCCACAAGATCTGATGGGCTAGAAAAACTAACAAATCCATAGCCCTTGGTTTTACCAGTTCGCTTATCTCTAACAACCTAATCCAGGAAAAGCCCAATATCAATTATGTTATAATCACCCCAATTATTGAGTTGCATCCTCTAACAAGGCAACATATATGGACCACTACGTACAGAGACAGAGAGAGCATGATCTCAGACTGAACTACCAGATATACAAAAGGAAACGGCTAAAATTCATATCCCAAGGAACAAAAAAAAATAAAGAAGCATATAGAGGATACCTTGGAAAAATGGGGCAGCACTGCACATATCAAAGTTCAGAAAACATTTACAGTAAAATATTATCAGATAGGTTTTATAGTTTACCAAGAGTAAAAATCCTTCCAGCGGTAAGACCCTGTATGAACTCGTTTGTTCTTCTAATAAGGCATAAATTGCAGTTACAATCATTAATAATCGCTCTTGAGCCAAATTTTGGCAACTTCTGTAAAGTAGAAATGGATTTCTGTGGAAACCAAGTATCTTTCCTTCTCTTCAAATTTGACGAATATGCAATTACAGTGTTTATGGTCTTGTCTTCAACACTGTAAGGCCTAAGCCCCAAGACTTCAACATCAAATATTGTGTGTATTTGTGTCTGTGCGTGTTGTGTTTACATATATAATCAATTATGTCATTCTGAATGCATCATAAGCTTTTACATGAAAGCGCAAATATCACTATCATTCTATGAAAACTAACATAAAATGCTTGCAAAGAAATCAGCAAATAAGATCTGAAAGTTCACATACAGCATAAAACAAGAGAATTCTACCTTAAGGAACACGACTCAATGAGAGCTCCAGGCACTTCAAATTAATATCTGAAGAGGACATGCAAATGCTCATGTATACCACTCAATACATACATTAAATAAATACAACAGTAAGAGGAGACGATTACACTACGACCCCCTCACCCACACATACACAACACACCCAAGAAAAAGACAAACGAACAGACGAAAGAAACCCATAAAAGCGGCTCATGATAAGTTTGCAGAGAACATACTCTGGCCATATTAAAGGAAGGAAATCTTGCAAAAGCTTTGGATAACACATCATCATTCACCTCGTTTCCAAGATCACCACAAAATAGACGATAGTCATCTGCAAGACGACACTATGTCAGAAATAAGTGTTGCTTCCTGCAAGTTTAACTGCTGAAAAGAAAGACTGGGGCCAAAGATGAAAAACAACAGAAAATAAAGCTGGGCACTAGGGGTGAAAGCAAGGGAATAGTAACACTAAGTATTAAAAGAGAACAAGAAGCTGGAAAATAGACAGTAGTATGGGCAAAAATAGATTCTGGGATCTGTAAATCACTTGTTTAAAACTTGTTACAATTGTCAAATTGACACCTACCATTATATAAACAGAATAACAATAATTGTTCGATTTAAGCTCACTTGCAATTCTAACAGGGAAAGATCGTGTAACAGTAAAACAGAGTTCAGGGGTTTCGGAATCATACTTTCAGGCCATTCTGCAAGAGTAGGATCCTCCCAAGCCTGCCCTGCAGCTTTTCGAGGAATTGCCTTTTTCTTGGTCTCTGCTTTGTGCTCAATCTCACTGCTCGCAAGTGCAGCTTTCACACTTTCGAGAGCTTCCGGTGTAATTGTTTGTGCATCCCTCTGAAACAACTGCTGCGCCTGTTCACATCAACAGCCAAAAACAGAAGTAGACAGATTAAAAAAAATTAATGTGCACAATTGTGCAGCAGATGAAGTCATAGACAAACAAACAAATCAATCTAAATCACATAGCTTTACTATATCCCCCCCCCCCCCACACACACACATAGAAAGAAATTCCAACGATTTCCATTACATGGTGTTAAGTACAGTTCACCTAAAAATCAGAACTTCAAATTCAAACAAACTTCTAATTAATTCCAATTTCACAAAAACCAACTTCTTCGGATAATAGCACATTTTACACCTAAAATAATCAACAAAATTGAATGATTGTTACTCAGTAAGTAATTGATAAAACTGTTTTTCCATTTCACGAGCCCAGGAACATTTATACCTAGAAAATAAGCAATGAAATTGAACAATTACGAAAATAAAGAGTTGGTAAAATTGCCTGTTGATATTGCGGCAGAGTGTAGACGGTAGGAGGACCAGGATAAACAGGTAACTGAGCCGGCGGAGGTGCCGCTCCGATGTATGGAACGGGAGGAGGAGGCGTTTGTTGAAGGTGAAACGGCGTCGGGAAATAGGGGGTAGTGGCAGCGGGGTATGTGTACTGGGAAGATGAAGATGCAGCGGAACCGGGAGTGGTTGAAGGCACCGACGCCATAGCAGAAACCTAATTTCGACGGAGAAAAATGGGGGAAACGACGAGGTTTATGGCGTTGTATTGATCGGAGAAATGGCGATTGATTGAGAAGAAACAAAGAGGACTATAATTGAATAGAATTAATTGGGTTTGGGCTCCAAACCCATGGATCTATCCGGGTAAAAACATATAAAATTATTTTATATTTAAAAAAACTCGTTTTAACACAGTTGTTTTGTTTCTGATTCCATAATATTTGATAACTCAATTAGTTCCATAACTTAGAAGCTCCTAAAAGTAAAAACAACTCCATGGTAAGCAAATGTTTACCACCAAAGTAAAAAAAGTCGTTGATAAATAGGGCAAGGCCATTCTATTTACATCACAAAATACATACATACGTGTTATCTATTTACATAATAATCCCTTCCACTTTTCTGCTATCAATCGATCTCAACTTTCCACTTTTCATCAGCTACTGCTGTCCTCGAGATGTCGACTTTCTGCAATGCCGTTTTGACGAAATCAGATTTGGTACATACATACATGAAACAAAATAGTATCAACACGAGGCTTATTTTCCCATTTTTCTTTTGAGAGAAAGGACTTCCATTTTTATCAAGTACAATGATGGCTCTAAATCACAACTTATATCTTCTTATAAAAAATCCTATAAATTCTCTGGAATTTTCACCACAATTTATGACACCTTGTAAGCTCTCAAGTCTCAATACTCCCCCCTCTTACCCATATGAGGCTCAGAAGTCAAAAACCATAAATTTGTGACCGTGAAATCAAAGAGGACTTATATTGCCATTTGCAGCATTAATCAAAAAAAGTTGTTTCGAAACATTTGTACTCCAACCGAAAGTTTAAAGTTATAAACAAAATGAAAGATAAAGGATCGCTATCCTGGAGTGTACTGAAAACCCCAATCCAAAAACAATAAATAAAAAAAACCCTCAGAATGGATGAGTTCTCACCAATCCAACGACGGATTTTGAGCATTAATTCTCTTGTAAAATTGTGTGAACCGTCCTATTTGAGCTGGCTTTGGCTTGACGGGTTTCTTACGCAGACCAAAAATCTCCTGCACGAGAGGAACATGAACCAGCACCAGCTTCCATGCCAAGAACCAGCCTACACAGATGATAAACCCATAAACAAGAAAAGAAAAGTTCTTCATGCAACAATTCAGCGTCACGGTTTAAGAAAGCTTAAAAATGTCAAGATTTAATTAACAAAACAGATTAATAAAGAAAAAAAGTCTAATCAATTGGTAAAATTTCTTCATCCGGATTGACAAAAGTTTAAAAATAGTCCTGATTGCAGCATTTCCAAATCCCATATTATAAGGACAAAGCAAAGTTAAGCAAAAAACAGTACTGACCCTCTGTTCATCTCGAATTTCATTTCTATAATGCACTTTGTGTGTATAATTTTTTTCCTATAACCACAACTGGTGTGCATATTATACACGTAACATGTCTATCAGAAATAACATACGAGATAGAACACCGTATAGAGAATCAGATGTGAGCAAGAACAATAAATCAAGAAAAAGGTCTACTCATACAGCAAAATTGCAACATCCCAGATCATGAAGCTTAAAAAGTAAAATTCATTCGAGATTCAATTCCAAATAGCAAGAAATTAGGCCAAATTCCAATAGCCCATAACACAATCAGACAAGAGAAACATGAGATTTGGATAAAATTACACAAACCCATATCAAAATCATATGAAAACTCGCTAAACATATCACTAACGAAACAGAAAACATAACTAGTATCATGTTCACAACACAAATAATCAAAAAAATATTCAGATAGAAAGATAAAAGCTTACCTAAGAAGAGTATGGACAGGCTAAACAAAACAGCTAGAATGGGACGAAGGAGAAGAAAGTTGAAATAATCCCAGTAGCAGACAGAGATTGGTTCGTGTGAAGAAAATTCCATTTTGTTGAAGAAGTTGAAAGTGCTACGATGATGATCAGGTGAAAAAACACTTACTTTGACCTCAAGGTTTGTATTTATTAATATCGGAAAAATTACACAACGACCCCTCATTTATTGTATAATTAATTAAAACCCTTAAATTACATAAAAATTCTTTTTGTAAGACGGAGAGCATATTGGTTTTCAAATGGGTAGGTAAATACTGAAAATTAATCAACCTATTTCTTGTTAATATGTTGTGTAAATACATCGTAGCTTTATTCAAATTCTTGACTTTTGTATATAGAATGATGAATTCTTACGTATTGGGAGGTGGTATAATGTGTTTTATCATATTTCTCCCAATTATGTTAAACGAATGGATGGAAAAAAAATACCACAATCTCGTATTTAGGGCTTTTTTGATATAACCCCCCGAGGTATGCAGCTTTGGCAAACAACCCCCGAGGTTTGAAATTTTGGCAAACAACCATTTCTGGTTAGTTGACCATTAGTCAACAGTTAAGGTCATGGGCAAAATTGTAATTTTAATAATTCCAAACAAATATATTAATTTTCAATGTATTTATTTGGAATTATATTGAAAATAAATACATATTAATTTTATTAATTTTATTTATTTGCAAAATTGTAATTTAATAATTCCAAACAAATATATTAAATAAATATATTAATTTTATTTATTTGCAAAATTGTAATTTAATAATTCCAAACATATATATTAATACTACATTGAAAATAAATACATATTAATTTTATTAATTTTATTTATTTGCAAAATTGTAATTTAATAATTCCAAACAAATATATTAAATAAATATATTAATTTTATTTATTTACAAAATTGTAATTTAATAATTTCAAACAAATATATTAATTTTATTAATTCCAAAAAAATACATTGAAAATTAATATATTTGTTTGGAATTATTAGATTACAATTTTGCCCATGACCTTAACTGTTGACTAACGGTCAACTAACCAGAAATGGTTGTTTGCCAAAACTTCAAACCTCGGGGGTTATTTGCCAAAGCTGCATACCTCGGGGGGTTATATCAAAAAAGCCCCTCGTATTTAACATATAGATAAAATTTGTGTTTATCTAAAAAGATGAAAATTTTGTGTCTGCTAACTTATTAGTAGTTGCAGCTAAAAACACAGTTCTAATATTCTCTAACTTGGCCACAATTTCACGGATTCCTATTCTTTCCAAAGGCGAATTTTTCAAACATTCCATTGCCAGACTCAGAACAGAGGACACACATTTCTCCTTTGCTGAGAAATTATCATCTTCACTTCCTAGCAAATTGGGGTCTACAACTTCAAGTATCGTATTCTCACGTACCCAACCCTTCAAGCTCCTTTCTCCACTAAACATTTCGTCTGTCGGTCTTTTTCTCGTATACATCTCCAGCAGCATTATGCCGAAGCTGTAGATATCACCACTTGTTGATACCATCCCTTGACTTCCATATTCTACATCCATAATTCATAGATTTTAGTTGACTTTAAAAAATATACAGAGTGCAAAAAAAAAAAAAAAAAAAACACCTGGTGCCATATATCCGATGGTTGCCAATGTTCTGGTTTGAGCCATCAACTCCCTTTCGTCAAAGAGTTTAGCAATACCAAAGTCGCAAACATGTGCAGTCATATCTTCATCAAGCAACACGTTACTAGGCTTCAAATCGCAATGAACGATAGGAAATGTGTACCCCAAATGAAGATATTCCAAGGCCATTCCAACGTCTATTGCTATACTCAAACTCTGCAACAAATCCAAGCTGTAGCTATGAGAGTATAGCCATTTATCCAAGCTCCCATTAGGCATGTACTCCAAAACCAAAGCTTTGAAATCTGGACCACAGCAACATCCTATAATCTTAATCAAATTCCTGTGGCGAACTGAGCTGAGCACTTCAATTTCTCTATCAAAGCTCTTGCTTACTTTTTCTGACTGCAAATTGAAAACTTTTACAGCAACTATTAATCCATCAGAAAGTGTTCCTTTGAATACAGAACCAAAACTCCCACTTCCGATAATGTTACTCTCGGAAAATCCATTTGTGGCCTGTAAAAGCTCAAGATAAGAACTTCCTTTCCATGAATGAAGTAATGAAATTTCGGTATCAGGTGGGCCAGCCTTGCTTGATTTTCTTCTTTTCCTCCTTAGTAGAAAGATAACAACAATTACCAAAATCATTGCTGATAATAAAGGGGGTACAATATACTTAACCAACTGGTGAGCTTTTGACCTTTCTTTCCCACAAGGTGAAACTTGTAGACGAGGTGCACCACATAGACCACGATTGTTTAGAAATGAGAGGCCTGTAAAGTTTGCAAAATTACCTCCACTGGGAATCTCTCCTTCTAGTCTATTATAGGACACGTTAAAAGTTTTCAGATAGTGAAGTTCCTCCAGTGAATTTGGGATAAATCCCGAAAAGTTATTAAAGGAGAGATCCAAGGATTCCAGGCCAAAGATGTTCCCCAAAGACTCGGGAATAGAGCCTTGAAATTTATTGTGTGCTAAAGATAGGAAACTCAACGACTCTGCTTTATCAATACTAGCTGGGATATCACCCGAAAACTGATTAAATGACAGATCTAATTCTCTGGCAACCTTAAGGTTTCCAATATCAGATAACAAAGGGCCACTTAAGTTGTTTGAGGACAAATTTAAGGTCAAGAGATCAACAAGGTTCCACAGGCTCGGCGGTAAACTAGATTCCAAGTTGTTGGAGTCTAAGTACAACCCTCTCATGGATTTGAATTCACCAAAACATGCAGGAATCGGGCCGTGAAGCTTATTGTTACTTAAATACAAGTCCCCTAAATTGACTATCTGGCAAAGTTCACTAGGGATCTGCCCATCAAGCTTATTGTACTCAAGATATATTCGAATGACTTTTTTAAGATTTCCCAGTGTTCTTGGGATGAAACCTGATAATTCATTATTGTCTAGGTAAAAATCTCTCAAGTTGGACAAGTTGCCAATCTCACTAGGGATAGAGCCTCTTATCCCACACCCAAATGCTCGAAAAACCTCGAAAGAATCAGAGAAATTTCCTATGGAAGATGGGAGGATACCATCTAGCTGATTCAGTGATAATTCTATATAATACAGATCACGGCAATTTGTTAATGAAGAGATAAATCCCATATCTCGATTTGGAGCTTCTCCAGTTAGATTATTTTCTCCAATTAGAAGGCGTTGCAAGAGTCTTAAATTACCAAGGTCTGGTATTGAGCCCGTGAATGAGTTGGTGACCAGGGCTAAGATAAGAAGATTAGAAGCATTGTTGATAGAGTTTGGGATTACTCCACTGAGATTGTTTTCACCTAGATAAAGGCTTTGTAGATTGGGAAGTGAATTGCCTGTGGTTGAAGGAAGCTGTCCTGAGAAATGATTGGATGAAAGCTCCAGCATTGTCACTGTTGAGATGTTGAACATGGAGAGTGGGATTGAGCCAGATAATCCATTGTTACGAACATTGATCTGGACGAGATTAAGATTGCCAAGCTCAGCTGGTAATTCACCTGCCAGTAGTGTCAGGATAATTATATTATGTAGGAAAGAAGATTTACGTGGTTCAGCATGACGAATTACACATGTTCGATGTTCTGGAAATTCTTAGAATCAATCAACATACCTGTGAAGTTGTTATCATTCAAATATAGATAATTCAGAGCTGTAAGATTCCCGATGTGCTTAGGTATGTTACTGGTGAAATTGTTACCCCGCAATGATATGACCCAAAGACGTTTACAATCCCAAAAGGTGTGAAAAATTTGGCCTGTCAGCTGATTGGACTGAAGAAAGAGCTGCTCGAGGTTGGGGAGATTATGATACATGGCCATTGGAAGGGCTCCAGATAAACTGTTGTTGGCTAAGTCAATACTTTTCAGAGACGACATGTTGAAGATAAAAGATGGAATTGGCCCTGTAAGAGAGGCGCCTCGGATGCTGAACACCTCTATATGTGACAGATTGTGTAGCTCTAATGGGATCTCCCCTGAAAGATAGTGCAAGATCATGAATTTCTGCTAAGCTAATTTGAATAATTCTTAAGAATATATAGAGACAAGAAATACATACCCTGGAAGCTGTTTAGCCCCAGATACAAAGTTTGGAGCTTGGCCAACCGGCCAATTGATCTTGGTATGCTTCCATTGAAATTATTATATGACAACGATAACTGCTCGAGCTCCTTGCACTTGTAAATATTAAATGGAATTTGGCCTTCAAATAGATTCTGTGACAGGAAAAGTCTCCTGATTGTTAACAGATTATCACACATATTCTCTGGTAGCCCACCTGACAGGCTATTACCCGTGAGATCAATTGCTTCCGCAGTAGACAAGTTGAACACACTATAAGGTATGGAACCTGTAATCTTGTTATACTTCAAGTCTAATACTTCCAGGGAAGAAAGATTACCGATCTCTTGTGGTATTATACCATCGAGAAAATTGTACCCTAATCCTAACATCCATATACTTGAGCTATTGCCTAATGAAAGCGGGATTGTACCAGAGAAACTATTGTTTCTCAGAACTATAACCTCAAGTTCTGGTAAGTTTCCAAGCCATGATGGTATTGTACCTGTAAAGGAGTTGAATCCCAAGTATAGGAATCTTAAGTGGCGTAAATTGGAAAGCTCGTTGGGTATGATGCCTGTGAAATTGTTAGAGGTAAGGTCCAAGGAATTGAGAAATGTTAAATTGGCAAGATTTGGAGAAATAGTGCCTTGAAAGGTGAAATCAGATAGGTTGAGCTGTGTGACTCTTTGGTGGGTGCAAGAGACACCAATCCAGTTGCATATGGATGTATCAGAAGACCAGTTTTTGGACAAGATTTCGTAAGGGTCTGAAATGATGTTGGTTTTGAAGGAAAGAAGTGCATTTCGATCCGTTGTTGTGTTAGAAACTATTTGGGCAGTGCAGTTAGTAGATATTAGCAATGCAAGAGCAATGAAGAAGCATGTTTTATCCATCTTTTGGACTTGAAAAGGTTTGTATGTATAGATACAGGGACATGAATATTCTTTACGTGTATAAAACTGAGTTGAGATTGAGACCTGAAATGAAAGATATTTGGCTTGAGTTTTTTTCAACGTATCAGGCCCACTTCATTAACTCCAGTTTTTATGTTGGAAATAGATGCCTATGCATTTTCTTCATGGAAGGTGGAAATAGTTATGACAAATTACAAGTCCCTCAACTAACAAGATAGCTACTTGGCGAACACTATAAATCAACCTAAAAAT
This sequence comes from Verbascum thapsus, assembly GCA_963669365.1. Lineage (NCBI taxonomy): Eukaryota > Viridiplantae > Streptophyta > Magnoliopsida > Lamiales > Scrophulariaceae > Verbascum > Verbascum thapsus. Next base: position 19,739,041 of record OY770107.1, read on the forward strand.
GTTCTACGATTGCAAGAAAACAAATACATCAATTTTAAAAACACATTAACAAAATTAAATAAGATAGCTGCAGGACAAATGGATTTTATATACATGTATGTGAGTGATAATAAGTGTGTGATCAAATAACAATGTGCCAGACATTTTGAGTGAAATTATGACAAAAAATTATTCTGCAATTTCGGGCCAAACATCTTAATCCATTGGATACTAGTGGGGTGCAAAAATGGGTTTTGAGGGAAAATAGTTTTGTACATGATGGGCCTCAACTGATATTTTGGCCCATAAAATGTAGATATGGGGGCAAATTTTGGATGCATTTACTTAAGCAAAACCTCGTAAGGCAGGCAACTTATGAATTTCCGACAAAACACAAAAAACATGAAATATTGTTATACTCAATTATGAAATGACACGTAGCTGATTAACAAGATGTTTAAATTGTTTTCTGTTTATGGAAAGAAGAAACATAATACATAAATATGTGTTTGGTCATATTTTTGCCATTATACAGCTTGTTGTAGTCATGTCATGTAATGTTCCTTCATTGCTATATATAATCTTTTATTGGATTCTCATGCATTGCTTATCTCAAAACCCTGAAATTCTGAAACTCTAATGACTTCTAAGAATGACCTGAATCCAAAACACTACTTAAAATGAAGACCCACAATGGGCGTAACTTGAGTAGTACCATATACTTCTTTTTGCAAATAGTTGGATCCAAAATATAGATAATAAAAAACATGACATTTTTTTCTTCTTTTTTTTTTCAAAAAAAATTACAATCAACAAACTACTATTTTCCCCTACACTTGTATTTCCAATTCTTTGTTTTCTTCACATTTTCCTGAATTTCCCAAAAAAAAAAAAAAAAATTGAAGTCTACCTATGACTGCAGAAATCAGAAAGTTTCTTTCTCCCTTCAACAATTTCATCAAAAAAATCATCAAGTTGGCCAATAATATTCTCAGTTCCACCCCTCAAAACCCCTAAACACCCCTTCAAGTCCTCAACTCTTTCTCTAATCTCAACTTCTGATTCCAAATCCACAACCCCATTTGAGCTGCATCTCCTCTCAAGCTCACTCCTTAGTTCATCCATGGCAGCTTTTGATCTTCTAAACTCATATAACAGCACCCCGGCCCTACCCGTTATTTGATCAATCTCTGATGCCACCCTCTGCTGCAGCCTGCCTGTTGAGATCATGAAAGATGATCCAAACAATAAGCATCCTTCATATCCATTTATCGGAAAATTCGATTCAGGCCAGCAGTAAACTAATCCATACAGCAAAATCATCAGCAGGAGTGAACTGACATTTCTCATTGCATATAGAACTCCCCTGAATCCATTGAATCCATTCAGTTTTGATTCTACAGATACCTTTTCATCAAATTTCAATGATAGTGGCTCAATTCTTGTCTCCATCAGGGCCCTGTTTTCTTCCTCCATGCCCACAGCATCTCTTCTACAGCCCGATATAGCCCGAATCACCTATTCCATCAATGTAATTAAAAAAAAAAACAGAAAACCCTGAAACTCTGATCTTTTTTGGAAAAAATATGCACAGACTCCTTCATTTATATATATAAACTACCAATAAATGACTTAATTAACATAATAGATAGGTGTGATTTTTCTTTTATTCATTTACCTGACGGGAAAGTTGTGGGCTTAAACGGCGATGGGTATCGAGAGATGAAGCTACATTAAGGCCCGAAGAGTAGTAATTTTCCAGACCCGAAATGCCACTTTTGATGACGTGGCAGACATCCCAAAGCTTGGAGCTTTCATCCATGTATTCATCAAGCCATTTCTCACCAACAGGTAAATGGAGCTTTTGAACCAAAAGTGTGAGCTGGCTGTGAAATGATCTGAGAAGGGACAAAGCCCTTTGAAGGAACTGAATGGACATAAAGTTGTTAGAGAGAAACGCGATTTCGAGATCATCGATCCCACGAGTAAGGAAATTGTAGAAGCCATTAACAGAGGAAGGATCCATCATAGGAGTGAGTTATTAGAAGGGGGGGGGGGGGGGAAGAGTGTGGTATATAAAGGTGAGGGGAATATGAATCTTAGAAGCTCAGGTTTCTAAAGGATTGATTGTTGGGAGGAATGATGGTTGTTTCCTATTGAGGGGAAAAGATGATTGGTAAATGGTAATCTGCCATTTTCATTCTTACTCAAACAAGAACCCAAACGGGAAATTATATATATATATATATATAAGAATAATAAATAGAGTGAAAGTGGAAAACTTGAGGGGCATGAAATCCTCCTCGTCATGAGTTCATTTCTCTTAAAATACCTGAAAGGTATTAATTTTTTATACAAGCAAAAGCATTTTCATATAATTCAAAATCTTATGTTTTAAGTTGATAACAGTTTTAGTTTGAACCTAATGTTGTAGATCTTTAATGTAATTCACTTACTTGCATTATAACTTTTTGCATTATATATATGAGTCAAAAATTTGTCTTTTGGCAATGTTTATTATAATGGTGTTTAGATTTTGTTCATTGGGTTGACTGGGATTGGGCACCAAAATCTATTAAGTCTACTCTCCTTAATTCTTTCGTTCTTGTACCATTTTGGTTAATGGTTTTGATTTTAGTGCACTTTTTCTTCCTCGAGCAACTGACTTTGTTCCTTTACTTCCCCCTTCTATTCTATTCTATTGAATTTTGTTTTCTCCTAGATTGAATTGATATACTACTCTTTACGGGTTTTTGAGTCTAGATACGAAAAATTATGGGGATAAATAGATGGTGTTAATTATATTGTATTTATGCATTTGTTTATTTATTAATTAATTAATGGTCGTGGGCTTTTGGAGAATGTGAGAGTTGAGAGGATGTTGGTCTTTTGATATTGGAAACTGAAATTGCAATATTTAATTAAGAGCATTGATTTGAGCACCCTTTTAAATTCTCTCTTAGACTTGGGAACTCCTTAAGATTTAAGAATGGTTATTGGGCACCATCACTTTCCATCTATATATACAAAATGTTCCATTTTCCTCTTAATGATGCCCAACAATCAAAATCATCTTATAAATAATAATAAGTATGTGGAATGTCCAATTTGAAATTGCAATATATATATATATATATATATTCCCTCTTTTGAGGAAATTTATGGTGGTGTATAAATAAATAAATAAATAAATAAATGCCTAACTATTTACAAGTTGGTTAATAACCAATATTAGTTGTCAATTAAAATGATTTAGAAGGGACCACTGACATTTTTTCAGTTTATAGTCTCTACTGCATAATTATGAGAATAAAGCCTACTTTATTTTTAAGATGTGCGCATGGAATTAGTATGGATTAATGGGTCTTTGTAGTTGTTAATTAAAGATGAGAGACCTATGGAGACTGAATATATGTTGTTGTTATTAACGAACATTTGCATTTACTTAAAGATAAATTATTCCTAGCTATGCAGTCAATTATTTGTTGTAAAAATCAACACCTTTTAATTGTTTTATACATAGATGATTTAATTTGCATTCCATTCTTCATTTCTAAAAGAGGGAACTTCTAGCTAAAGCATTTATAGTAATATCTATGTGGTGATGATACCTTTTCTTTGGCTTTGGCCAATCTAGTAGTAAAATTATTATAATTAGAATTTTGATCTCATTATTAAGATTCATCACAAATCACTTAATACTAATAGTGATTCTCACATTTCGATAACAAGAATTTTTGCATGTATCTACTCATAGGTTAGATTCCATTGGATGTTACAATAATAGAATACTAATAAGAGCAACGGAGACTGAAATAAATATTGATTAAACGCCTATTGGTTCATTGATAGATTCTTCAAGGCTAAGACCTATAGCCTATAGGCATGATACTTACAATGATTAATATTCGGCTACTGACTTTTAAATTTGTGATATGGGTCCAGGACAATTAATATTTGATAAAATCAAACTATTATTATTTATTCCATGGATACAAACATACTAAATCTACATATATACAAAATAGAGTACAATTTACATTAAAAAAAAAAAAAGAAATACAAAATGGTGTCAATTTTGGGGTTGATTGGGAAAACTTAAAGCCAAACTCAACTGCATGAAAGAAGTTCAATTTAGATGTTGCACTCCAATACCATAACACACATAAATTCATGTATTTGATAATTTATGATTTCAAAAATCTCCAAAAGTAATTTGTATTTTAGGGATAAATGAAAAAAACCCCTTGTAAAATAATTTATTGGCTGAAAACCCCTTGTGAAATAAATATAGGCTAAAAACCCCCTGTGAAATTTTTTCGTTGCAAAAAACCCCCTCGGTCAGTTAGGTGAGCTACACGCGCCGTATGTGTTTTTTTTTTTGTGATTATTAGACATTAAATGACTTATTCATTTATTTTTATGCCCCTTTTATGTATTGTACTTATATATTCATTTGGGATACACTTTTACTCATGTTTACACAAAAAACAATATTAAAGATAGTTTTTCATAAAATGTTTCTTTTATTTTTAGTAAATATACCTCATAATATTTAAATTTTAGATCATTAACATATAAGTACTTATATATTCATTTGGGATACACTTTTACTCATGTTTACACAAAAAACGATATTAAAGATAGTTTTTCATAAAATGTTTCTTTTATTTTTAGTAAATATGCCTCATAATATTTAAATTTTAGATCATTAACATTATTGTTTTTACTATTATGAGGCATATTTACTAAAAATAAAATAAACATTTTATGAAAAACTATTAATATATCAATTGGGGATAAATGCAAAAAAAAACCCTGTGAAATAAATACAGGCTAAAAACGCCCTGTGAAATTTTTTCGTTGCAAAAAACCCCCTCGGTCAGGTTTTTTTTTTTGCGCGTGTAGCTCACCTAACTGACCGAGGGGTTTTTTGCAACGAAAAAATTTCACAGGGGGATTTTAGCCTATATTTATTTCACAAGGGGTTTCAGTCAATAAATTATTTCACAAGTGGGTTTTTTTGCATTTATCCCTTGTATTTATAGCTGGTTATCATTCATGGGTCATGTCATTCCAACTTTAATCAAGGTATTATTGTTCTTCCAATTATTATTATTTCAAACTTGGGAATTTGTGGTCCCAAAAGGAGTTGCATTTTCAGCCGGAATTTAAATAATATCTTCTGACCCACTAATAAATACAAATTAAAAGAATGATGGGTTACTTTTTTATTTCTTTCTTGTATGTTCGTGACCGGAAATCCAAGGCAACACTTATTTTTAGGTTCTATTGTTCAAAATTTTCCTAATGAAATTTTGATATTTGAAGTAAAGAAATATTGGAATCAAAGACAATTTACTTAATTGATCAAAATCAACTTATTTTGTAACAATGAGCATTTGTTGTGGACAAGGGCAATTTTTAAGTCTATATTAATTATCTTTGTATTGTAAAAGTTGTGTGTAATGAAAAGTTTTCAATGAATAAAAAAGGGCTTTTTTTTAGTTACGGCTAAGGGCGGCCTAGGCCTAATATAAAAAAGCTGCATATTCTTCATTAACACAAAGCTGCACGAATATCATGCTTTTAGAGTAAATAAATAATGATTCAAAAGTTATATATATTTTTTCTCTAATTAATTTCCTCCCAAATTGTTTTTCTTTTCAGAATATCTATTGACGATTGATGATAAATAAAGAGATGCTTAAAATGGTCATTTGATACCAATGACCACCCATCTTTTAAGTAGTTTCTTGTTTAATATGGGTAGATTTACGACAACTTTTTTGAGTAGAACCAATATTAGGCATTAAATTAAATCCAAGAGGTATTCCAAAATCGAAAGCTGAACACTAGTCAATTTTAATGAATTTTTTGCAATTATATAGTTCAAACTAAGGTCTTCTACTTAAATGACCAGATATATTTATAACAATATAAATAAAAATTGGACAAATTTTGGTTCAAACCAGAATAAGCCCAAGTTTACTTTAAACTTTTGGATTGGTTGACTTTGCGTTCTTCGGCCCACCTCTCACGATCCATTAATATTGGGCCTAATAAGAAAGATGGGGTGGGGTTACAGAAATAATTAATAATTATCATTAAACATGAAACACAAAGACTTGCCAAGGAGACATAAATATCTGAATGGACAGACCCACCAGATATTTGTATAACTTTTGAAAATCTTTTGATTTATTGCTCTCATAGGACCGGAAAACAATATGTCCCGTCAAAATATTATCCACATCCATACATGTATTACAAACATATAGATAGAGGACCATATTTGTACCTTTTTGAACAGATCGATGATCATCTTTCAACTAACAACTAATCTAATATATGCAAAAGTTCATATGTTTGTAAGATATTGGGTATGAATATAATTAAATAACATTTATCTATGGAATATGATAATAAAACCCAAAAAATGGTATTACTATAGATTTTTTATTATTTCAAACTCTCTCTATGGTCTTGCACAAATTAAATGCATTTTTGAGCATTTAATATATTCTTAAAATATAAAATAATTTCTAAGAATATTCCAAGTATCCATAGTACTAAAAAAAAATTCTTTAAATGTTAAAAAGTTCATATTATGTTTTTTAAATATTCAAAGTATTTTTTATTCAATAAACAAGAACTTTGAAAATAATTTAATTGCACAATATAATATTTAAATACTCTAAATTTATTTAATTAAAAATTCCAAGTTGGACAAATGTAATAAGCGAATTGAATAATGGATGGAAAATGAAGCAATTATATATATACACATTGGCTTAATTACTTGGATGACCCACGTAATTACAAATGGCTGTATCTTAAAGGAGAATCCGTCCCCACAGATTGACATAGATTCGTCTCATTGGTTCTCTTTCTCTCTCCACACACACACACACACACACTCGCCAATCTCAGCTGCTGTTTGCTGCTCCAGTCCAGTGTTCTCAATTTCTAGATTTATAGAAATATCTTCCTTTGTCACCAAGATATCATCATCAGATTTATATTCGATGAGGTAAATTAATATATATCTTTATCAGGAGCTAACGTCTCTTTCATTTTCCTCTCAAATCGCGCATCATTCAGAACCAGCTAGGGTTTCTGAGTTTATATATGGCTTCTTTTTTTCCAGATTTTTTAAGCTCAATTCTTTAGTTTCAGGAAGTGAGAATCGTGTTATTTCTGTTTTTCGATAATGATTTTTGCTAGAAATTAACGATAATAATGAAATCAAAATAATGTACTGTGTTTTGTTGTAGTGCTTCAAATAATTTAGATCCAAATTTTTTTTGACCGCTTTTCCTCTTCCTTTTATACTTGCCCTGCATATATGCTTTAGATCCAAGCGTTTTAATGTTTTTTTTTTTTTTTTTTCCTTCCTATTTTCACTTGGTTTTTTGTTTCTGAACCAGCTTGTTTAGTCACTAGATACGACTTTCGCGCGCGGGTTTTTCCAACATAGGAAGTGTTCATGATTTCTTTTAGAATGCCAAAAAATGCAAAGGGAAAAACACAAAGTTACTTTTAAAGCAAAATGTTTTTGGGGTAATTATTGCCACGTGTTGTCATGAGACTTTGGAATTGGATACATGCGCAAATGATTATATATTTTGTGTATGAACATTGAACTTCAACTCGTAATTTGAAGCAAAAATAAAATAAACTTGCAAACATGCATTGTTTTGATTGTAAGCGATCTTATTATCTTATTAATACTCTATCGTGTAGGATGAGGAGGAAGAAGATCAAGATCGAAAAAATTGAAGATATTTCAGCTAGACAAGTAACATTTTCCAAAAGACGACAAGGGCTCGTAAAAAAAGCTAGTGAGCTCTCAATTCTATGCGATGCGGAGGTCGCTGTCACCGTTATCTCACCGGCCGGAAGGCTTCACCAATACTCAAGCTGCAAGTACGTACTATGCATGTTTCTAATCACAATTTGCATTCTCATTTTAAGTTATGATTTTGATGGCCTGGGGACTACTTTATAGGTTGTCTGTCTATAGTAGGATAATTATAATGTTATGTTTGGTAAACGGGTGACACACAATTTGAGAGGTTCATGAAACGAAATAATTTAATAACAAAAGGCTTAAGTATACTTGGACTCATTTAAAAATTTTATCACACTTTCTATTGTTTTTTGAAATAAATAATACAACCAGCCAAGGATCATTCTCGCTCAAGTGTTTATATTACACGTCCATGGAATTTTTGTGGAATTTCAAGAACTCATGTCTTTTGCATACAGTAGATGCCCGTGTACATTTTTCCGTATAATTTTATTTTATTTTATTTTATACCCTCTTTGATCAGAATTGTGTTGGTCTTCTATAGTCCCTCGTATGTCAAATTAATGCTCCCATATCAAATGCATGCAGGATGTCATTATTTGAACACTTGGGTGTAGATTACATAAGTTGAAATAGAAAATAGAAAATAGAATAGAGGAACAAATTTAAAAGGGTTGGATGGGACTAGTGACACCTTTCCTAGTACTTTCTACAAATTTGGTTTTGTTGTTTTTCTCTTAAAATCTTGACACCACCATGCAACCAATCTTTTGATAGTACAACGACTGCTCTGGACCACCAATTTTGTTAGCACACAATGTACAAGTCATGTGGCTTGCAGTGATTTACCTTTTTTGGCTATTCTTAGTAAGTGTCTTCCTATATTCGGGTTGTAAGTTCGAGCCGAGCAGACAAGTTGGTTAGAGCCCAATTTGCTCTATGAAAAGCCTTTCCGATTTCTTTCTAGTACATATTATTGTTTTTAGTTATATTAATATATATATATATATATATATTTAAATTACTAACAAATGATAAAATTAAAATATCTGACCTCGCGAGCCTGGCTTGAGTTCTAGATCGCGAGTCTGGCTCACAAGCTCAAGCTCCCATGACACAAGCTCGATGAGCTCTTAGAACTCGAGCTCCACTAATAAGGCTCAAGCTCGAGCCTAGTAAACTATCAAGCTTGACTTGAGCTCGGCTCATACCCTAAATCTTTCACATGCAGCGTTGAAAGCTGAAACAATATTACATAAAAAAGAAACACCGAAGTCAAATATCTCCTTTTTTTCAACTATATTAGATCCTGAAAGCGAGTTCTCACTGTCTGATAACATCCATGCACAAAGGAATATTTTCCCAAAACTATCCTGAGTGAAACAAGCAGACCTTGTCTTTCCATTTTGGATTAAGAAGTAGAATTATACCACGGTCTAGTTTAGCTTGAGCCTTGAGCCTTGAGCCAACTCCTCTGTCCAAAATGTTCATGCATGCTACACTCCATGTAATCTTGACTAGTAAATCAAAACTCAGAGAATTTATTTTTAGAAATGAATCCTTTTTATGCCTGCTTATCCGAAAATGAGGTTATTCATATCAAAAAAAGGAAGAAAGAAAAAAGAGAGTCAAGTTACACATTTTGCTTGCACTTTTTTTCTTTTTGGGAACATGCATGCACAACCTACTCGGCTTCTTTTAGCTAAACATGTAGACACTATTCTCTAATTAGCATGATCTACCTTATAGCACGATTCATCGAAATCTGTCAAATTATGAATCAATCTTGTTTTTGTATTAAAGCTCAAAGGCATATTTATATACAACCATAATGAGAATGAAAGGCAACTAATCTAGATATGGTAAATCATATCATAACAAATAAAGTAAACTAAATCATATCAAATCTAAATAAGGTAAACTAAACCATATCAAATCCCAATACCCCCCCTCAAGTTGGAGCGTGCGTAGGATGAACGCCTAACTTGCGAAGGAGAAAATCAAATTGCTTCTTGCCAAGAGCCTTTGTAAAGAGATCCGCTAGTTGATCAGTGGTCGAGACATGTGAAGGTCGAATTAGATGTTCAGCTATTGCATCTCGGACAAAGTGACAATCCACTTCAATATGTTTGGTGCGTTCGTGAAACACCGGATTTTGAGCAATGTGAAGAGCAGATTGACTATCACAAAATACCGCCATAGCGTCCGTGGTATGAACTCCGAGACTAGCCAACAAACCCTTGAGCCATTTGAGCTCGCACGTGAGCATTGTCAGGGCACGGTATTCAGCTTCGGCTGACGAACGGGAGACTGTATGTTGCTTCTTAGTTTTCCAAGAGATGGGCGAGTTGCCAAGCTGCACGAACCAACCTGTGAGGGACCGTCGGGCGAGAGGACAACTGGCCCAGTCAGAATCGCACCATCCAGATATACGAAGATCATTATCAGCAGCCAAAAATATTCCTTGACCCGGATTCCCTTTGAGGTACCGAACCACACGGACTGCTGCATCCCAATGTTCGATTCGCGGCTCATGTAGAAATTGAGACAGAATGTGAACTACGTATGACAAATTCGGTCGTGTTATTGCCAGGTAAACAAGACGTCCAACAAGTCTCCTATACTTCTCGGGGTTATCTAGCAGAGGTCCCTCAGCATGACCCAAACGATGGTTTTGCTCGATGGGGAAGGGTGATGGCTTGGAACCAAGGAGACCGGTTTCACCAATAATGTCCAAGGCATACTTTCGTTGTGATAAGAATATGCCATCCGCGCCTCTTGACACCTCGATCCCTAAGAAGTATTTCAACTTTCCGAGATCCTTCATATGAAAACATTTACTCAAATATTCCTTGAATGCAATAATTGCCTTGGTATTATTTCCAGAAATGACTAAGTCATCCACATATACGAGTATGTGTAGGCGAATGTCCCCACTATGCAATGTAAATAGCGAGTAGTCGGAGTAGGATTGAGTGAACCCGTAGTTTTTCAGTGCCTCAGCTAGTTTGGCAAACCAACACCGAGGGGCCTATCGAAGACCATACAATGATTTTCGGAGGCGGCAAACGAGCCCGGGTGTGCTAACTTCGAACCCGGGGGGCAGCCGCATGTACACTTCCTCGTCGAGATCACCATGCAGAAAAGCGTTGTGCACATCCATCTGATGAAGTTCCCACTGCTTAGCCGCCGCCACGGCTAGGAATGTTCGAACAGTAACAGTTTTGGCCACTGGGGCAAATGTCTCCCCATAATCAATTTCTTCTATCTGATGGTTGCCAAAGACAACAAGACGAGCTTTCAGCCTCTCGATACTGCCATCAGCGTGATACTTGATTTTATATACCCACTTACACCCGAGAGCCTTCTTTCCGGGGGGTAACCGCTCCATAGTCCAAGTACCATTATCCTCGAGTGCCCGAATTTCATTGCGTATAGCATCTCGCCATCCGGGATCGAGAACCGCTGCTTTGAAGCTATTGGGTTCTTCTCCGGCTGTAATTGCTGCAAGAAAGTGTCTATGGTGGATAGAAAAATTATCACAATTCACAAAGCTCGCGATAGAATACGGGTTACCTGAGGATATCGGAGGTGTAGGCGAGCAGGGAGATGACTTTTCTTTCCAAACCGTGTGTGTGACATAGTCCCGAAGAAGAACCGAGGGTTTCTTGATTCTCTGACCTTTCCCACCATTAACTGATGTTGTGTCCATTCCCGGAGAAGGGTTGTATCCGTTTTCACCAACCGAGCTTGAGGAGTCGGTCTCGGTTGCAAACTCATTCGATGGAGCTGGCTCAGATGCCTCACCCGAGATCGTGACGACCCCCTTTTCGGCTGTCTGGTGGGGGCCGAAGTCGGCCAAGAGGTCATCGAACCGCGGAAGCGGGGTGGTAGGCGACACTTCTCGGGAGACAGGATCCTTGTATGGAAAAATATGCTCATAAAACACAACATCTCGAGACACAAAAAATGACCCGGTATCAAGGTCGTATAATTTCCATCCTTTCGTACCGAAGGGATAACCTACGAAAATACACTTGCGACTTCTTTTCGCGAATTTATCCCCGTTTTGGTTTTGATTGTGTGCATAACATAAACAGCCGAAAACACGCAAGTATCAAAAGACGGTTTCTTGCCAAAAAGACGTTCATATGGAGTAGAGTTATCTAAGACAACAGACGGTGTTCTATTTATCAGATAACAGGCACTCAAAATACATTCTCCCCAAAAACTAGTGGGTAAATTGGCTTGGAACATAAGAGCTCGTGCAACATTTAATATATGTCGATGCTTTCGCTCGACTCTACCGTTTTGTTGAGGAGTGCCTACACACGAAGTTTGAAAGATAATTCCATGTTTCTTAAAATGTTCGGATAAGCGCTTAAATTCAGTTCCATTGTCGCTACGAACCATTTTCACCCTTTTACCAAATTGACGATCAATTAAGGCCAAAAATTCCAAAAACATATGAGTGACCTCTGTCTTGGAAGCAAGTAAATAGACCCAAACCGCACGTGAATAATCATCAACTATAGTTAAAAAGTAAATAGCACCACAAGTGGAAGGGGTCCTATAGGGCCCCCATAAGTCACAATGAATTAATTCAAAACACGACGAAGTTTTTTCGGTACTAGAAGGAAAAGAAGTTCTAGAATGCTTAGCATGATGGCAAACATCACATGCATGAAATTTTGAAACACTACTACTGCAAATATTCGGTAAAAGACGAACGACTTTATCTGAGGGATGTCCTAACCGTAGATGCCACAAATCAGCGGAAGCCATTCTATTAACTGTCAAAGCTCGTATCTCCGACACAGGTTTGAAAAAGAAAAGTCCATCTCGTCTCTCACCTCCTCCAATCGGCATTCTCGAAGTGCGGTCCTGAATAATACAAAGACTGTTAGTGAATGTCACAATACAGTCCAATTCATCAATGAGTTGAGAAATAGATATCAAATTGCAATTCAGAGTCGGCACGTATAAAACATGCGACAAGAGTAATGTGTCAGCGAGTCGAACGATCCCTTCTTTAGTGGCCTTGACTCGTTGACCGTCTGGTAGCCCGACTGGGCAATTGAATACATCAATGGCTTCGGTCAGGACATCGAGAGCTCCCGTGACATGATTCGACGCACCAGTATCCAAAATCCAACTCGAAGACATACCATTCATTCGATCCTCCATTATTATTATTTTTTTTTTTATTTTTTATTTTTTTAAACCTAGGTTAAAACCCTAGGCTCTGGTACCATGTCAAATTATGAATCAATCTTGTTTTTGTATTAAAGCTCAAAGGCATATTTATATACAACCATAATGAGAATGAAAGGCAACTAATCTAGATATGGTAAATCATATCATAACAAATAAGGTAAACTAAATCATATCAAATCTAAATAAGGTAAACTAAACCATATCAAATCCCAATAAAATCTCAAACCGAACTATTCAGTTCGGCTCGTTCAATTTGATTTTATTAGATTTCGGTGGTCAACCAATCTTTAATTGTATTTAAAAAGAATTACTGTTCAACATGTCAGTGGAAGACACAATATGTTATTTTACTTTTCCTTGCACAAAGACAACTGTTGTCAAAACTCCTAACACAGTTTTACTTTTATTTTTCCTATATGTTTTATATATATATTCAGAATATATACATATAATACATTCAATTAACCAAACCAAAATCTCTCAATCCGGACTGAAATGTCGTTTTCATGAGTTGCCTTCAATCAGGTTCTCTTCTACATCTTTGTTTTGCACGTAACTGTTTCAGCCATTTCAACCTTCTATACTAAACAAGTTAATTACGAATAGTATTTTCTTTTTCCTGATTTAAGTTACTCTATGCACAATAACCTACCTCCCTGATTTTTTGATCTAACAAGACAAGGAAAAGGTACAATCTGAAAGATATCAAAAAGTAAGATGTTTTTAATTGTTTTTAATTAAAACGAAAAGTTTGTGTAGTAAATGTTTTTAATTGAAAAATTGTATCCTTAATGTTTGAGATTTAAAAGTTTATAGTAATTTTTATGCCTATAAATTTATTATTTAGATTTTTTGAGAAGCTGACATGCACAGATTTCATGATTTTAAACTCTAATTTAGGTACTCGTCGAGAAAACATATGCGTCACAACACGGTTCTAGTAATTGGAAAAAGCATAATTCTCCTGTTTGCTAGACATTTATAAAGACAAAAATCACAATAACCATAGCAATAACAACAATAATACAAATAACTAATAGATGACAACGACAATAACGACAAGAAGAACAACCTTAATAGATGACAATGACAATAGCTAGCGACAATAAGAACAACATTAACAGATAAAAAGTAATACAACCCCTTATTCCCTAATATTATTACTTACTTATTAGTAACAAGCGAAAAAAAGTCATCTGAGAATGTGCAATAGCATCTTTAGACTGGCATTCATGTTGTCAACCTAGGGCCTGTAAAAGAAGCTGAAGGATGATACATTATATAGAATAAACTTAACAATATCCAGATGACACAGACATCAAGTTGCCTAAAATGTATGGTGTTGGTGTCTCTCCCATATAACTCTAGTTAAACGCTTACCATCACAGTACTGTATGGGCGGCTCCAAAATGTCATTATATCACAAGTTTGTTGATCAACATAACTGAACAATAGAAGAAGACTTGGACAAGTCTAGACAGGGTTGTATAACATTTCATCGAAGCACTTTCTAAGTAAGTACAATCTCTATTCCAACGTACCATGTATAATATGGTGTAGAGATGAAAGAGCCAGCTGGTAAAATCTTTCCATCAGGTCTTTGCTTGGCCTCGTAAGATTGGTGAAGACAGAGTCACATGCATTGCTGGATGCTAGATATATGCTTCTGGTATATATATATATATATATATATATATACCTTGTGCCTCGTGCTCTTACTTGGGCCACTGAAGTTCAAAACTGTAATATTGATCAACAAAATGAAACTACAAATCAATATCACAGAACAAGAGATGAGGTCATTTTGAAGAAATCAGCAAGGCATTGTGGAATTGGAATCTTCTAGTGATAATTTCAGGATAAGAAAACAATGAAACTGCTATGTAAAAACTAAAGTTTGATTTGTTTTAACAGATTAATATTAATTATGTTGACAAAGAAATCTTACTACAAAATTTAATAAACAATTGAGGAACACATGGCGTAACTTTTAATAACAGGTTATGTCCTGATCGCTTAGTCATGTCCTACCATAGAAAACGTAACAGAGACAAAATGTTAGGAACTGAGATTATAATCCGTGTATCATCATCATCATCATCATCATCACCAAATGGACTTTTATGTTAGTCACGTCCTATCTTACTCATGCTTACAGTACATCTAAGTTGCTTAGCAGATCTCGTTCCCGCAAATTGTAAATGTAAATTGGACAAGTATGATAAATGCATTGAAAAACACAATTGCTTTATTATTTCGGATTAGTTCCAACAAGTTCTGTACAGAGAACAGATATATTATAATGCTTACTTGATCTCATTTTCTGAAGCATCAAGGACATACTCGACAAGTTTTCGTTGTACTCAGAAGCTGAACAACACCAGGTCAGATCCCAGGTACTTGTTTTGGCTTAATTGTCATAAAAATCCTGGAATTTCATCATTCAGTTAACAAAATAGTACACTCCTAAAATTACTTCATGGCACTTATTCTATGCAGGAAGAGAAGAGAAATTATTTCAGTTTGAGCAGAGGAGTCGAGGACAAGATAAATTACCTCAGGTCTGAATCTAAAATTGCACTTGTAAATGTTTCCTGGAATTCTGAGAATAAAGAGCTCCATAAATGTCTTATAAACAGGCTTATAACAAGTGAGAATCTTCAACATTTCTCACCAGAAGAGCTGCAAAAGCTAGAAACAAAACTTGAAGCCAGACTTCAATCTGTGACTGCAAAAAAGGTTTTGTCCCATCTTCCCTCTACCCCGTCCCCCTATGGGTCTGACCCTCATTTAGAGATTAACATGAATATTTGACACCTCATCATCTGTAGATAAACGTTCACTTTACAAGCAAAATGTTTCCTAGTGGATTTGGCAAAATATGTGCTTAGCATGAGAAAATTGGAATAAGCAGGATAGAAAAATTCATGGATTAGAATTCCAGTCTATCATCCTGTATGTTTGCAAAAATGACTAATATTACGTTTGGATGGAAGGATTTGGAGTCAATGAAATGATTTGCACTAACTAAAATCTTATATCACTCCATTGTTAAGTGGACTCAAAATCCACTAACAGTTAGAAAAATAGGGTAATGGATTCAAATCCTATGCCACCTTACATTGTCCAAATCAGTTCAATGGATTTAAAATTCTTAGCTCGGAATCCTTCGATCCAAACGCGATTTAATGTCGTAGAGCACAACTAGGAACAACAAATCATGAAGACTCAGTGATATTATATTGTTATTCCACTCATTATCCTAAATAATTACAGAACACTCTAGCCGCAGGCACAATCAGGACACAAATAGAAAAAGCTAACAAATCAGCCAGACGAATTCCGGAGGCAAATACTGAAGGAAGCAGTTTTCAATTTTCTACAGAAAGATGGGTCCCGCCACCCCCTAATACCTACAAGGTAAATTTTGCCGGAGCGAATTTCCAAGATATGCATGCTTCAGGGGTTGGGATTGTGATCAGGAACTGGGGGGGAGTATTTATGGCTGCTTTCGCAAGATTCTTCCCGGGGCTAATGGATCTAAAAACCATCTCATTGATGGCTGCAAAATGTGCAGTAGAATTTTCTGTCGACTATCATTTCACGCATATTGTGTTAGAGGGTGATGATGAAAACACGGTAAATGAAGTGAAGAATACACATGATACTCAGTCTCTGACTTCCAGTGGTAATCTGCAAGAAGTCATGTCCTACATAAGGCAATTAGGCGGTTGTTTCCTTTCACATGTACAAAGATCAGGCAATGATGCTGCACATATGGTGGCCCAATATGCAAGAAATGTCGGGGATGAGATTGTGTGGCTCATGGAAGAACCTGATTTTCTTGCTCACATTTTGCTAGCTGATGTGTCTCAATAACCCTAAATTACATGTTTTTTTTTTTTTTTCCTACAGGCCCCTACCAATAAGCAAAAAAGGCGTTCATCTATGTGTTATCCGCCATGAATAAGTGAGGAGAAAATAAGGAAATTGATGTTTTCTAACCCAAGTATGTATATGGAAACTTATATTCATATTCTACAACTATATTTGGGAGTACTAGATGTTGCTTAGTGGTGTGTATCGAAATAGTGATAAGGTTTTCCTAATATTCTGATCAAGTGTTATTCAGTTGAATATAAAACCATATCAGCTACCAAATCCAAGAAATAAGGTTTTCCATTGGACACCCAATGTCCCTCGATGAGCATATTAGGACACCATGTGCAGAACAATGCCACATATTTGTACACGTGAAAATACTTCCGTTACTTGATTAATTGCTTGTAAGCCACGATTTGCCAGCAGAAGATTACCACAAATGCAAAAAAGAAGGTGACCTTTATAAATACAAATACAGTCATTCTTATCTTAAAGTAAACTACCACCCCCAATAGCTAGGTAGGTCACCTTATATAAAAGCCTTAATACGAATAGTTAGCTTTAACAAGTTGTAGATATGCCCCATATGAAATCTTCAACATTTCCATCCATTAGACCTTTTTTAATGAAAGAATTCCTCAACACTAACATCGGATCAAAAACTTGATTGGTACTAAATGAGACACAAATTTCTTGTTTAAAACTCAGGGTTCAATATTCCAACTTGATGTTTCGTGTTATATACCACTAGCATCAACTGTTTACCCTTGGCCAGCATTCGTGATTCGCAAAACAAGACAAAATACAAAATTCAAAGTAATTTTAGCTATGTTGATATCTAAATTAAAACTTTATAACTAACAGTGATTTATGTAAAAATAAGTAGAAAATTGCTCTGAATATCATGTCCATTTACAAAGTGGACTTGAATTCTTTGCTACATGAAATCTATTATGGGACCTTATTCATGAGTCATTTTCGACTATTAGGTCATGTTTCAGAATTTATTAAAAAAGGGGGTACAAAAACATAAAGCAAAAAATTATGTTTGAACTATCTGTACTTGAATTACTACCCAAATTTCGTAGATATATATATATAGAGAGAGCAATATTTTACATATTTGTATACACTAGAAAATATCACGTGCGTTGCACGTGGTTAACACGTGATTTTTTTTTAAAATGAATTAAATTAAAATAAATTATTATTCTATCAAATGATTTCATAATTATTTAATTTATTATTAAATAAACTCAATTATTATTTTCATTGCAAAATTCAAGTGGCTTTTAGTTTTTAAATCTCATTTAAAACATAAAATTTGTTATGAATAAACTTACAAAATTGAAATAAAATCAGTTATAGTAGGACATGTTAATTTATATTTTTTCTCAGTTTTTTTTAACACCTTATATTTGAAAAATTACGAACATGTATGGTTGCAAAGAGTATTTCTTTTATCACAACTTTCTCAAAATTTCAAATATAACCTAGCTATTTTCAATCAAATTCATTTTCTTTCATATTCATTATGTTCATGTATAACTACTTATTAATCAACATATATTGCATCACATTATTCCCCATAATTTCACCTTATCTCTCATCAAAAAATTTATTCTTAAACTATTTTTTCTTTCTTTTTTGATATTTATAATAACATGATCATCATAAAAATAACAAAGCAATAACTTACGCGTCATTTATAAATAAAATTACACTTGATTTGATAGATTTTATCAATCCCAATTATTTTGTAAAAATAGGAACAAAAATATCCAAAATTAGTCATTGCATATATATAACTCACAATTTTCAAAGAAATTTCTAAGATACTAATCTCAAAACATAAAACACTATAAACTTATAAACTTAAAATCTCTCACATATATTATTGCATTTTTCATGTATAACTTTAAAACTGTAGAAATCGAAATATTTAATTTTACTTTACTAAATGATTTCCTACTATTAAGAGATTTTTCCCCTTAATTGGCTTCTATAAATCTATTTTTTGAACAACTTATTTTATCTATTTGAATGTAAAATAAAATTAGATAAAAAATATTAGTATTTTTCTGCCACATTTGTGTATACAATCATCAACCTACGTAGGTTTTTAAAATTTATCTTCACGCCATTTTTTTTTCCTTATACTTCACACATATATATTTACTTTTTTAATTCTACATCACTCTTCACCTAATATCCGGAAAACTTTATATGCTTACTTATATTCGCAAAATTGTTTATAGCAACTTTTGAAAATTTCAATACCACATATTTTAACAAAAATAATTCAGTCACTTTTTCATATATAGCTACTCATTAACCAACACGTTCATTACTTCAAAATAGTTCACATTATTTCTCATTATTTCACACTATCTCACATCAACACTTTAATATTTAAACTATACTTCTTTTATCTTCTTACTTTATTCTTTTTTAATTACATAATCATGACAAAAATAACACAACAATCACCTACGCGTCATTCATTAATATAATCGCACTTGATTTGACACATTTCACCAATTTTAGTTATTTTGTAAAAATATGAACATATCTAAAATCAATCATTTTACGCGAATGTATAATGCACACTTTTCAAAGAATTCATACGAATGTAATTTTAAAATAAAAAAAACTGTTAATAGATATAAGATACATGTCACATATTTTGTTATATTTTTTCATGCATAAAAAAGTTTTCTAAAACATTGTTTATATAATTTTGAGTAACGTAGAAACCTAAATAATTAAATTTCTTTTACTAAATGATTTCCTATTATTAAGAGTTTTTTTAACCGACCGTTATTATGTTTGTTTTATCTATTTTTGAATGACTTGTTTGTTTATTTGAATGTAAAATAAACTTTTGACAAAAAAATATTAGTATTTTACTTTAACATAGAAGTATAAGATATTACTTTATGTATCTTATTAAAATATATCACTGTCGTAATTCTTCCTCGTTATCTAATTTTTTTTCTTCTAATAATGTTTAATATACAGTATCATTTTTCAATATAAATATCGAAACTATCATCATCATCTAAAGGCATATTCTTTTTGGATAACACTCTCTTACACAATTTCTTTGCTTTGTCACCTACTTTTATTGCCCCCTCAATCTTCATTCCAAAAATGGTACCCCTCGGCCTCTCTCCACTACCGTTAACACTAATGTCGTGTCTCTCTCACACAAACTCCGAACCTAAACTTCATGCAAACCCTAACCCTAATTCCTCCGTCCCAGAGTTGCCAACATATATTACACATTTGTCATCCTGATTTCAATCATAACCCTATGTTGCCTAGTGCCTACCCTCCCGACCAAGTCGGTGCCTCCAACTGAAACCTAGCCCCTTTAATACTACAAATCCAAACGCTGACTTCATCATCCCTATCTTGACGATGTACCACACCCAAAACTCCATTAAGTCATTTCTTCCTCTCCGTTTCACCTAACCCAACTCTTGTTGTCACGACACTTCTCCAAACCCTATTTTTGCCCGTCTCTTCTCTCTGCCTCTATTCACGAAAAATCCTAATTTGCATGCTATATATTTTCCACACCTTCCCACTCCATCTTTCCATCTTTCACACCATAAATTCATTCGTCTTCCGCCCCCTCTCATCATAATCTCTCATTAATGTTCACCAAAACAAACTTAACTCAGACAACTATCTCTTGTGGAAATATCAATTAGACTAATACTTTGTAATCATAATTTACTTAGTTAGGTGGATGACTCAATTCCATGTTACTCATCTCGCATCCTTAACTCTATGGAGAATCTTTTCCTAGTCTAGCATATGCATGGCTATACATCAATCAATTTTACTTTCACCAATCGGTGGTCTTCACACTCTATCGCTCATAATGTTTATGTAACAATTTTTTTATCTTGGTATACTAAAAAGCAGCCGACCATTTCTCTCATTCTAGCTTTGAATCTAGTGTCGCTAAATTGCATATAATATTCTGATCCAAATGCTAGTGGAATTATTGTTAAATGAATTTGACCACTACAAATCAAGAGTTCACATAGTTTGTTACTATATTACGTATGAGTTGCAAGAATTTTGTAGTTGAATATAGATACTTGTAATATGAGTTCAAAAAATTCAATTGTTTTCATTATGTTAGTTCTAGAAGATTTATTTTACTATTTATACAAAGTCTTATTATTACAATGAAGTCTTACTACTAAATAATTTTCTACTATATCTATATATAATATAGATATATAAATATGTTCACAATAGTATTATGTTGATGATTATAATTAAACTGTAGACAATTAAATGTTATTTTATAGGGATGGTATTGTGAAAAGTTATGAATATAGTTTATTTATTTATTAAATAGTATCTTGCTATCAATATGTCTCTTTTCTTTGAAAGATCATTTTTGCTACATAAATGATTTCCCGTTACTATTAGAATTCTTTTATATAATAAATTGAATTATTATAATAATGATACCAATATGTCTCTTTTCTTGTAGAGATCGTTTTTGGAACATAAATGATTTTCTATTACTATTAGAATTTTTTTATATAACAAATTCAATTATTATAATAATGGAGGGTATGAAAGTCTTTTCACATAAGAAATAATTTTATTATTCAGACATTATATAGCAGAGAAATTATAATTATAATAATTAAATATTATACTATTATCATTATTATATTATTTAGGTTTTGTTTCTTAGTATACTTACAATATTATATTATTTAGGTTTTGTGCGTTTATTAGAGTTTTTAGTACGAAATGGACTTATGGAAAGAATGAAATTAATATTTTTGCCAACTTTGATCTTCTAAATATCCTTAAAATTTGAGCTAATAGTTTTTCTAAATACCCTTAGAATGACGCGTCTGCATATGAAATTTATTCAAATTGGATGAGAGTTCATTTAATTTTACTGTTGTCTAGGAATATCACGTAAGAATATTATTATTATATATATTACTTATTATATTTAGGTTTTGTGATTAGTACATTTATAATATTATATTATTTAAAGTTTATTTATTAGTTTTCTGATTTTATTGGGTTTTAAGTTAAAATGGATCTCTATTTTTTAATAAATTAAAAAGTGTTATAATACTAAAAGGTTTCTAGTTTCAATTACTATAAGGATTCTAAATTTGAGTAAGGTATTATTATATATATATATATTACTTATTATATTTAGGTTTTGTGATTAGTACATATATAATATTATATTATTTAAATTTTATTTATTAGTTTTCTAATTTTATTAGGTATTTAAGGTAAAGTGGGACTCTATTTTTTAATAAATTAAAGAGTAATGATATATACCACCGTTTTCATACCACCGATTTTTCACTCTTTCTATTATTGGTAAATAATCATTTGAATTTAATTAATTCAATTGAATTTAATACATTCATACTTTCTAAATCAAGGGGAGGTGAAAAATCGGTGGTATGAAAACGGTGGTATATAGCATTACTCTAAATTAAATAGTGTTATAATACCAAAAGGTTTCTAGTTCCAATTACTAAAAGGATTCTAAATTTGAGTAAGATATTATTATTATATATTACTTATTATATTTAGGTTTTGTGATTAGTACATTTATAATATTATATTATTTAAATTTTATTTATAGTTTTCTGATTTTATTAGGTATTTAAGGTAAAGTGGGACTTTATTTTTTTAATAAATTAAATAGTGTTACAATACTAAAAGGTTTCTAGTTCCAATTACTAAAAGAATTCTAAATTTGAGTAAGTATATTATTTGTATTAGGATTCTATATTATAGTTAATTCTATCTATCCTAGTTAAGTAGAATTTTTAATTATTAATTATTAATTAACAGTTATTCACACATTATTAATTATGGGTTAATTATAATATAATTATATTTAATTATGTTCTAATTAGTTGTATTAGGATTCCCACGTAAGTTATATTATTTGTATTAATAAATGAATTAATTATAATATAATTATAAGTCAGTTATGTATTAAGTTGTATTAGAATTCTAATTTGATTCTATCTATCCCACATAAGTTATATTATTTGTATTAGGATTCTATATTCACACATTATTAATTATAACATAATAATTGTTAATTATTATTAATTAATTAGTAGTAAGGGTATATATGTTTTTTCACATAGAACTAAACAATTTTGTTATTCACACATTTATATAGGGTATAGATGTCTATGCATAGAACATCACCAAGTTATATTTGACAAAATTCAGAAAGAAAAAAATCGAAATAAATGAATAAGCAAACATAAAATTAAGCTAATTCAATTCATTCAAGCATTAAAAAGAGGGAAAAAAGAAAAAAAACAACCATGACAAATTTTTACCAGCGAAAACAAGAGGAACTCCAGATAGAAAAATACGTATTTGTTTGTGTGTAACCTTTGGTTTTTCCACCTCTTTCTCTTATAATAGTCTATGCGCTGCCCTGGCTTCACCTTAAGTTGCCACCTTTTTCTCTCTTAATTAACTACAATTTACTATTTCACTCAAGGCCCTTAATGTTTTTATATTTCTTCTTTAGACCCCAACAAAGCAAGAATATTGAAAAGGGTGAATTACACTTTTGTGTTAAACATCCCCTATTTTTCTCTAAAACCCATCAAGGGTCTATTTTGTACGATTTACATGAGTTGAAATTGTAAGAATTTAAACACACATGGAATATGATTGTAAAAAATATCTTTACACAAATGGTGGTGACTTCTATACTTTCCAAAAACAATTCAAAGAGTCTTTAATAATTTAACACTAAAATAGAAAGAGTCTTTTGATTTTTCTATAACGAGAATAACCAACAATTCGGTGTTTTGCCATTTTTTATATATGCCACGTTAATTTAGAAAGTGATTAACTTATAATCGTACATGATAGCTTTGACACATCATTCGATCATAATTGTGGAAAAATGAAGGCAAAGTCGTGCAGGGACGGCCCATCCACCTGGGCAGCCCGGGCGCCGCCCAATTTTTTTTATTTTTATGTTTAGTCTTTTTTTTTTTTTTTTTTGAGAAAAAATGATATAGGGATTGTTTGGTTGATATTGCCCATTTAACATCACACACAACCAGACCCGCCCAAGGCCCATGATTCCTTTTATCTTACCATTAAAAAATGGAATTGTATTTGTATGAAATTCACTCTAATGGAGGAAACTTGAAAGAAAAAGTAACCATCCGGGACCCAATTCTTTTTTGTATTAGTTTTAGCCTTTTAAAGAAAATAATTGATTTGGTTTTTTAAACTAATAATATTGATTTTTATGACCCAAATCCAATCCATCAAATTTAATTTTTGTAGGCTCACTATAATTCAATTTAGGTCAAATAGTTTTAAAAGTTTATATCTTAAAGTCAAATAGTTATAAATCAAAAACCTTTTCATCTTTAATCAACACATAAGTCTTCTTCGGTTCTTCCTCTCTATCGTCTTCTTCATCTTGATTCTTGAGAGGTATGTATTTTTTCTTTATATTTTTCTAAAAAGCTCTTACTTTAGTCCAAATATGTATAAATATATTTTTATTTTAGATTCTAAATAAATTTAGGTGGATTTGCGAGAACAAATATTTTTTTTATATATAATAAATTTGAAAATTTTATGAATACAATATATTGATTGAGGATCCATTTTTTATGCTCGCCCAGAAGCCCCCGGTAGGTTAGGACTTAGGAATGGCATTGAAGTCGTGTATTTGCTTTTTACACTTTTGTAGAGACTTTCTACGTTTATATAGCATATCTATATATGTGCCATTTCAACCAAGCAATAGGAATATAGTAGTATGCCTTGTTTCTCATGCTTTTATATCATTATTATTTTCTTTTATTGACAAATGAACATGTCCTAATTTCAATTGTTCTCATTAATCTCCTATGTTAAAAAATAGGCACATGATTTCTGAATATGTATGAGAGGTTGGTTATACTGAAAGTTGGAAGAAAGGGTATAAATTTAAGACATGAGGGACTAATGTGCTAACTTTTTTAACATGAACTACTAATGTATAATGTGACACAAAAAAAAAATTGATATGATATGAATTATCCCTTAACAAGTAAGAAAGAGAAGTGTTGAACAGCTTTTCCTTTTCATAAAGAAAGAATAAAGCCTGACAAAATTTTATGCCATTTGCTCGGCCGACGTTCCTTCAGCAACAAAGATTTATGTATATCCATTAATTACAATATAAATTCATCAAATATTAACTATCAAATTAAATTTAATTTCTCTTTTTTTTTTTTCCTTTCGTGAAAATTTCTTCAAAATTATTTAAAATTTTGAGAATTTTTCTAAAATTAATTTTTACCCCAAATGAATTTGTTGAAATTTTTACTTTATTATTCGTATAGAGATTACCATACCCCCCTTTCCTCAACATTTGGTGGGAAAAATATAATTTTCCTTTCCTAACCAATTTTTTTCCCTCTTTTCTTCAACAAACGAAAAAATTGAACCATTGTAAAGTGCGAATCTGAATATAAAGATAGTTTGGAGTTTGTAGTGTATTGATGCTTTTTCTTTGTCAAATATCCTTTTCACATAGATATTATATTATATAATGATGAGATCTACAAGTGACATTAAATTCACAGGCTGGCTGCTTTTGCATTCAGTTTTTCAATATCTAAATTGTTGAAGTCAAAACAGATATGAATTATTAACTACTCACTAGAGGCAATGATAATAAAACTCTTATAATAATCAGATGAAAACAAAACAATGTGTTTACTATATAAAATAAAAAGATGATGAATATGGAAGTGTGTGAGATGATTTACTGACCAAAATGGGCCCAGAGAAATAGTCTCGTGATTTAAAACATTGGGTCTTCAGAATTAATCAAACGTGATCATCCACAAGTAGGGGTGTACATAAACCCGCTCAACCCGCCCGAACCGCTCAAACCGAACCGATCCGCCCGCAAACCGTCGGTTTTAAACTTTTAAATAATAGTAGCGGGTTGATATTTTTGCCACCCGCCACTTTACGGTCGGGTGGTGGGTTTAACATTTGTAACCCGCCTAAACCGCAACCCGACCGCTAATTATATAAAATACACATAAATGTATATTATAGAGGTTAATAACAAACTTTAAAAATTTATATATAGATATATACTCTTTAACAATAATGATTTTATTCATATTTATATATATCTAACACACTTTACTTTTATTTGGAAAAATATAAACTTTGTTTGAACACTTATTTATTTTATTTGAACAAAGTTTTATTTTCTCAACTAATGAAATATGTTTTACATATTTATGATTTAAATTTTATGATATTTTATTTTAATAAATTTATAGTTTTCACCCATTATAAATTATGATCATATGATTTTTATTTATAACACCACTTGATTTTTTACATCCTACCAACTCAATTTTTTTCATTAAATGTTCAAAAAGTAATATATTTTATTAGTGTATTATTAACAAGTTAACAACAACAAAAAATGAAAAAAGAGCTAAAACCGCCAACCCGCCCGCTAAATTTATTAACCCGACCGAACCGAACCGCTCGGTTTGAAAAAATAAATATGTAATTTCGGGTTGCTATTTTGTCTACCCGCTCATGTTGGGTCGGGTTGATTTTTTCCTTCAAAACCGCCCGAACCCGACCGCGTACACCCCTATCCACAAGCACACCAAGGAAAAGACCCTAATTGGGCCTACAAATCTCCTTTTATAAATAAGATAATTGGACCCTCTTGGGCTTCAGATTCGCGGGCCTTTTATCTCATTTATTACACCAAAACCAAATTTGTTTTAAACACTCCGTCCCCTACCTACAGGCTACAGTACACAAACACAATATGCGAAGCAGCTAGCTACTGCAAATCGTGCTTCAAGGTGTAATTAATTTTGCTATTCTTCATTTACTGTTTGATTCCGTCTACTTGATTTCCCTTCTTCCGGTGCTTATGTTCATTTCAGTCCTTTTGAGTTTACAAGTTGATTCATTTGTTTCATTAACCAATCAATGATTACGTAAAATATGTTTGTGAAAATTCCCCAATTAGTGCAGATCGGAAACCAATTTGTGTTCATTATTTTCAGAAAAATTCTACTTTGGAGATTTTGTTCTAAATTAGACAGATTTAATTGTATAAAAGAATATGTACTATTCATTCTTTCTAGCTACTATTCTGCTTAAGACTAGTTGTTTTTATACAATTGACAGGTTATGGCGAATCGAGAACCTGCAAATGCAGACATGAACTTAGATCAAGTAAATAACAATCCGAGAAAGCCTCGGATCTTGCTTGCTGCCAGTGGAAGTGTGGCTGCAATAAAATTCGCCAATCTATGCCATTGTTTTTCCGAATGGGCAGAAGTCAAAGCAGTTGCTACCAAGGCGTCACTCCATTTTATAGATAGAGTTGCACTCCCCAAGGATGTGACCCTTTATACTGATGATGATGAATGGTCCACTTGGAATAAAATAGGTGACAGCGTGCTACACATTGAGTTACGAAAATGGGCTGATATCATGGTCATTGCTCCATTGTCAGCAAACACACTTGGCAAGGTAAGTATGTGATGTTTGTTTTTCAAATTTACTTTTTAATGCGACACATTGCAGGAGAGTGTTTCAGCGTGCCTTTGGATAATATTGCATAAATGAACCATAAATAAGTGGAGTTGAATTTGAAATCCAAACCCCGGTTTTGGAAAACCTTGTGAAAGATTTGCGTTTAAATTAAAGTATTTGGACATGAAGGAAGTGATTGTGGTCAAGGATTTTCAATTGTCTCCAAACATTGTAAAAATTGATCAATTATTACAATTAAAAATATCACAAGAAGATTAATAAGTGGTATAGAGTTCATCGTAAGTGAAATTATTCAAACGAGTACGATCTGTTTTGCTGATTTGTAATCTTTACCTCCCAAGCTTTCTAATCCAAACAAAATATTAGTGAACAGATATTTTGTTTGATTGTGTTTGGATAGAAAGATTTGGAAGCTACGGAAGTCTAATTCATTGGCAAATTCAGTCCCTTTTGCTTGGTCTTGGTCTGTTGATTTCAAGTTACAATGGCTTTCAAATCCGTTTGAGTTCATTTTGAGCCACTTTGCTATGTCAGATTTAAAATATTGTCACTTTCCATTTAAAATAAGTGTTATTTTTAATAGTCAGACAGTGTAATAATCATAGTGTACCCATTTGAAGATTGCTGGAGGATTGTGTGATAACTTGGTGACGTGCATTGTTCGGGCATGGGACTATAGTAAACCGATGTTTATAGCACCTGCTATGAATACATTCATGTGGAACAACCCTTTTACGGAACGACATCTGATGGTGATTGATGAACTCGGAATCTCACTTATCCCACCCGTCACAAAGAGACTTGCCTGTGGAGATTATGGAAACGGCGCTATGGCTGAGCCTTCTCTCATTTTCTCAACTGTAAGACTCTTCTTTGAACGATCAAGTGCTGGTGACAGTTAGTTATAAAAAATAGTTTTTATAGCAAATGCAAGTTTATCCATGATCATGTTTTAAATTTGCATAAACAAGATGATTGGCTAGTCTATAAAAACTATATTATGTAATCTGTTTCTTTTTTATCTAATGTTTCTATTGGTGTCTGATGTTTGTACTTTAAAATTCCAAGGCCTATTTATTCTCTTAAAAATGTATTCAAGAGCCAATGCAAACCCTCTTCTACCATGTGAAGTTACAATCAAGTTAGGGGTGGCCATTGGATCTTAGTTGGCCTGCAAACCTGTAATTAAGTATATTTGGTATTTGTAAAATACTAGTATATATACAGTAATATAACAAATTATATTAGATTTGAATAGTTTATGAATGAATAAGACTTGAAATCCGCAACTCTGCTCTTGATGACACTCAGTAAAACATTTACATGCCATATCCAATATAACTATGGTTTACAACAAGATAAAAGAAAATAAGTTAAGACATCCCCAAACTCTCGTATCAAGTAGTATAAGGTGTCAACTTCAGTCAGAAACACACACAAGAAACCCTTCCATCCGGCAATTATTTGCTCCTACAAATACTATGTCTACGTCAAAATCCCTGGACATATCCCTTAGAAGAATTTTAAAGACATTTGCACTGGTATGACATGCTGGCTGTGGCTCAGTTTACTCATCGTCATTGTAGGACCTTGTATTGTATAGCCAAAAACCATAATTCATTTGCTAAAATTAGATTAAACTGAAATTTTGAAATCAATCTGAGCCCACATCCACCCCTTTCTCCCTTAGGAATCCCTTGGCTTCAACAACATCCTGCAAGACAAAACTATCATCATGTAAAAAGAACACTATAACCAGCTTCAACCAAGCCCTACGACACAAATCAGATTCATAAGCCCTTTTTCAACTTGAAGCACCCAACCACAACAAACCATCGTATATTATATAGAATCCCATGTGAGTTAAATACATGAGGTTTGAGAAAGTAAAATAATGTTTTGGTAATTTACCCACCCATCAAGTGAAGAAGAGGTGCGCATGTAATTATCTCAAGAAAAAAAAGGCAACAGAGCATTAAAACATGCATCACTATTCGAGTATTGAAGATTTCATACCTCTTGTAATAGAATTGCTTCATGTGGGCAAGTTGGAAACTGGATCAGACCAACTCCAACCATCAATAGACCGTAGCATCCAAGTGATACGATGAAGTAGAGAGGTAACAACCAAGTATAGCTTTCTGGAAGTACTGATGCCTGTAATAAGCTAATCCAGACAGCTGATAGAGCTACCAGTAACGCCATAATCTTTACAATGTGCTTCATTTGATCCTTGCAGGATGTTTTCTCAAGGGTTATGTTGCTGTTTAGAGCTCCTTGGACAAATTACGCCCAACTTTAATTAGGTTTTTTAAGAAAGATAATGAATTTCAAATAATCAACCGTAAAGTTACCAAGATTTACGTCAATAAAGTAAAATAAACATAGATTGAGGAAATCAAATCAAAAGCCATCAGAAGGGATAGGTGTGCAGATAATTTCACATTCCCATCTAAACAAAATTGCAAAGGAGGGAACTCAAAGCCCTTGCGCAATTTCCCAAACATCATATGGCAGATCAAAAAATTATATAAATTGTTCCTTATAACAGTACCATATTTTCAGATCTACAGATCAGATACAGACATTCTTCCAAACAAAAAAAATCAGGAGCAAAAAACAAGAGAAAGAAAACGATGATCGATCACAAGTACAAGAAACGAAATTGAATATGAAAATAGAAGAAAAAATAATACCTTCGACGATGAGAGCAAAATGTGCTGACAGCTCCAATTAGTATTACTATTACCGTGAGACGGAGAGGAGAAAATTTATATATGGTGGGAAGTGAAAAAGCCCTAATCTATTTGTATACATTCCAAGACTCTGTCTGGTTCACAAGTGGAATTGGGTTATTTTGAAGCCCAACTTGCAAGCCCAATTACTTGGAGCCCGCATCATCAAAAGTAAATCCCAGTGTGACTGACTGGACTTTAAATTCTTGGTTTAAATGAAACAAAAACAGACAAAATGGAATAAAGCTTGTAATGAAAACATTTGCTTATGTTATGTGTCATTATCAGCCTTACTTAAGTCATTTTCAAGTTTAGTTGATCCCCATCTCCCATACTATTTGCTTTCAAATGGGCTTATATGATATGATTAAAGGGGGTTGAAAACTTTGGCAAAACAGCGTACGTATATAACTTTTTCAGTGTGTGTTGGCTATTGTATGCCTCGTTTACAGATTGTCCTGTTTTTCGAATAATTGAGAGCTGATTTGAGTATGAATATACAGTACTGAGAGGTGCAAGTTACATTCTTCTTAGAAAAATATTAAAGAAAAAACATATTAATATAAGAAAAAAAATTGGAAAATGAATAAAATCCCAGCGGGTTCGATAAATACATTATATTGCCATGGCCAAAGGCTCAATACTAAAACATATGTGTCAGAATATGGCCTAGCCAGACACAAACGGTAGTAAGTAAGCTTGTGATGATTAGTGATCGGGATGCAAAATTTGTGATTCAGGGTGGGTCAAATGTGAGATGACAAGGGACCAACTTGAGTGTGACCTTATGATTGTTGATCGTCATCCTCTACAACGCTACGACTTCTCCTGTGTAGAATCATGTGTCACGGGGAGTGTGCGCATGGCGTACTTCATCGTTATTACCAGTACATGAGACTAAATTAGCAAGACGAGAAATGTTCGATCTCACTGTCCCTAATATTGAGTTATCAACATTATTCGTTTGAGGGACTTGTTGGAGTAAGTCTTGTATACATTGAATTTCATGACGCTGAAAAAATAAATAAAAGTATAAGATATTACGACGATAAACAAAAAAAAAAAGGAAATCAATGTAGCAAAATAATATAAATCAAATACTAACCACATTTTGTAGAAGAGGACCCGTTCCTGTTTGGTATGTATCAGTCAACCAATTTAAGGTCCGTGATATATAACGACGAGTAATAGAATCATACCACTGCTCGTATCCCTGAGCTGTCTCCAAACCAGGAACTCCATATACAACGTATTCTTCACGATTACGCCACAATTCAATTTCGTGGGCATGTTCACTCATCCAGTTTGTACCATCTTTACCCCTACGATCAATGCGATCAATCCTTTGAAAACATCCTAATGATGGTGGAATATTTTGTATCAGACCAAATTGTCGCTTAACTCGCTCAGGACGGTGATGCTCCACAATATGAAAACATATCAATGGGACAGATGCTACCCACACTCTCCAAATTAAACACTGTGGAGGCAGCTCAGCGATGTCGAGATCAGAAAAATTATACGGGATCCAAACAAACTGAATTACAACACAATATGTTAAAATATATTTAATATGAGAAACAGTCTTCCATTATATAAATAAACACTTAACAATTTATCACTCACATGATGACCGGTCATCAGATCAAGTTGATCTCTAAATCCGGGGAGATTGTTAGCAATAACAGTACGTCGTGAACGAGGTGAAATCCACCTTCAAATATTAACACAAATGATAACTTATGATGTTAATAATTAAACTGCATATATAAGTAATTTACCGTGCGCCATAAGGAGCTCGTGCAATGCCATGCTCATCAACTTCTGCTACATCTTGAGGAATTCCGGTAGGTCTAACAACCAATATTCGTGACCATGCCCAAATCTGTTAAATTAAGACAAATCAATCTAAATTAAAGCTAAAACAGAGTTTAGTAAAATTATAAAATCATTTATCACACCTGTAGCAAATTCAAAGGACCAGCAATAGTTTTTTTGTTTTTAAGGGATGCATTAGTGAGATTGCGGTATAAGTTCGCCAATATAGCACTCCCCCAACTATATGTACCGACTAAGGCAATGTCTTCTAACACCTTCAACCAATAACATGAAATAGCATCGCCACTAGTGTCCGGACACATCACTCCGATCATTAGAAAAGCCCAACAACGTGCTATTTTATCAACACTAACTTCATCGGAGTCCTCTGTAATTTGTGTATCGTCAGAACTCACGTGACGAACAACTCTCTCTGCTTTAAGTTTCATCCCTTCACTGGGGAAATCACCATGCTCAGTATCAAACCCTAAGATGTCTCGGATCCTAGCTTGATGTTGAGCGATTGTCGTGCACAAATCGTGAGCGACTACAGGCCGACCGTCGACTGGTAGACCCCATATAATGGCTACGTCTTGGAGAGTAACCGTAGCCTCTCCACTCCGTAAATGAAAAGTGTTTGTCTCGGGACGCCACCTCTCGACTAATGCAGTTATAAGACCCAAATCATTATCCAATTTATGTAACTTGTAAATACGGTAGAACCCCATTTCATTAAGTTTAGAAAGTACACGCATGTGTGGGACTCTACGATGTGCGATTCTAAATGTGTGAATATCTGCACGTCTCGAACGTAATAATAACTCTTCGTCTGACTTGCTAAACACTTGCTCGCACCTATGATTTGCTTGCGCGGTTAATACACTAGGATCTGAAGGCCCATATATGGAAACATCATAACCATTCTCCATTCTGAATTGAAAAATAAAACAAATGATTAATTTTATTTAAAGAGTGATAAAAATGTAGCATAACTAAAAACATAAAGAAAATTTACCTGGAAAGAAATTTGAAGAAAATGAGATTGATATATTGGGAAATTTGGGTGTGGAGTGTATGCTAGATCCTAGATAGATAATTTATAAGCTGGTTTACAGTGTTGGCCGGAGAGTTATACTTATCTGCGCCTTGGGCTAAGGCGGTCAAACTGACCATTTTTGACTCGCCTTGGGACAAGCGTAGTCTAAGTGCGGTCAGAACAGAGCGCATTATTGGTTGGAACAAGAATCTCATACAGTATTTATGTTGTATGAAACTAAGTTTGGGTATTCGAATGCATAGATTGGATATTTTATTCTTATTTGATGTTTTATATCTCATATTCCGCATTACATATGGATGGATGTTCTTTTGAAGTAGTCTCAGTTTTATTGGTTAAATGACATTGCCATATCTCTTCATCAATTCTGGATATTACCGTTTCACATTTTCTTTCTGTAAACTGTGTTATTGGTCTCTTTCATTACTGCTACAGTAGTGAGAAAACGTTTCATTTTGTTCTCAACTTTTTCATATTCATTTTGTGCATTTGATCAAGAATCTATATGAATTTCAAGACATTACCCATACTTTTTTCCTTTATGATTTCAAGACACAAAATAGATAACAAACCCAATTACATATAGTATAGTAATAGTAGTAGTAGTTACAAAGGAAAGGAAAGGATGATGTTATTTATTTTAGGTAAGTAGGTTTGCATCCACCAATCCAACTTCAGGTCTCTTAAACATGCATCTTCCCAGTAGGTCCAGAATGCAACTGAAGAGTCTGACTTGGGACAACCTGAAGCACACCAGCTTGTTCTGCCAAAACCATCAACTCAACTCAACTCAACAAATAATACACATACTATACTCATGTAATTCCATAATAATCCATCAATGAATGCACAATAACATTAACTCATGAACCCTCCTCCTCTTAACAAAATCATGATCTTGCAATCTGAGGATGAAGACCAGAAAAGGGAGTGCACCATACACCCTCATAAAGAGATTGAATCAGAACTTCCACCACAAAATCCAACCAACAAGGGGCAACCTCAAAATATGACTCTCTAGTCTAAAACCCAAAACAAGGACATCCAAATTTCAATATAACAAGAAGCATTTAGGCACACTATAAACTTAAACCAATAAACAAAAGAAAACATACACTGCAATATGTTTAAAGTTTAAACACCATGTAACATTAAACACAAGCAGAATTTTACATCTACTTTGATAAGAATATACCAATACATCATACACTAAGCAGTCTGATTTTGCAAAAGACAAATATCAAGAACAAAGCCATCGAAATAAATGATAAAGGCATTCACAAATCACACTTAGATTGAAGCTGAAAAGTAATAAGACTTACTTGAGAGCTGGGAGACCTGGTCTGGAGTTAGCTTAGCTGAAAACCCACTTGCAGCATGTTTATAACTGTAGATCAAAGCCTCCTTTGCAGCATCCTCACTTTTATACACACATATATATAGAGAGATTTTGTTTAAGCCACATGAAATTCAGACAGAACCCATCAGATTGCATCTAAAATACCGTCATTTATAACCAATTTTATCTCAATTCATCATTTTAAACGCAATATCACCAAAAAATCAATCAAACCATTAATTTCGTTTTCATTAATAGGGATCTCACAAGATCGAAACTTTTGCACGAGTAATAGATTTATGATGCGAATAACCCATAAAAAATTCTAATTAAATGAGTGGGGTAATAAAGACGATATTAACCTGCCAAGAACAGATGTGAGGGTTTTGATATGATACTCTTCTGGCTCCTGGCCTTCAGGTCTTTCAGTATAAACTATGTGAACTTTAGCTTCAGATGATGATGATGAATCAGACGCCATTGATGGGATTAAGAACAGTAAAAGTAATATTATTTGTGCTAGAACAATTGTGGATAAAAAGTTGTGATTTTTCTTCATCATTTCTTTCTCTATTTATTAGGGATTAGAGAGATGCTAGTTTTTGGATATTTTTTCTTTCTTTCTTATGAGTTAAGTTTAAGTACCGTGTTTTGATTATTATTACAGCATCGAATTGATCGACACTTCTCTCTTTTTTATTTTGTATTTTCTGCGGACTTTTCTTATCCTATTTTATAATTTCCACATGGAAAAATGATTTGTGTCTATATCTAGTCGGTGAAAATAAATTTTTTAATTAGAGATTATCAAGTAGGAACGTAACAATGCTTCACTAGGTGTTGAGGTGCCTCTCGCTTTATATTCTCCACCATATAAAAATAATTGTATACAAAAATAATGAAAAATATATAAGTCTGGGTCAAACCCATGTTACATGAATTATGCATATTATCTTGGGATAAATGCAAATAACTCCACGTGAAATATTTTATTGATAGAAAACTCTCTGTGAAAAAAATATAAGCTACAAACCCCCTATGAAATTTTTAATTAGCATGAAATCCCCTGTAAAAAAAATATAGCATAAAACCCCCTGTGAAATTTTCAAATTGCATGAAACCCATGTGAAAAAAATATAACCTAAAAATCCCTTGTAAAATTTTACCATTACGAAATATAACTACATTGAAAATTAATTGTTGGATAAAATTTAATTAATATCCTAAAATTTGATTATTAGTACTATTAATTAATTTGTAAATTTAAAAATTTTACAGGGTGTTTTTAGGCTATATTTATTTTCACAGGGGGTTTCATGCAATTTGAAAATTTTACAGGGGGTTTTTAGCCAATTTTTTTTCACAAGGGGTTTTATGCAGATTAAAAATTTTATAAGGGGTTTTTAGCCTATATTTTTTTCACAGGGGGTTTTCAGCTAATAAAATATTTCACGTGGGGGTTATTCGCATTTATCCCTATTATCTTGAATTAATGAAAGAGAAGATGGAAGTTATAAACTAAATATTAGAAAACAAATATAAAAACAAAGAGCTGAGGATAGGACTGTAATTTACAAGGTAATAAATAGGCCTGCTTCGAGTCGAGGTTGATATGGCCCAAACAATGATCCCCAAGACCCATATATTAAAGCTTGGCCCGCTATAAAGCCCATAAGAAATTATTTACTATCATTTATAGAAAAAGGAAAAACGAAAGAAAGAAAAACCTCTCTGTTCTGTAGTGTAGCCCTTCTGGAGTTTGTTCGCATCAGCTCTCTCATTGTATTGCTGATAATCGATAATCATCACTCGGTAATTTTTCTAATTGTTTAATTAAATGCACTAATTTGTTAGTAATTGAATGTTTGAGCTTTATTAACCTCAAGTATATCTTCATTAATTTCTTGTTTCCAGAATATCCCTGCCAATCTTCCAACCTGCTGTGTTTTAACATTTGCCTTTCCTTTTTGAATTGTGTTAGAATGCATGCCAATTTCTGGATTGCGTCGGAATTCATATTTTCGATTTTGTTTTATTAGCTGTTTAATTGTTGATAGTCCAGCTACGCTTTCGTGTCCTAACTAAAGTAAACACCAAATTTATGTTTCCTATATGCTTTTTTTATAAATAAATATTTGAATCGATGGACTAATTGGGAAGGAACAGAATTTGGTGTTAGAACATAACTTGATGTTCAATTAGAAAATGTGTGCTACTACCAATCTTTCCCTACTATTCATGTTGACCTTGGTTTTAAAGGACTCAGCAAGTTTTGTTTAACTGATGCATGAATTACAGGCGGAATTGTTTTGCATCAGTCTGGACGAATTTGTTGTGGACAGTATGAAATCTCAATAGATTCTTTAACTGGTTCATTAGTTTGCTTGACTAGTAGTTTTGTGAAAGAAGTTTAGACATTAAAGCAAGGTTAATTATGTCCTGGTGGTGTTCCTTGTCATGAATCATGACTCTCTGAGTTATTTTAAGCCATTAGTCCAGCAGTTTCCTGGGGTTCCGGCAGGCTTATTTCATATGCTGGTCATGTGATGTATGATTATATGCTGCTATGATAAGAAATATTAGCCTCCATGCTCGAGATGATTAAATTGTTTTCTGTTTTTGATACAATTTTGTATGTTTGTTCTTTAAAGTTTATGGGAAGACAGTAGTTGGTTCCAATGTATTCAAAAAGGTCAGTTGAAGAGGATGGACCTGATTCAAGGCCAGTTCGTACAAGTGATCGGCTCCGGAGCAGGCCTAAGTTTTCTAATCGCCCATACTTATATTATTCTCCTGCTATGGGGTCTAAGAGAAGAAAGACCAAACCAAGAACTGCTGCTGCGCACATAGCAAAGATTTTGCGTACTGGTAATCGTGGATTACGAACACAAAAGACAAATGTATGTAATGTTCTCTGTTTACTTGCATTCTATAATTGTGAGTCCTTTTTTGTTGCTTGGTTTAAGAACGTTTAGTGATGTTAGAATAATGTAATGTGCTCTAACTCATCACTACATAAAACTTGATTTTAATTAGACAATACATTCTTAAATGGGACTAGAACGATAACATACCTGTTACTCGATTGCAGTTACTTAATGGCAAAAATTTCATAATATGTTACTGTGGACTTGTTGCAGTCATCGGCATCCAATCTCCGCCGTTCTACTAGGAAGAGGAGGGCTCCTTCTAATCTAGTACAATACACAGATGATAGTTCTGGAACAGAGGATAATGATCTAATGGTAAGGCTTGTTATTAATTACTCATTCAATGTTAGCATGGCCATAACTGCTTTTATAGCTTCAAATATCAGAGTTGACCACATATGAGCTTATGTTTTCCATAGGCCTATTAATTGTGCAACTTCTTTTCAGATCCCTAGGTATGGAAGTTCTAGAAAAAGAACAAACAATAACAGTGCAAGCCAAGATGAGTTGACTCCTCTACGTGAAGGGCTCCGGCCTCGTCGTGAAGGACTACAGGCTCGACATTCAAGAACACGATCTAAAGAAGAGTTAAGCATGGAATCTGATGAGGAACAAAGCATGTCTGAGGAGAAAGAGGATAACAACGAGGCAGAAAATGCAGATGACATGGAGGACAACGATGCAGATGATGGAGAGGGTGAAGATGAGGGCGCTGATGAGGATGACGTTGAAGATGGTGATGATGAAGAGGGTGAAGAGCAAGAGGGTAGACGGAGATATGATCTCCGTAATCGTACAGATGCCCGAAGGTTATCTGTTGAGGAGAGTAAACAAAGACCAAGATCTCCTCGTAGAGTACTTTATCAAGGAATGGGAACCAAAGTAGGCCGGAATGGGAGAAGAGGTGGATATAAGCGCCATCGCATGACCCGCGGTGAAGACTCTGATGATTCTCTTTTAGTTGATGAGCTTGATCAAGGCCCACCAATACCTTGGGGGAGAGGTAGTAGCAGATCTGGAGCGCCCTGGTTACTTGGGGGACTTGACATGCAGGGAACGACAACATGGGGTTTAAATATTGCTGCCTCTGGTTGGGGTCATCAAAATGATACACTTTCTAATTTGACTTCAGGTATTCAAACTGCTGGCCCTAGTTCGAAAGGAGGGGCTGACATTCAGCCAGTACAAATTGATGAAAGTGTGAGTTTTGAGGATATAGGTGGTTTAACTGAATATATAGATGCTTTAAAGGAAATGGTGTTCTTCCCATTATTGTATCCAGACTTTTTTGCTAGCTACAACATTACCCCGCCTAGGGGAGTCTTGTTATGCGGGCCCCCTGGCACGGGAAAAACATTGATTGCAAGAGCGCTGGCTTGTGCTGCTTCAAAAGCTGGGCAGAAAGTCAGTTTTTATATGCGAAAGGGTGCTGATGTGCTGAGCAAATGGGTTGGCGAAGCTGAAAGACAATTAAAACTGCTGTTTGAAGAAGCTCAAAAAAATCAACCATCCATAATATTTTTTGATGAGATAGATGGGCTCGCTCCTGTTAGGTCTAGCAAACAAGAGCAGATTCATAATTCAATCGTGTCAACTTTACTGGCTTTAATGGATGGTCTTGATTCTCGTGGACAAGTGGTTTTGATTGGAGCAACCAACAGAGTTGATGCCATTGATGGAGCATTAAGGCGTCCTGGGAGATTTGATCGCGAGTTCAACTTTCCCTTGCCTGGGTGTGAAGCACGTGCTGAAATATTAGATATACATACTCGTAAGTGGAAGCAACCTCCTTCACAGGAGCTGAAATCGGAGCTTGCAGCTAGTTGTGTGGGATATTGCGGTGCTGATATAAAAGCTTTATGTACTGAAGCCGCCATACGCGCTTTTCGTGAAAAATATCCTCAAGTTTACACCAGTGATGACAAATTCTTGATAGACATTGATGCAGTAAAGGTGGAAAAGTATCACTTTGTGGAGGCAATGTCAACAATTACGCCTGCTGCTCATAGAGGCTCCATTGTGAACTCGAAGCCATTATCACCTGTTGTCACACCATGTTTACAAAGACATCTCCACAAAGCAATGGAAATTATTTCTGACATTTACCCTGCTCTAACAGTTTCTTCGGAAGTAGCCAAGCTTTCGATGCTTTCCTATGGCTCTGCGATTTCTCTTGTTTATAGACCTAGGCTTTTACTGTGTGGTGATGATGGTGTTGGACTGGTATGTTTCTTGATGCTTTTCTTGCATCAACTGTCGATGTAGCTTTTCTTTAACTTATTGTTTTTACTGCATTCTTTTTGCAGGATCATATAGGGCCTGCAGTTTTACACGAACTGGAGAAATTTCCCGTTCATTCTCTCGCTCTACCGTCTCTACTTTCTGATCCTGGTGCTAAAGCACCAGAGGAGGCACTTGTGCACGTATTTGGTGAAGCCAGGAGAACTACACCATCAATTCTTTATTTGCCTCAATTCCACCTTTGGTGGGAGAGTGTGAGTGCAATGTTTATCTATTTTTTGGTCATTATTTGGAGCAGTTTTCTTCATTAGTTATCTTAATGGCTGCGTTGTATTTGCGAAATAATCATTTCTTCAATTTTCTGTTGTCTTTCAACTTATGGGATAACAGATTCTACTTTTTTAGGCTCATGATCAACTCCGGGCCGTGCTGCGGACGCTGTTGGAAGAATTGCCATCCAACTTGCCCGTGTTACTATTGGGAACATCCTCTATGCCACTTGCTGAGATATGTGATAATCCATCCTCAATATTTTCTGAACGCAATGTGTATGTGTCTCCATTTCATTTCTCTTAGTATTTATTAAGATTATCTTACCCTAAGTGACCTTGTTAGTTATGTCAAGTAAAATGAAAATGCATATTCAAATGTTTTGTTCTTTCTTTAAATTTTACATGTTTCGTTCTCGATACCAATACGTCGTTGGTGATTATGTAATTTTGTTATGATTTGATATCAATTGTTGATTCTCTAGAAAAAGAGAGCCTTGGCCAGTGGGTTGAAGACATTGATATTAGTGGCTTTATCTCAGGAATGGGCTCATGTTTCTCAGGATACCACTAGACATAACTTTCCTTTATCTACTTCTGTTCTGAATTGACATCTGGAGTATTATAATCATCTGTTCCTTCACGTTCAGTATGCATTACACTCTCCCCTAGAAATTGGAATATTTGTCGCTTAAAAGCTTATAAATAAAGAGATGCAATGTGTATTTTTTCATCTGCCCTTAAATTAGAAGCCCATAATTGATCTACGTGTAAAGGAGCTTGCAAGCAATTACTGTAATTACACATACTGGACCCTTGTGTTTTAGTGCGATCTTCTATCTGTTTATTGGACTTTGGAAGCCTATCCCTTGGCTTGTAATATTTTCCCATTCATTTCACCTTTTTTCGTGTCTTTGGTGGACAGTCTGTTCAGTTCTTATAGACTTCCCTTTTAGGATGTACTGCATTCTTTGATGTTAATTCCCGATAATGTATTATTGCTTTCTCCTAATGTATTATTGCTTTTTTTATTTGTGGAAATATTATTTTGCATTAAAATTTTCTTATATTTTCATTTTTCATTAAATTTTATCCTTTTTAGATTAGTATATGTACTAAACTGTTCTAGGATGTCTTCAAAATGAAGCCAAAGTGTGCTATAATTACTATTTATTTTCGACAGTTTGCATTTAAACCCACCGTCAGCCGAAGATAGGTCATTGTTTTTTGACCGTCTGATAGACGCTGCATTGTCAGTTCAATTTGAGGGTGTGACAAAGGATTCTCCTAGATCTAAGGACCTCTCTGAACTTCCAAAAGCACCAAAAGTGGCTACTGGACCAAAGGCCTCTGAATTAAAGGCCAAAGCTGAAGCTCAGGTTCATGCTCTTCGGCGATTGCGCATGTGCCTCCGTGATGTTTGTAATCGGTAAGATACATCTGCATTTATATTCTTTTACTTGTCAATTCATCCATATGGCATTTCATTTGAGTGCAGCCATTTCATTTTGAATGCAGCAATTTCATGTTTGTAGGCAAGACTTAAACACCTTGGTTTGTTTATTAATAAGCTCTAAATTTGAAGCTGTATAATCTTCTGACTGAAGATGATACTTTCTGGATATGACAAGTTTGTAAATTTTCTTGAAATTTCTATTGCATGGTTCTTATTTTTTCCCACCATTGTGTTTACTCCCTCATTAAAAATATTACCATTATCAAGTTTCTGTATGCACTGCATATTAGATACACCATAAGTTTGTTTATATGTGCTTTCAAATGCCTTTCTTCATTCCTAATGTTCATTTTTTTATTTATTACTTTTTATTTATATGAGTTATATCTACTTATGGCTCAGAAAAATCTATTCATGTGTCTCTTGATTGTTGATCGACCTTTTGGCCTTAACGAGTGTTATAAGCTAAGATCTCATCATTTTGAATTTTTAGCATTTGAATGTATTTTCCACCTTCCCCAGAAAAAAGGGCGAAAGATAAATGAGATGAAGTGGAAAACATGTGTGTGTGTGTGTGAGACTTAAAGTGTCTTATCTTGTTATTTTTTTAATGGAAGTACTCTGCGAAGCGCATGGATTTGAGATCAATCTGGAAACAAGCTTAATGCCTTGGTGGCTTGTTCCAACAGGCTCAGCATGTTTAATATGTTTCCAGCAAATTCATGATTATCTTTTTAACTTTCTGGATTCCTTTCTGATGCAGGATTCTGTATGATAAGCGGTTTAATGCTTTCCATTATCCAGTCTCGGATGAAGATGCACCAAATTATCGTGCAATAGTCCAGAATCCCATGGACATTGCTAGTTTATTACAGCATGTCGACAGTGGAAAGTATATTACGTGTAAATCTTTCTTGGAGGATTTCGATCTAATCTTAACTAATGCCAAGGTGCAAGTTTATCTAATTTCTTTGAGGATCAATTTGTTTACCTATTCAGGTTTATTTATCTTGCCTCGTGCTAGTCTATATAACCCCACAAAAAGGCTGTGCTACAATTATTGCAATAGCAATTAAAATAGTAAAAAATATGGACTCCCTAACTCTAATTACAAAAAGCACCTTGAAGTTTGAGAAATTACCATAACTTCAATAAAAGCGTATTACAAATTCACCCTACTATTAGTTAACAGATTACAATTTTACTCCCCATGTTACCTGCTGACAACATCTGATAAAGTGTCTTGGTAATTTGCAAAAACCTTCAAGGGTCCTGTTAATTGCCCAATAAGTGAGGGGGTGTTTATGTTATTATACTCTTAAAATATCTTTTCTAGAAAATCAGCCGACGCATCACTCTTAACATTATCTATTTTTGACTAGATATATAACGGAGATGATTATAGTGGAGCAAGGATCGTCAGTAGAGCTTATGAACTTCGAGATGCAGTATGTTCATCTACCAGTTAGTGCTTTACCTTTTTCACATTCCGACCATCACTCTTAATATAATATAAGTATTTCATTTTATCAGGTGCATGGTATGCTATCCCAGATGGACCCATCCCTCGTTTCATTTTGTGATAAGATTGCGGATGAGGGGGGCCCAGTTTCTTTACCTGACGATATAGGAGGGATTGGGCTGCCCCAGTATCCTGTTGTCCAGATGACTACTCTGACTCGTGCTAGTGCTCGTCTTCGTAATGTCCAGCCTGAAGTTAATCTAGATCAAAGCTATGAAGCAATGAAACGGTCTAAGAAACATATCGATGCTTCTCATGCAGGTACTGTCCTTTCTTGTTTTACTATCTCTGATCATCATTATAGCCGAGGTGTGTAGTATGATATTCAGTTCTTTGACAAGAATAAGTAGCATTTGGCTCTTTTGACTATCGTAACAAAATACCTCAAAATAACGTTGGACTCCGGGATATATTCTTTATTAATTGCTATCTGACACAATTC
This sequence comes from Verbascum thapsus, assembly GCA_963669365.1. Taxonomy (NCBI): domain Eukaryota; kingdom Viridiplantae; phylum Streptophyta; class Magnoliopsida; order Lamiales; family Scrophulariaceae; genus Verbascum; species Verbascum thapsus. Next base: position 19,782,349 of record OY770107.1, read on the forward strand.
TTTTGCATCATTCACTAAAAAGTGATCTGTTTTTCAAATTTTATTTCCATTTCAATAAGATTCATACAATTGGGGATAAATTCAGCACATTAACATATTTTTCTAAGTTATTCAATGCGTTATATATTGCTATCCAAATGTTCTTTTATAGATATTTTCACACGTATATAAGTACTCTCTGTCTGTCGATGTATTCCCAAATTAGCCACAAATATTTATGACGAAATTTTTTATTTATATTAGACTTGATTGTTTTCCTTTTTCCAAATTGTTTCCAGTAATACTCGAATAATGATCTTTAAGTGTCGCAATTGAAACTGAATTCTAAATTTGTTACTATGCTCTTAACTACTAATTTTTTTATTCGTTTTCCCCATATTGAACTTGTTACACTTTTCTCGATGTTAATTTCTCACCCAGATATGCAGTTTTGAGAACTTATTATTCTGTAGAGTGACTGTAACTAATGTCTGAGAAATTCTAGTTAACTTTCCATGTCAGTAAAACCATACATATTACAGTCTCATCCCCTGCATGTGAACTTTTAAACATAGTATGATTTCACCTCTTTTTTTGGGGGTAGTCAGGATGTGACAGGGTGTCTTGATAATATGCACAGCCTTAGGAAACTAGTTGTAATTACACAATACATATGTGGGTATTCATGTAATTATCCCAATTCTTTACGTAATTTCTTCACTGTTGATAGCAGAAGAGGGATCATCCCAACCTGATTCAGTTCCAGCAAAATTATCCCAAGATGCTGAAGTAATTGGTGTTGACCCTCAAGAAGCGGAAAGTCCAGTTACCGCTGGGGACCACAATGGAAGTTCAGATTGCCCCAATGGGGTTGAACCCGAAGATGTAACCATGTTGGATGGAGAGAATTCTGATCAAGTCAAATCCATCAAGAAGCTTCTTATGCAACGTACAGAAGGATATGGTGTCCCACAGCTTGAAAGATTGTACACTCGTGTAATGAAGGGGGTTCTCGAAACGAAGGGTAAGGCTAAGGGTAAGGTACAAGATCTTAAAACTTGGATCTTGAATTATTTGGTAGAGTATGTCGAGGATGAATCTCGTTTCTAGTACTAACAACATATTCTTGGTTGTTGTTTGAACTTGATGAGATTGAGTCCGTTGGGGATTGATTGATTGAGTTTGTAAAAAGTCCAGGTCCAGGAAACCTCTCATTTCATGCCATCGATCTTGAAATTACTGAATTTCAAAAATCCAAACTGAAAACTGAATATGATATATCCTTCTAGTTCTATGTCAAATCTCAAATCTCAATTCTCAATTATTATATCACGGGCGATCTTGACTATTATTAGTCACATGAAAATCTATCACAACTCACAAAAGAGGACCATGACAAAAGCGCTTCATCACAAGTGCAAAAAATTTAGGATCAATTTCCAAAAGGCATTTTAACTTTTTTCGTACACGTGAGTGATGTAATGTGGTTTGATTTGTGAATATTATAGTTAGTTGATTGTAGAACCATCAAATTTATCTATTGCGTGATAGTTTTCCTATGGGTTTAAGAGTTGTTAAAGATGATGCCAATTATGGTATTTTAGTGTTCCATATGTACTGTATATACTTGTTAATCGTTATAATAAAATAGGATTAGATAAAAAGGAATAATTAAGATTAAGTATGCAGCCGCCCTCTCTCTCTCTCTCTCTCTCACTCATATTATTCTAGTCAATAAACTCTTTATATATAGAGCAGCAGCCACAAATACAATACCCAAAAACAAGAGTAACTTGTTCAAGAGCGATTATGGCTTCAAACATCCCAACATACAACATTAATGAAGAAACCCCCACACCATTTTCTTCTTCCTCATCTCCATCACATTCTTCTTCTGATTCCTCATCATCTTTCTCCGATTCTCCATTCAGTTCAAATACACCTCCTCTCAAATTCAATGGAATCCCGTTTTCATGGGAAGAAATCCCAGGTATCCCTAAGAATCATCAAGAATTCAAGAGAAAAGAATATTCCGGCCGGCATCTCCTCCCATTGCCGCCGCCGTCAGGAAACAACAAAGAAGTGATTTCTCCTAAGAAATACAGCACTAGCAGTAGCAATAGATTCCAAAAGGATCCATTTTTGGCAGCATTAGTTGAATGTTCAAAGGATGATGATGATGATACAAACATTTTGAAAGGCAACTCCAATAAAGTTTCTTCTAGATTTGGATTCATAAACATCATGTCTTCTTGCAAGAGGACATCATGTGCAGTTTCTGGATCAATTGTTTATCTTCCCGGACCATGGCCGCAGCATTATCGTCGTAATTAAGTTTCCGACTATAGTATAATTATATGGATCACATGATATGTACGATTGCGATTATATATATGTTGATACTCTCTCTCTCTCTCTCTCTCTCTCTCTCTCTCTCTCTCTCTCTCTCTTTTGTCTATGTAGTGAAGGTCATGTAACCATTTGATTAAAGATATGATATTTCAGAATTCAAATCCTGTTGTTGCGGAGTGTATTAATTAGTAGGACCATTTTGAAGGGAAACAAAATGATGAAACGGTTTTAATTCTTACACTTTTGTAGTGCCGAAAGAAGGCTTGAAATTATGAACACTAAAAAGTATGCTACTTTCTTCTTCCAAACTTAAATATGTCTATTAGTATTTAGTATAATGAAAAGTGAAATTTTAGTAGCAATTAACAAGAAATCTCGAGTAAATGATAATAGTATACTGTATAATTAATTAGTTTTCAATCCACGAAAATGATCATGCAATCCAACAACTACTTGTGAATTGGATCAGCGTTAGGCCCAATTAGGGGTGGCAATTTGGGTCCAAACATATATTTGGACCCAAATCTAACTAAGTTTTTAATGAATTGGGTTCTAATATTTTAAAATTATAGTTTCAATTGGGTTGGTTTTTAATGATGTTTGGGTTCAATTGGGTTTTAAGTTGGGCCCAATTTGGGTCCAATTTGGGTCTCTATTGGGTCCAAATTGGGTCCTAATATTTTAAAAAACATAGTTTCATCTCAACCTACACGTTATAATGCCTAGAATCCTAATTTCTTCTATTTTATTCCATCTTATTCTCTCTATTTCACGCTTAGTCTTCCCAAAGCTTGATAGAATGCCTAGATTGGATCCATTTTCGATCTGCAAAATAATTCAAAGTTTCGATCTGTTTTTCTTTTGATCTGTTATTTAGATGATCGTTTTTTTTATGGGAAAATTATATACAATTACGAAGAGTGATGCTAATGTGGACAGATTACTGGATAATTAATACATATCTTCTACCTATTAGTATTAATTATTTAAATTTATTGAGAATATTAGCAGAAAAATGGCTATTGATTTGGTGCTTTTGTGTTATGATAACAATTTTTTTTTTCATATTTTGATATCAAATTATATTTATGAAAATGTTCAAAATTATTAGTATTTTGTATGAAAAGGGGTTTTAGCCGCAATTCAATTTTTGAATATGACAATATGAATAATATAATATATATATATATATATATATATATATATATATATATATATATATATATATATATATGCTTTTGGAATTTACATAAGTTGAAAGGTAGAAAGAAAAGAGGAATAATATAAAGACTCGTTTGGGGAAAGGAAGATTCCATGGGATGCGTTTCTCTCTTTTCAACTATCCCTTCTCGTTTTCCATTTTCTTATCCTCAACTTTATAAAATAGTGTTATATATATATACCTTACATATGATAGAAGCCCATTTCATTTATATATATATATATATATATATATATATATTGCTGGATTTTTGTTAAAGCAATTTCTTATTTCTCATAATTAATAATTAAGTTAATTGAGTCTTTACGTTTTGTTATTGATATAACTGTCAATTCGTTTTATGTTGCAGTTTGTAAAAAAATGTGTATAGTATGTGTAAAAAGTGTGAAGTGTGTGTAAAAAATATATTATATGTGTAAAAAGTATGTATTTTATATAAAATGTGTTTAGTATGTGTAAAAAGTGTGAAGTGTGTGTAAAAAATATAACATGGTGTGTAAAAAGTGTGAAGTGTGTGTAAAAATTATATCGTGTGTGTAAAAAAAATAGAAATGCGTGTAAAAAGTGTGTATTTTTATATAAAATGTGTATAGTATGTGTAAAAAGTGTGAAATGTGTGTAAAAAATATACTATATGTGTAAAAAATATTTATTTTATATAAAATGTGTGTAGTATGTGTATAAAGTGTGAAATGTGTGTAAAAAATATAACATGTGTAAAAAGTGTGAAGTGTGTGTAAAAATCATATCGTGTGTGTAAAAAGTATGTATTTTATATAAAATGTGTGCATTATGTGTAAAAAGAGTGAATTGTGTGTGTAAAAAGTATGTATTTTATATAAAATATGTGCATTAGCCATTATGTGTAAAAAGTGTGAATTGTGTGTGTAAAAAGTAGATTTATGTGAGTAATGTGTGTTGTGAGTGTAAAATTATGCAAAACTTAATTAAAATATCTTATATTCTAAATTTGGGTCCTTATTGGGTTCATAATTGGGTCTTTATTGGGTTCATGATTGGGTCCTTGTTGGGCCCAATTTGGGTCCTTGTTGGGTCCAATAATAATGCATGTGTTTTGCCATTAGACCCAATTAGACCCAACCCACTTTGGACCCAACCCGAATGGACCCGACCCAAACCCGACCCAATCAACCCAATTGCCACCCCTAGGCCCAATTTAAGGCCCACCAATATACCCCCTGCCGTTGCACATTAAGAATAACCACCAAAGAGAGAGCCCATTTGCCCCTATTTATATTTATAAATGTTTAATTGTGGATTTTGAATGGAATATTTATTATACTCCAAAATATATTTAGAAATTTAAAATTTCAGTAAATTACAATAACGCAAAAACAGAAAGAAGATAAAAAAATAAAAATTTAAAATTCTTCAACCCTAAATTAAACCCCACGGCGCCACCCCCTTCCGATAACACCATTTCTACAGCTTCTTACTCTTATGTATGGTTGGTTAGTACATACAGTCTCAAGCAAAAACAAGTACTACTTTCTATATAGCTTCAATTCAGTGTGAGATGCACCACAGTGATGCAGAAGCTGCTACGCATAACCCCCTCTGCCCCTCCTTTTTTATCCGTTAACACTCCTCTCTGCCATTTTAACTTTGTTTCACTGCCATTTCACATGTCTTCTTCTACGCCCCATCTTCACCTCCCCAGGTTGGCCAAAATACCCCCATTCACTTGCTATCAATGTAGTTGCTCGGTTAAGAAGAGTAGTAGTATGATGGCGTCCAGGGCTTGGGTGGGTTTGAAAGAGAGTAAAACTTATGCTACTGTAGGTAGTGGGAAGAAAGCAGCGTGGTTTAGTACCCTTGCTGGCAATTTGTGTAAAGGTGGTGATTTTTCATTAGATGGAGAAGGCAGCAATGTTGAAAATGCCAAAGGCGACGAAGAGAGGAGAGTGCAGAGGAGGCAGAGGAGTGGGAGAGAAGGGGTAGTGGGAGGAGTAGATTTGTTGACAATACCCGGAGTGGGGCCGAGGAATTTGAGGAAGCTGGTGGAGAAGGGGTTTGAGGGTGTGGCTGAGCTCAAACAACTCTATAGAGATAAGGTATGATATGCTTAATGATGATGGATGCTTGTTTTGGTTTCTATTAGATGCTTATGGAGTTGCATTGGCTATCTTGGTGATTTTGATTGTTGTAATCCTATGTTATGTTTAAAGGGATCAGAAAAAAAAAAGTGAAGCTTTTTTTGCTTAATGGCTTGCCAAATTGTGTCGATTACTTGATTTGCAGGATTAGTTTGAGTGAGAGTTGTTCGAAGTGTAATCTGAGATTGTTGTGTTTATAAATGGTCACAACACATACACAGGCACATAAACACACTACACACACATACACATATAGTCGTATTTGGTAAATGTTTTGTAGCCTTTTGAAAGACGAGATTTTAGAAGTGTCTTAATTAGCATACTTGGTTGATAAAAGATAATTTATGTTAACTAAATTTAATGCAGTTATTTTGATTCATAATTGACTAACACACATTTATGGTGCAGTTTTTTGGTAAATCAAGTGAAAAGATGGTAGAGTTCTTACAAAGTTCGGTTGGAATCATACACAAGAACCATGCCGAGAGTATTACTACGTTTATCAAGGAGAGTGTGGATGAAGAATTGAAAGAAAATGGTGTAAACCCTGCTCAAAAGAAGCGAATCACATTATGTGTTGAAGGAAATATTAGTGTGGGAAAGACCACGTTCTTGCAGAGAATAGCTAATGAGACACTCGAACTTAGAGATCTTGTTGAGATTGTTCCTGAACCAATTGACAAGTGGCAGAATGTCGGAGCAGACAAATTTAACATATTAGATGCCTTTTATGCTGAGCCAGAGAGATATGCTTATACCTTCCAAAACTATGTGTTTGTTACAAGAGTTATGCAGGAGAGGGAATCATCTGGTGGCATTAAGCCGCTCAGACTGATGGAAAGGAGTGTTTTCACTGATAGAATGGTAAGTATTCAATTAATTCTGAAGCTTAACTAATGCTTTTAAGTGTGCTGATGCACTTTTTCATATCGTATCCTTTACAAAAGGTGTTTGTGAGAGCGGTTCATGAGGCAAAGTGGATGAACGAGATGGAAATAAGCATTTATGACTCGTGGTTTGATCCTGTTGTTTCGAGTTTGCCTGGTCTTATTCCTGATGGTTTTATCTACTTGAGGGCAAGCCCGGACACTTGCCACAAGCGTATGATGTTGCGTAAGAGATCAGAGGAAGGTGGAGTGTCTCTGAAATATCTGCATGACTTACATGAGAAACACGAAAGCTGGCTTTTCCCATTTGAAAGTGGAAATCACGGTGTCTTATCGGTCAACAAGCTGCTACCCAAGGATGTCGACTGGCCTTTAAACTCTAACATAAGGGATCGTGTTGTTTATTTGGATGGTGATCATATGCACCCCAGCATTCAAAAGGTACTCCTACTCTATTTTTTACTCTCTGTAATGCCAATTCTAGCATTTTGGATACAAGTACACAACTAAATAGTGATGATCATTGGGTTTATAATAGCACAGTGGGTAGAATTATGGCCCAAGTCCGGGGGGTGGGAGTTGTTAAAGTGGAATTTACGTTGGGGATAATTACATGCTCTCCTTCATTTATTGGGTAATTGCCGACACACGCCATAAGATCCTCCTTACAACCTGAAAAAATAGAGGGTGAAAATGAGCAGGGGTGGATATAATATATTTTTACTGATAAAGAAAAGTTATGGTAATTTTTCAATCCTCATAGTATTTTTTGTATTAAGGTTGTATAATACTTTTGTTTGGAAATGGGCAGGTTCCTGCTTTGGTTCTTGATTGCGAACCAGACATTGACTTTACTAGAGACATAGAAGCTAAGCGGGAGTAAGTAACTTGTTACTTGTCAATAAGTAGTTTTGAATCTTATGTTAAATGAAAAACAATGTCTTGTGAATCACATTCTCACCATTTATCACATTTTATTGAAGGTACGCTCGCCAAGTTGCTGAGTTCTTTGAATTTGTGAAGAAAACAAAAGAAATTTCAGTCGAAAAACAAAGTCCGGTTTTGATGCCCCAGAATGGAAAATTATGGATGCCAGATTCAGCCCTCGACTTTAGAAAACCCATTTCATTTGTGCCTCAATAGTGTGCTAATATGGTGAATTCCTCCTATATGTGCATGTACAAAGATGCAGCTAACCTTTTAAGTTTTAACGACCAGCTTTTAGAGATGTAAAAAATGTTGTAATTTGTTTGCTGTTTAAAAGTATTGATGGATTTCTTCAGTTTGATCATAGTTAATTTGAGTTTAATTCCGAATTTCTTGGGCTTCAGTTATATGTCGTTCAATTGTTAAGAAATTGGGGCCTATATGGGCTGGGCTGGATCATATGACTAACTCTAAGTAACCACTAACCACAATTACTTTTTTTATTAGCTTTAGCTTACCCTATGAAGGCCCAATCCAAACCTACGTTGTTTGGCTTTGCGAAAAAGCCACTTTCATTAAGACTGTCAAACTGTTGATCATAGTCAAATTGAAAACTCTTTTTCTTGATCCACCAACCATTAGATGACCTGCAGATCTGCAGAATTATGAAGAAGATATACAGAGATTTACATACATAATTCGAAAAAAAGAGATTTAACATTATGCAACTGAAACCCACCAACACCTTTGCAATAACACTCATGTTAAGCTTCGCTTTAATAACCCTTTTCCTGACAGGGTTTATTCAATTCCCATCTGCAAATTCATCAATCACTTCAGTTGAAGACTCAATTTTTCAAACCCCATCAATATCAGAACCCTTCAATGACGTGTTTAAAGCATTCAAACAGTGGGATTCTCAAGTGGGCTGCGCTAGATTTAGGGAAAAACATGGAGAATTGTTGAGGAATGGGTCAAAGATATCATCTTTGCAGAATGTTGAGGGTGAAATCAAGTGTGGTGAGCTACAGATGAACCATGTGAATGTGCTTGTTAAAGGGTGGACTTGGATTCCTGATAATATGGACAATTTGTATAGCTGTAGATGTGGGTTGAGCTGTTTGTGGACTAAATCTTCTCTTCTTGCTGATAAGCCTGATGCCCTATTGTTTGAGACCACAACTCCCCCATTACAGGTACGTTTTTCCCCGCAATTTTCTGCTATCCAGTTTTTACCATTTTAATTCGTATTTATTCAGAAATCTGAATATCTGGGTTTGGAGGTTTGTGGAAAATTTGTTGTATAGTTTTGTTCTATTTGTTTCATTAATATGGGACCTATCTATCTGCAATTTTTATTGGGTTGTACTATGTTCTTGTACTTTGATCTGGCTGTCCTCAACTTAGAGCTAAATCGGCTAACTCATATTTCTATAGTCTATTGGTAAAATACGATTCTGTATTTGTAATCCTGAGTTGTTCCGAAATAACAATGAGTCCTGTCCATTTATAGTTGTTTGGGTTCACAAATCTGCATTTGACATATTGAATGAATGGTCAGTTAAGAATTATCTATCTATTGCAATATCAAGCTAACCAGTTACAACTTCAAAACTTCAAAATGTTTCATTTACTATCACAATTGTGGCCCAAAGACAGTAATAAAATAAATAATTTCCTTCATATAGTGATCAAAATGTTTCATTTACTTGCTGGTTTCTAATTTCTGTATGTTGAATAATTGCATGACAAAAGATTTTTGCATTAACATACATATATAGGGAATAAATAAAGTATAACATGTTATGTTTACTTGTGATAGAGGCGGGAAGGGGATCCGCTTCGTGTATACATGGAACTTGAAGCTGGTAGGAAGAGGACAGGCTATGAAGATATTTTTATCAGTTATCATGCTAAAGACGATGTCCAGTCAACCTATGCTGGGGCGCTTTTTCATAATAGCCGAAATTATCATTTGTCCTCCATTAAAAAGAATGTAAGAAGTGTTTTTGCTTGTTAGTTTGTGGTCCTTATATACTACTATTACTATTCCATTGAAATTGAATTTGAGGTTGTGTTTTGAAGGATACTCTTGTTTATTGGTCTTCATCACGGTGCTTACCTCAACGGAACCAGCTTGCTAAAAAGCTACTCTCGTTGCTACCCCATCACTCCTTTGGCAAGTGTTTGAACAACGTAGGAGGCCTCGACAAAGCCCTCTCCCTCTACCCTGAATGTGTGAAGGATGTGAATGAAGCAGCACCTAAATGGTGGGATCATCTGCATTGTGCCATGTCAAATTACAAATTTGTACTGGCAATAGAGAACACAATGACAGAGAGCTACGTGACAGAAAAACTGTTTTACGCACTGGATTCTGGATCAGTTCCCATATATTTCGGGGCCCCAAATGTGTGGGACTTTATACCACCTCACTCTATAATAGACGGGACAAAATTTAGTTCTATGGAGCAACTGGCTTCTTATGTCAAGTACTTAGCTAATGATCCAGTTGCTTATGCGGAGTATCATGCTTGGAGAAGATGTGGGGTTTTAGGTAATTACGGCAAGACTCGTGCAGCTAGCCTCGATACATTGCCTTGCAGGCTATGTGAAGCTGTGAGCAGAAAGAATGGGAGAGATGCAAAAGTAGTGTTGTAGTGTTTCATTATATTGTTTTAGAGTAGATAGATACACACGAAGAGAGAGAGAGAGAGAGAGAGAGAGAGAGAGATATTGTTGGAGATGTGCTTGAGCCTTTTGTTCCAATTGGATTAAACAACATTCCATTAACATTAATCCAACATTCTAATATGTTTAACTTTCTCCAATACTTCATCTCGAATTTCTATTTTACCTTGAGTTGAAAATTTCTCAGTTTTTAATATCTTATCAAGTTTACCAAATTGATATATTTTCAAATGCTAGATCCAGTGTGGATAAATATAGGATACATTTTCGTATTTTATTTTTACATGTTGTATATCCATCATCTTCATCAAGTATAGTATAGTATTAAACATATTATCATAAGTTCATAACACAAAAGTTGGGATCATTTTGTCAATAATAAAAGCCTTCGAATAGATAAGCCGCCGATTAGGTGATTACTGAAAAGCCCATAAATAAGAAAAACTTACCAGTTCAGCCCATTTGGAATAATATAGCCCATTATACAAAAGCCCACTTATAAATCGGAAAATCCTAATCGCCTAGGTGTTCCTCGACTGAATTTTTGTAGCTCGCCGCCGCAAACCACCATGCCTACTGTTAGCGTCGGCAGAGACCGCCTCTTCAAAGCCCTTGGCTGTACTTACAGTAATTTACTATCCGTGCCTATTTCTGATTTCTAGTTATGTATTTATACCCTCGTATTCCTAATTTTTGTTTTGGTGGAAAAAGCTGAAGAAGAGTTCGAGGATTTGTGCTTCAAGTTCGGAATTGAGCTTGATGACGTGGTATGTAATAATTGAAAATAAGTTTTTTTGACAAGTTGTGGCTTTTGAGTTTTTAGTAAATTTTGTTAGAGCTTGCTTACATTTGATTAACTCCTCAGAAATGTCCACATTTTTATAGCTTTTGATAATTCTGTTATATGGTTATATGTAATATCTGTGGTTTGCTATTGCGTTTTATCATAGAATTTTTTGTTGAAGTTTGTAATTATGAATTTCTGTGAAGTAAATATTTAGTTTAGTCAAGAATTGTTTACAGTTTCTGAATTTGGTTTTTATAAATCTTGGTTTGGATTGATTGGAAATTAGACGACAGAAAAGGCAATTTTACGAAAAGAAAAGCATTTGGAAGAAGAACAACCATCTGAAGACGAGGAAGTCATATACAAGATTGAAGTTCCAGCTAATAGGTAATTTCATAATTAATTTATTCAGCTCATCATCTTAAGAGAGCTGCTGCAGCTAATATGGATTTAATGTATAAGTGTTAATTATTTACTTTCCGATCTTTTGATGGACATGTCATTCTGTGTTCAGCTGGTGTATGTTAGTAGAATTGGATAAAATTTCTTAAAGTCGAATCAGAAGATTTAGTTAGTTTAAAAATGTGGTGACTGAGTTTCCTTTGCATGGATATTTTTATTGCAGATATGATTTGCTTTGTCTTGAGGGGTTGGCACAAGCCCTACGTATATTTAATGGTCTTGATCCAATACCTAAGTATAATGTGGCAAGCATCAGTAAAGAATCTATGCTCAAAATGCATGTAAAATCAGAGGTATGCATTTGCAAGAACCAAGTTGGTATCAGTAATTTAAGTGCTGAGTCTTGCTATTGCTCTCACAGTGATTTTTGCATTGCAGACATCAAAGATTCGCCCATATGTCGTATCTGCTGTTTTAAGAGGTCTCACATTTGATGAAGTTGGATATAATAGCTTCATTGATCTTCAAGATCGGCTTCATCAGAATATCTGTAGGTAATGCTCTTAGGTCTTTAAGGAAGTGATTCCTATTACTAATAAGTTTTTGTAAATAACTCAAGGATTTCATGCTTCTGATTTGCATCTTCATGATATCATTTATGTTTCTATATATACTCTTTGAAAAAAACGGATTAACATGAGTTATCATTTTTCTTTATGGAGTGGAGACGAGCACTCTAGTTTCAATACTTTGACCATCTGGTTTGGAATATTCCATCCAGGGCAATAAAAATTGAAATGGATGCAAAAGTTCTGCTCACACTAACGGGTTTTGGACTGGAACACCAGAATTCAGATGTAATTGAAAACTTTGAATCTGTTTTGAGCTTGAGGCACATTATCAAGTTTAGTCAATCTATATTATTGATTTACTACTACTTCGCAGGGGCATATTCAATGTTATTCGTTCATGTGAAGGACTTGCTTAGTTCACTAATAGCCATTCTAAGAAATTCTCCCACTTATAAGAAAACACCGTTGCTTGAAGAAATTATTTTTTTGCATTATCCTTGGATTTAAAATTTTCGATCATGTAATATGATTTGTTCGTGCTTGCATCTTTGTAGACGAAGAACCCTGGTTGCTATTGGTACCCATGATTTGGATACAATAGAAGGCCCGTTCACCTATGAGGTATGAAATTATGCAATCTTCACGGGCCCCTTTGAGTTGAATGATTGGATTAGTTATAATGGTCGAATGTGACCTTCTGAATTCATGCTGGATGTAGATAAAAGCAGATACCCTTTTATTTGGATTGTATTCTCCAACATGAGATTGTAGCTCACTGGGGATTCCCATTTTTAATATACCACACATGATCAGAAGTGTTACTCCAATCAAAGTTCTCTTTGCCCTGTTTGTGTCTCGTCCTGTTTTGAAGTTATTGTTATTTGGAGTGTTTATTAATATATCATATATATGACATTTTCAGGCATTACCACCCCCTGAAATAAATTTCGTTCCTCTGAAACAGGTACCCATATTGGTTTATTAAGACTTTTCTGAATCTGGTCTTTATTTTTGATGATTTATATAGTGGTTGTAAATTATTAAACATCAAAATTAGCTATATGTGATGGCTCCACTTGTCGCACTATCTCTTTTGATGGAGTAAGCAGTTTGATGTTGCCTTTAAATAACATTAATGGTGCTAGATATTAGGTATGCAAATCTATGTAACACTTCGTACATGCTTGTATGTAGATGCATAAAAAGTAATATTCAGCAAAGAGATATTTAAAGGTCATCAACCATTTTCTTGTTCAGTTGTTAATATTGGTTTCAATTTTTGTTTGCATAGACCATCGCTGTCTGGTTTCTTGTTTCCTGTTCTTCATTGAATTTCTTTTTGGGACTTTCCTTGAAACCAACCCAGAAACATTTTGTTCTTTAGATAATCTTATTACATTATTAAATTATTTAAATAAAATCCACTAAAGTAGATTTTAATAATATTATAGTTTTTCTTCTTCATACATTATGCTAAACATATTGAATCTGCAATTTGTCAGACAAAGACCTTCAGAGCTGATGAGCTAATGGAATATTACAAGGTGAGTCTTACTTTTTGTAATGGTTCTTTTGCACTAATTGATCAACTTCTTGTTCATGAGTTTTTGGTGGTCACCATTAGTCAATTAAATGTCAATGGATAAATCTTACAGGTTTCCTGCATTGACTGGTATTATTAATGATTTGTGATTTTTAACTGTACATTTTTTGTTACATCATTTGGCAGTCAGATTTGAAATTGAAGAAATTCTTGCATATAATTGAGAACTCTCCGGTGTTCCCTGTCATATATGATCGTAACAGGTAGTTTTAATTCGTCCAAAAGCTTAAGGTCTATTGAGATCACTCTTCACTTGTTTCTGTTGTTTCCTAGCTTACAATTTTGTGTCACCCTTATATGTAACTATGTATGACCATTTACATTTCCCATGAAGTCTGAAGCCCATATACTTACAGAAGGTTAATATGACTAGTGTTGTCTATGTCTTTGATATGGTAAAACACCTTGTTTTGCAGAACTGTTTTATCTTTACCTCCTATTATCAATGGTGCACATTCTGCCATTACTCTGAAGACAAAGAATGTTTTCATTGAATGCACAGCCACTGATTTGACGAAAGCCAATATTGTTTTGAACACAATGGTAATAAGTAAAATAGAGCCATTGCTCTTGATCTCCAATGTTTTGTTTAATCATTTTCCCTTGTTTTCTCTCTTTCTCTTAGAGTACCAATTTGTTATGCAGGTAACCATGTTTTCAGTCTATTGTCAGAGGAAGTTTGAGGTCGAGCCAGTTGAAGTGATATACGCTGATGGTAAATCACACATTTGCCCTGATCTGTCGCTTTACCAAATGGAGGTGCCATTATCTTATATCACCAGTGCAGTTGGAGTCAGCCTGCCAGCCCATGAGGTATCATGTTCTGTCATGTGATCTATTCTCCTTTTGTTCACTATTTGGCTATTATAGTCCCCTGTGATGATTTTGTCTGTAAAATTTCTCATTTTAATATAAATGCGTCGAGGTTGAATTGGGACTAATCATTTTCTTGACTTGAATATGTGATGTGCCTAAACCGCAAGCGCACGGCTTCGGTGTAGTACAAAAGATATCGTTCCCACGAGGACCGAATAATCAAGCACTAGTCTATCAATTATCAGTAATCTAAGCCTAACGAAAATATAAAATAAGTTGTAAAGAAAACGGAACAGAACGTATAAAACTGGTTTTGATTATATTGGATTAGTAATTCCAGAATCAGGTTTCACCACGACATACGTTATCAATTAAATCATACAATCAATTCAGTTACAATCACCACTTATGAAGGACATTATCCAATTATACTCATTACCTTCTGTCGAAGCATAACAATTTACCCAAGTTAATTAATCAACTACTGTCGTGATGATTAGACTAAGCTCGAGTTCATTAATCTCTATGATAATGTATCGATTCCTCAAAAGACCTAAAACTACTTTCGTGATTTAGGATCCTAGGTTTGAATTCTAGGGTTCCGATATAGATGTCACCTTTCAGAATTTTCACCTAATATCTATGAACATGTAAATATGTGGCCAGCAAATTCACAAGCATTAACAATCAAGAATTCAAATCATAAGCATATGCGATGTAACGTAAACAATAATATAATTCAAGCTGATAACATATTATCGGGCTATTCCCAATTCCAGAATAAAATAGACTACTCCATAGATGCGAAGAAACAATCAACGATAATTAAAATAAACATGATGAATAGACGAGTATTAAAAGAGAATAGAAAGATAAACTCGATAAAACCCGTTGTCAAAGATCCTGTTTACAATCAATTGTCGAATCTCGTTCTTGAATCTCTAATCCTTACAATCAATCTCCCAGAAATAATGTTCGAACCCTTTTACAATGTTTGGAGGGAGTATTTATACCCCGAAGGAAAGAAAAGACCGAAAAATAAGTAAATAGCGGATCTGACGCGCCGCGCTTCAGCGCGGAGCGCTTAAGCGCGATTCTCTGCCTTGCGCGCTTAAGCGCGCCACGCTTAAGCGCGAGCGCTTAAGCGCACTGGGCAGATTGATTTTGCCTTCGGTGTCTTCTACAAAATTGTAGATCTATGTCTTAGCTTCAAAACCCAACTGATTTGGATCCAATCCAAGTTGTAGAACTCAAGTTATGATCGTTTTACCAGGACTGCGCCATTTGGTTCGGAACAAAGCGTATTTATAACTTTTGAGTCTTCAAACGTTTGAACTGGATCTTGTCCTCTTCATAAGACTTTTAGGTAATTGTCTTAGCTTTCTAACCATATAAGGCTCATTAACATTGGAGGTTTGTAGCCCAAGATGTGATTGTATTTCCAAACAGCGCCCATGTATCTCTTTTCATACGTTTTTCGTTACTTTCTCGAAATTAATGATTTTTCCCTACAAACATGTAACAAAACTATTAAACGCATATGAGGTATAAATCATAACATAAAATGATATAGAAATGACTAATCTTAGGCTAGAAAATACGTATAATCGAGGTTTATCAATATGGATGCTGCAAAAGATCAAGAGACGAACAATAATAGTAGAATATGTATACGCCTTGTTGCTCTCTCATATTATTTTTTCTGGTGGAGTAATACATAAACTGAAATTGGTACTATGATAGGCGTGCATGGATAACTTTTCATTCTTCTCATAATTTTTACTTCTTCAAATAAGTATTTCTTCTATATTGTTGCGGGAATGAGATTCCTGCTTGAATGCGTGGAGAATGAAATATCTCTATGTTTGTGATGATTGTATGAACTTCAGTTGTTTGACTTGTTTTGTCGATTTGTTGTAATAAATGTTTTGTAATAAACACATCCATGAAATTTAATCACAAAAGACTTCGATGCAAAAAGAAAAATGCAATTACATGCCAACAAAAAGAAAAATTAAAACTGGCATCGTTGATTGAATTTCAGGTGGCTCGCTTGTTGAATAAAATGCAATTACATGCGAAGCACTCTCTGTCGGAAAAGAATGAAACCAGCTTCACTATATCTGTTCCTCCCACAAGAAGTGACATTCTGCATCCTTGTGATGTTGCTGAGGTATCGACTTTGATGTCTTTTATCTCGCTAAAGATCATCTTTCTTTGCCAGAGTTTTTGCATGTGTAATAATATTTCTCTTTACCCCTCCGGTCAAGGATGTTGCAATTGCTTATGGCTACAATGAAATTCCAAAGATAAAACTGCCATCACTGAGACCTCAGTCGTTGAATCAGTTTAGTGATCTTATTCGAGCCGAGGTAAGAATTATACATGTTTATATTCAGTATTCTATTATTTTCTCATTGAGTCCATTAACTTTTACCTTCAAGTCAATTATGTCATATATTCTTTGTTATATCACTATTTGGTTATTATATTAGGCTGGTATGGAAAAGAATTTAAATTAACAATTGAAGATTCTGCACATTCTTTCCCTTAACTATACTGGTGAATGGAAATTACTTTCAAGTATACATAAAACTTGAATCTTATGCTCTTGATTTTGAGGCTCTTTTCTTTGACCTAATCATGTTTATTTGTGCCTCTTAGATTGCTATGGTTGGTTATATAGAAGTGCTAACATGGATATTGTGCTCCTACAAAGAAAATTTCACTATGCTCAACCGAAAAGATGACAAGTCAACAGCAGTGATTAATGGAAACCCGCGAACTGCCGATTTTGAGGTCTGTTCCTTTTTTCCCATTTCTGAACTGATAAAATCACATTGGGACAGACATTTTTCCAATTTTTGTAGCTATCATCTCTAATAATTGTTTGTGCCACTATTGACTACCAGTTGATGTTTAACCGCTTACTTTTTTCTTATTCATCATCCAACTGCTTCTGTATTGTTTGAAATTTGAACTCTTCTATTAGAAATATTTGAAGTTTGAAATGATTGGTCATATTCAAACATATAAGTTATACTTTCCTCCCCATTTGTTATGGAAAACTGAGACTTTATGTTCTATGTTTGATCTACTGTGTTTTGAAGACAATACCTTTTCATATCTCTGAGCTATTTTTGATACCTATAAACTGGTTCACTATGTTCCTTTAATTTTTGCAGGTTGTCCGCACCAGTCTTATGCCTGGCATACTGAAAACCATCGGACACAATAAAGACCATCCAAAACCAATTAAGGTAATGAGAATGTTACTCTACTTTCCTTCGTAGTATTATTCTTCAAATTTCTCGTTTTTCATGCTGCTTAATTATATCCATCTATTTCTATCCAGATTTTTGAAGTGGGTGATGTGGTGCTATTAAATGAGACAAAAGATGTTGGTGCATCAAATTGTCGCCATCTTGCAGCTTTATATTGTGGAGCTACCTCTGGATTTGAGGTACCTACTTTCAACATTTTAATTAACCTTAACCTGAGAGAGAACTCGATAATAGTGTCCCTATATTATATTTTAACCTAATCAACTTGTTCTGTGAGAAGTATTGCTGTTTCACTGATCAATCCTTTTTTTTCTGTGTATCACAAACTAATTCTGTTCATGTTTATTCATTTCAGCTGATACACGGTCTAGTGGATAGAATCATGGAAGTTACAGGAACTCCATTTGTTTCACCTGGGGATAAAACAGGGTACTATATACAAAGTTCAAATGTAAGTCTCGTCTTAGCTATTTTGACTCTATTAAGCATCGTTCAGATCTTTTTTTAACAAATACCCCATTACTGTTTCTTTGTTGCAGGAGCCTGAATTTCTTCCAGGTAGACAAGCAAGCATCGTTTACAAGGGAAAACAAATTGGCGCTTTTGGAATTGTGCACCCACAGGTAAAAATATCCATCCTTTTCAATGTTTGGAGAACTGTTGTTATTTTCTGTTTTCATTTTTTACCCCTTTTATGTAGTTGCAAGAAGTCTAAATTGAAACAATCGTGATCATTAAAGTGGTGAGACTTTCACATGGTCTGCATGGATGGTCATTATTATACAATTTAGAGTCCCGAACTCTTTAAGAATGACTCTTGAATTTGAGTTAATAGTGTGAGTCCCACCTCAAGTCGTGAGTACATTTGGACTTCATGTACCAAAAATCCTCATAAAATGTTCATTTGGTTTTCTTTGTTTAGTCGTTCTCGTTGGGCAATTGTTTATTCAACTTGTATTTATATTTGATTTCAGGTTTTGGATAACTTTGACATTCCAGATCCGTGTTCCTTTGTGGAGATCAACATTGAGAACTTCCTGTGAAGCAAGAAAAAACATATTTCTGTATCGCAGTATAAGATAGATTATGATTATTATATTTTCTTTTCGTTTTGTTGTTTTTTGATTGGAAGAAATTTATCTGTAGTAGTACAAAGCCTTCATAAAAAATCGGGCATGTGAAAAAATTTCCTTTAATTTTTAAAACACAAATAACTTGTTTATTCCCAAGAAAGTGAGACTACCATTTCCAAATAATACATTGCATGTAATGAACTTATTCATAGATTGCTTTTTATTTGAGGGATTTCCCCAACGACAAGAAAAAATTCTACGAAATGGTCATAATGATTTGCTAGGTATATTTGTCCATAATTAGTAGAGTATACGATTAGCAACCACCACTAACTTTCAATTTGAGTCATATAACTCGGATGGTAGATTATGAAAGATACAACTAATGTGTGCCAACAATTACCTCAAATAACAATTACTACTCCAAAGGGCAAGTTAGTCTAATAAGGTTGGGCTACGTAATAAAGGCTTATGAAATGTAAGGCAGTAAGGGGGGTGTTACCAACAAGTATCAAGAGTATGTATGAACTATAACTCAGAATACTACTAAATCAACACAATGCTGTTAACAGTCAACCAAGTAAATTTTACTACCTACTACTCAACAAGAGCATTTTATTTAACAAATGTACACCAGCAAAATTAAAAGAACAGTTTCAAGTATATAAAAAGAGAGTGAAAAAGATTAAATGTAGAGTGTCTCAAATAAGTAAGTAGAATGTTGGGAAAGATAAAATAGAAAAGGGAGCATCTTGGCCATTGCTTTGCTCTTGTGACTAAAAAGATCAAAACTGAGCAGCATCTGCTATAAGACGAATTACCGCAGTACACCACGCCATCTCTAAGAAGAATCCAATGGCTGCAGAACGTCCATCTACTATGATGTTTAACTAAGATATTATTATCTTCCACTTCGAACCCGATCACAATGTATGAGGTAAGACGTAAACCCTGAGCAATGCAACTTTAGACATGAATCAATATTATGGTTCTAAAGAACAGCTCAACGTATCGGAAACTTCATTTATACTTGAAGCCTTTCCAACACTTCCATATATAATTAAAGTCATTATAAGGATCTAGAGATCTACCTGGACTCGAAATCGGGTTCAACCATAGCCATCCATGTGGCTCATGAGAACCCACGTAGGGTCCACCATATAAGGATGACTGTGGTCATACCAAGACTTGGAGTTACGAGACTCTCCATGAATCACTCTACAAACTAAGTAGATCTAGTATGAAAATGAGCTTTACCTTCAAGTACGAATCCACATGGGGTCCAAAGAGAATAACCTCTCGTTTCGACTTTGAGCTGCTGCTGCTGCCCCTAAAGGAGGTGCATGTACAGTGATTGGAAGAATCCACTCACATTTGTCCCTCCCCTCTATCAAAAGAGGATGCTCAAACCTTTGGATTAAAGGAACAAATGCATTAGCCGCAATTTGTATCTAATAAAGATATAATCACATTCTGGCATGTAGAGTAATAACGAGAACTATACCTATTCCAGTCAACGTTCTTTGGGGTAGTAAGAAACTCAAAACGGAGAGCCCATTGCACAGAGACATAACGAGTAGAAAAACTCATGGGCCCATCAATTGGAATGGAGAAAAGAAAGCTTGTTTGGACTAAATCTGCCACAACCTCTTGATGATCGCTATGAATCTGGTCAATCACAAAAGGGTAAAGGATCAGCTGTTAATTGCTTCTCTAAAAAATGTTAATCCTACATTGCAAGTGTTTAGAAAACAAACCACTGTCAATTCCTCAAAAACAGAGCAAAGGACTAAACAACAGACAATGATACAGGTATAATTCTTTTAGTTTCGGAACCAAGTTTGTTTGACTTTGTGCAGATAAACCATTCAGGTATCCATAAAACTTCTTATTTAGACTTCAGTATTATCAGACATCAAAAGGAAAAGATTAAACTGCAAGAATGGTTAGGGATACAAATATGCAGTATGCACCTTGGTAATGGTAGGAGAATGCCTTCGGGAAGGATGGACAGAGCGCCTACTTATGGTCTCCTTCATTTCCAAAGTTATTGACAACTAAAGTCACAAGAAATCCCAGTCAATTCATAATTGCAGAAAAATAAACAAATGTTAATCTCTGTTCACAACAAATCATTTTCGCATGCACCAATACCTCAAGGCATCTCCTAGACCCTTCTTCATGAAAGAAAGTAAGGGTTCCACCTACCTGTGGATTAGGGAGAAAAGACAAATGGTAAATAAGGAACGAAAGAAAGATAATTGCCACTGAATTATCAAGCTATACCATATCACCAAAGAAGTAAGTTGACTCAGAGTTCTTAGGGGAAAATCTAAGCAGAACTTGATCATCGAGTCTGATATTATATGATCTCCCTCTAACAAACCCTTCTGCTGCAGAAAATGTTGGCAGAAAATTAGTCTTCATAAAAATGACCAATATAGTAAATCAAGTCCCAAGACTGCAATTACATGTTCCAGATTCAACAGATCCAGAGGCAGATGGTAATCTTGAGTCATCGTCTGCAGAAACAGCTTTCAGATGTTTTGGCGGTTGACTTGGGGATCCAATAGATGGAGACCTGTCTGAGACAGTGTACAAAATATTATTATCAGAAACACTATAGAGCATTATGTCCCCGAAACGTGAAAACACAAAATTTACAAACACTGCAGAATATGTAACAAACAGGAAGTTCAAATATGTAGTCAAATTAGAAAATGTAGTTTTAATCCTCTGTAGCCATCGAGACATGGGGAGATTTCATGCTCCCCACTTGGGTAGTTGTGACTTGCAAGTCGTTGGATATGTTGACGTTATAAGTGCAATGCTAACATGGGTAGTCAATTGGTTCATACCCCTATTTGGATAGTAATTTATTGGATGAGAATTTGTTGGATGTCATAAGTAAAATAGCAATTCATCACTATGTGTATTCAAACAATTCATTGGCCAACTTGGGGAGTTGTATCGCATGAGCTCAAATGCTCAATACATGTTACACTAAGTATCAAACATTAAAAAATAGCTTACCTCCAGTACGATCATGCAAGACCTCAGCCACAGAAAGATGGGGAAGTGCCATGTTTGAGGATACACTGTTTCGTCCTTCGACATAAAGAGAACCTCTATTCGAGGACCTCACTGACTGCAATGATAATGAACTTCCGAAAGTTTTATTTAGTTCTTCCTTCGCAGGGTTGTAGGAAGAAACAGATGAGATCTCGTCCCGAGAACTTTCATACCCTTCCTCAACTCCATCAAAAGCCTCATTAACTTTAGCCTACAAAGAGTAGCCAATACAAGCATAAATCACAGGAACCCCCTTCCAATTTTTGCACGACAAAGCACGGGTTGGAATGAAAAAAAGATGTGCTAAATAACTAACTGAAGGTATAGAAGTAGAGAAGTAGAGAAGGAGCACAATTTTACCCATTCAGAATCAGCATCCATTTCTTTCCAGTATACGTCCAATAGGATGGTCGTCACAGGAACAATACCTAATAAAACCATATTTGGTGCAAAGTAAATGACAATATAACTAATAAAGAAAGTCATAAAAGAACTGGCCAAAAAGGAAGGTAAAGTCTATCTTAGTCGAATTTGGTTTGAGCTAGACCAATTACTGAGCAAGTGAATGTGCACTTTTCTTGTGACAGACCCATACATCAAGTCGGGAACCAATCACATTCTACTTGAAAATATTGCATACATTTAATTTGTAACATAAAACACAAAAGAAACTTGAACAAGAATCTCAAATCATAATGCACTGGCTAAATTTGTATAGTTCCAATAAGCTCCAATATACATGTTCAGACATCATCTTTGAGTGGATGGATATCTCAACTGAAATAAGATTTGAGAAAAGGAAAACAAGAAGATGCGTGAAGCAAACAAAAGCAAGCAGTTTCACATATAAACATTGAGGAGCAGGTCAGAAAACTTTTACCATCACTCTGACCCTCTTCACTGAGCAGGCCGTTATTTTTCTGAGTAACCCATATATGTAATGGTATCCGTGCTTCCTGTGACATTTGAAAGAAGCAACACGTGCCAAGTTATCAAAAAACTAGTATTTAGGTATTATTCATCTAACAGAACTCATCTAGAACTTTCCCTAGAAGTAAGTATATAGCTTGATGAACAAAAATAGAACTGCAAACCACTTGAACATTACACAAACTCAGTCATCCATGTCAGTGAGGATAAGAGATTAGCAAAAGCTACAAAACGAAACACGAGGGGAAGGGGATGTGGGCAATGAGGAAAAGGATACATAACAACTTGGTCCTAATTCCTGAACTGTTCACTACTTTTGGTTTGGGTAATTACGGAGGAATTATCATATGTACTAATTGTAGCATAAAGGTAACTGTGTCCAGGAAAGCATTGCGCAGCAAATTCAAGATAGAAACTGATATACAGGATAGATAACTATCGGTGCCATGCCTATCGTTATGCAAGAATATTAACATTAACACAGGCACCAAAAATTTGGAACAATCAACAGAAGTTCAAAAGGAAAAGGCTACCATAATCCCTAGGGAAGCAAGGAAGCATGGAAAACAAACCAGTTCAGAAAAATGTTGTATCGATTCTCCACGAGCAAGTCCATTTTCCAAAATCAGAAATTGCCCAGACAAAGTACTCTTAACGTAGTACATATAACGGATGGTTGTGCCTCTGTAGGATGGAGGTATATTGTTTGGCAGAACTGCACGCACCACATCTACAAGTAAACAATATGTTTAATTGAAAATTAGCTTGAATATGATTTGTATACATATATAATATACAAGACTAAGCTCTCGAATAGAAGGTTGATGAGTATTTTTCATGCACAGTAACCAAATCACTCTCAGGGTCCTTCAACTTGCATAAAGATTTTAGATCAAAACCAGCTTGAGCCAGAAGAAACAGGCACACCAGAAAGTGGGTCAATATTTAATGCAACAGGAAATAAATTATTCGCCTGAGCAATTATATCTTGGTTTTTTCATAACGATCAGCTACCAAAGGAAAAATTAAATGAACTTCGCTTCAAAATTGATAAATCGGAGTAAGTTATTTTGCTTGAGATGCATCACAAATAGGAAAAATTATTCTTTCTTTAAAAATGAATTCATAAGAAAGTCAACACAATATTTCATCAACGGAGAAATATTAACGGAATGTGCGCGGACTGTGGAAAGGTGATCATGCAAGTTTGCTATAAAATGGAAAAACATGTGTAAATAAAGGCAATGAGAAGCATGGCTAAATCTCCTAAAAATAATAACTTTTCTGACTTTGCATAACTATACAAAAGTGTCGATAAGGAGTTATATTAACTCAGGCTTACAAGTTTTGGTGGCCCGGCTGGAAAGAATTTGAGCTGAAACTATTGTTGAAGTCGAGCAATCCATGAATACATACTCGCCTGAGGATAATGATAAGAAAATGAGAATAAAGATGATGTGAATACCTCATTCAGTAGGCTTCTTTCTCTATTTTACATCATTTTACTCATGTAGCTTCCTAGACTTTTTGTTTATCTAATTTTTCGATCAAAATTAGAAAATAGAGAATTTAGTATTGAATATCAGGCAGTAGACACTCAAAGTCCAGAACTGGAAGATGTACTCAAATGGCTTTTGCTGGGCAATGCTCACAAATAACAGGCATGACCATGTAAAGTGTAAAGTATCAGAATTTTTTTACTAAATAAATCTTAACTGCAACTACAAGCTCAAAATCCAAATCAAAAGGAATATACATCGCTTTTAACAATGATAACACAGGATGAAAAACATGCATTGCGAGAGAGTTACTCAAGGAGAGAGAAAATGTGGAGTTGGAAAACTCAGTTTTCGAGTTCAAACGAATATTCATAACCACATCTTATCTCTCTTAGTTTAGACTTTTTTAGAAGGAAGACTTTATGCAAATTGTTGTCTATTAATTCATTTTTTTAACAAGAGGGTGTCTTCGGGACGATGCATATACTAGATGTCACCATCACGCTATTGGCGATCCTCCATTTAGGAAACTGCAGGATAATAGACAGTATGAAAGCATTCAACTAAAACTTGATACTGCATGCATAATAAAGATCTGCACTTGTTGTATTGATAGGTCTTTACAATCAAACGGTTGAAGAATCAAATAAACATTACTTGACTTAATTCTTGAGTTGATTTATGATAAATTAATAACTGTATAAGCATTGACATATTTGTTTCTATATTTTGCCATCAATACTATTCACCATTCCCCGCATATTGTTTCAGCTAAAACAGGATGCTCAATCACACACAGAAACAGACAACTTATATTATGAATAACGCAACCAAAAGACTCACATTGAAAAAACGATTAACAGATTTGAAAGAGAGATACCTCGGCGGTGTTTATAATCAGTACTAGGCTTAGGAGTGTTGAACCACTGACAATCCAATTTTTCGATCCCTTTGATTTCGAAGCTAAGCTTATCAATCAAAAGCGAGCAGAGATTTGTAGGGTTTATAATCTGAATAGTGATGGTGATCGGATCACCAGGTCTGTAAACTTGAGTATCAGCTAACAATTTGAGTTCCGGCAGCGGCGGATCAGGATTAGCGGCGGCGGAAGAGGTGGAGGTGAGGCCGAAAAAAGAGAATTTGCGGGAGGGTTTACTGGGAACCTGCTGCATTTTGCGGGAGGTAGAATAGATTTAACTCAAATTCTGCTTTAAGGAGGTTGGTTCATCAGATCTTGATATTCTGAAAATGGTTATTGAATAGATATTATTGTATTTATAAAATGGTTATTATAATATTAATCCTCTTCATATTTGATGACTATATTATTAGCTAGTTACTGTGTACAGATCCAAATCAAAAGCCCACTACACAAGTGACATGGAATTTGGACTGGATAATTTAAATTCGAATTAGAAGCCCAGTACGTTTTAAGAACATAATAATTCTGACCCAGTTCGGCCCAAAATAAAATCAGCCCACTTAAATGCCTCAGCCAGCAGCACATTTCGTCTTCTCCTCACCAACACAACACAAAGCTTGTGCCGCTGCTGCTAATGGAAGACATAGAGGATTTATTGGTAGGCGGCGGCGGTGGTGGAGCGCCGCCGGGGTTCCGGCTACCAGTGGTTGCCTCAGTTGGTGTCAACACTACTATTAAGTCTAAAAGGAAGAACAACACTCTCCAAGATTCTCTCAAGGACCACCATAATACTGCCAAAATCCCTGGCACTCAGGTTAATTCTCCTGTATTTTAGCTAAACTTCTGTTTTCTAATGGTGATTTCTGAGATTTTGGTGTGTACGTGTTTTCTAATTCTCGTGTTATTCAATCTGCAGACAATATATATGAAGACTTTTGGGTGTTCACATAATCAGGTATAAATGTTATCCACTTCGTTTCGACGTTTGTTTTTCAACCTGTTATTTAATGACTGTTCATGTAATATATTCTGCCCGTTCGAATTTTTATCCAATAATTTAGCTCTTCACATCTAGGTGATGACTTTAAAATGTTGAGATTAGCTGGTTAGAAAATGAAAAGAAATCAATATAGGGTATCTTTTATTTGTTTTACAGATAGAAATAGGGATAATGCTGCAGAGTTTAGTAAATATACTACTCTGAAAGGCATTTGGTGGGTCCTGCTACAAATAGTAAGGGCACTTGTAACTGCATGTACACCCAGACTACTCTGGGTGAGAGCATGGAATAATTTCATTTTTTGATGAGTGATTTCACAGGGTTGATTTGAGTTATTAAAGCTCACATTGTAACTAAGATACTTGAAGCCACTCATGTACGCCATTGCTTTATTTTGTAGTCAACTCTTCTGATTTTAACCAACTTCCTAAATGTGATCTTCTACTGAGCTTGATGCATTTTTGAAACTTGATGTTTCAGAGTGATAGCGAATATATGGCGGGTCAACTTTCTGCATTTGGATATAATTTGAGTGAAAATCAGGATGAAGCGGATCTGTGGCTAATAAATACGTAAGTCACTTGTTGGCCTTCTTCATATTCATTTTTCCCTTTGTGCTATAGAGGAATTTTTATCTTGGTTTTACTTGTATGATGTGAGAATTCTGTTGGAAGAAAATATGAAATACCAATGTTAGTTTTAAGTTTTAAATAATGCAGCTGTACAGTCAAGTCCCCAAGTCAGAGCGCCATGGATACACTTATAACTAAATGTAGAAGTGCTAAAAAACCATTAGTTGTTGCTGGATGTGTGCCTCAAGGGAGTCGTGATTTGAAAGAACTAGAAGGAGTAAGTATAGTTGGAGTCCAGCAAATTGATCGAGTGGTAGAAGTCGTTGAAGAGACTCTGAAAGGTCATGAGGTGCGACTTCTGACACGGAAGACATTACCGGCCCTTGACCTTCCAAAGGTGTGAACTTGTCTCTTTAATTGAACTTTTTGATATTTATATATATTAGTCATTGCATGACAGACTTCTGAAAATGGGTAACCTTGTTACGATAAGAAATCAATTTGAAGTACTCATTTGTTAATTTTTTTTGTAAGGACACTTTTAACTTTCTCAACAGGTGAGAAAGAACAAGTTCGTTGAGATCCTTCCAATAAATGTTGGTTGTTTAGGTGCTTGCACTTATTGCAAGACAAAGCATGCTCGTGGTCATCTAGGAAGCTACACAATTGACAGTCTTGTAAGCATTGCCGGAGAATCAAATGAAATCACTTAAATTGCCAATTGTTTTATGGAGTAATTTTACTCAACCGAGTTTGACTTGCAGGCAGGTCGTGTAAGAACTGTTGTAGCTGATGGAGTCAAGGAGATCTGGTTGAGCAGTGAAGACACTGGAGCATATGGTGTGTAGCATCACTTTTTTGCATGCTAATAACTTTTGTAACTTAAGAGAATAAATAAAAATGAGACATGTAATTGGCACTTTGACTATATGGAAATTCTTCTTGCTGAAGTCGTTATTTTTGGCATTAGATATCTGCACTATTGATTAGCAAGTAGTTATGATGGGTATTTGAATTTTGTCATTTTTACAACTCCAAAGGAACATATGATGATGAAGAAGAAAACTTGTCCAACTTTACTGTTTTCAAAAATATGGACGACATTTTGGAAGTTATGATAAAAAAATTTGTTCGGCGTGGGAGAATATTATAAAAGTCAAGAAAATGATAGAATGGTAATTTATTTTGGCTATGTGATATTTGATAGCTTATGTTATTGGGGTCTTTTGCAGGGCGTGATATTGGAGTTAATCTTCCAATTCTATTGAACTCTTTAGTAGCAGAGCTTCCATCCGATGGAAGCACAATGCTCCGGATCGGAATGACTAATCCTCCTTATATTCTAGAGCATTTGAAAGAAATAGCCGAGGTTTTACGCCACCCATGCGTGTATTCTTTTCTTCATGTACCAGTACAATCTGGAAGTGACACCATATTGACTGTAAGTATTACTTAGTCATGTTTTTCACAGGACCCATACTTAACTTTCCTTTTAAACGTCTGCAATAGTAAATTCTGTCACAAGCTGCTTGAATTTTGACTTTTAAGCTCTGAATATGTAATCATATGGATCTCATGATTGAGTAATATCTTCTAACATTGGTCTTTAGGCAATGAACCGAGAGTATACTGTCGGTGAGTTTAGGACAGTGGTAGACACATTGATTCAGCTGGTTCCTGGAATGCAGATAGCAACTGATATTATATGTGGATTTCCTGGTATTTTGTATTCCACTTCCTTCCATCTCTTTAACTGACTTGATGCTTTGATATCTGTTGTTCACCTCCATATGATCATGGAGAAATGCAGGCTTTATGTGGGAAATAAAAATTCAAGTGATTGATAGCAGCTTATACTTCTCCACTTTGTAAATGCATTTAACTTTTGGGGGGGTGTAATCTATAGGGGATTTTGATTTTGCTTTCTTCTTCTTCGTCACTTTGTTTCTTTCTTTTTTGGAGTGGTGGGCGGGAAGGGTAATCCGTAGGGGATTTTTCTTTCTTCTATGGATATAATTTGGCAAGTTATTTTTCTAGCCCCTCCAGACAAACAATCCAAATTAGTACATGATTTTGCGAATTTCTGCTCAGGGGAAACTGATGAAGACTTTGAACAGACGGTCAACCTCATTAAGGAGTACAAGTTTCCTCAAGTTCACATATCACAGTTCTATCCTCGGCCAGGTTAGTTGTCTCATGTTGATTGCATTCAAATTAATTTGTTCTTTTTCATATTGTGTTGTCTGGACATCATTTTGAATGGCCTTTTGGTGATTATTTGTATTTTTTATTTTTCTGGTAATTCGAGAGCATACCCTCTTCCACCCACATTAAGCATATAATGAAGTGATGCTGGCTAACCTACGATAAATGTCCATTTTTGTCCAAAAAAATATAGAATCTATGATGGAATATTAATTATACACATGTTTGCGTTCATGATTCTTTGACTTATTAAATGATATACATATATCCGAATTTAGTTACGACCATTATGATTACAAGCATAAAATCTTCATTTATTCCGTGAAATTAGTTGGTCTATCCAGAGTGATTTCATGTATTTGTCATCTCTGATCTTGTTGTTCAAACAGGCACTCCTGCTGCAAGGATGAAAAAAGTTCCCAGTAACATAGTGAAGAAACGAAGTCGAGAGTTGACTACTATATTCGAGTCATTTACACCATATGTTGGAATGGAAGGCAAAGTAGAGAGGATATGGATTACTGATATTGCCACGGATGGTACCCACTTG
Source organism: Verbascum thapsus (assembly GCA_963669365.1). Lineage (NCBI taxonomy): Eukaryota > Viridiplantae > Streptophyta > Magnoliopsida > Lamiales > Scrophulariaceae > Verbascum > Verbascum thapsus. The sequence continues at coordinate 19,811,811 of OY770107.1, forward strand.
GTAAGATCATCTTAGATCCAGTATTAAGCTAAGATGGTAAACCAAGAGAGCATTTGTGCAGACAATTTTATTGAATTTTGTATCTTTTTCTGTTTCTCTAGGTGGGTCACACAAAGGGATACATTCAGGTGCTGGTGGTTGGTCCAGAAAGCCTGTTGGGATCTTCAGCTAAGGCGAAGATAATATCTGTCGGAAGATGGTCAGTTTTTGGAGAGGTGATTGAGATCCTTAGTCAAAATGTTACTTCTTGGAAGAACAGAGGAGACAAATACTCAATGTACTCCGACTTGAATGAAACCTGTTGTTCAAAAGAGTCAGAAACCTGTGCTTGTGGGCTGACAAATAGCTGTGGGCAAACTGAAAATAAAAAAGATTCAGTTTCGCAAGATGACAAAAAACCAGGTGAGGATAGAGGCCTAAACCTGATTGGAGTATTATTCAGGAAGAGGAAGAATAATTCCCGTGGAAAGATGGAAAATGAGAAGATGTTGGAAAAGGATGAAAATCAAGAAATTTCTGGTGATCGGGTGCACGAGTGGGTTCTTGTTGATAAAGCTCTTCTTGTTGCGATGCTAACAAGCTTGTTGACTATAATTGCTATATTTCTGTATGTGGGATCTAGAGATTTCTCCTCCAAATAACTAATTGGTGGGAAAAGCTAAAACATGTTAGTGGTGTTCTATTTCTCTTTCAGTGATTATTCAATAGAGTTTAGTACTTCTGGTATAACATTTGACACTTTATATTGTGACTGTTTTCTCCCCATGAGATAAGATTTATAAGCTATATTTCATCAGTTTATTGAGATGTTGATAAAGGAAGGAAACCATGGCATTGCCATTCTATTTTTATATCTGGATTCTGGACATGTAGTACTTACACTTTATTTATAAGTACCTTTTAACAAAATATTGAATATTATCAAAAACAGAGAACACAAAGAAAAATTGTTCTGAATTACATTAAATTTGAAAATGAGGAACTGTTTCTCTAACTTTTGTTGCTTCTGCTGCAGTACTGTTATTGGATTTATCAATTGAATAAACTCTCTGCTTTATTATGAATCCTTGAAGCTCACAGAAGGGAGTCTGACCTTGCTGGTAATCTCTTAAAGAAATTGACAGGTACTGATGGCATCTTGCTCCTAAACCGTGGATGGCGGAGTACATAAAGACCAACAAGCACTGCCACAACTTGGAACGGAGTAACATATAGAAACACGGCCCAGATCAAAGCAAAGATTATAAAGATAGCTGTGGCCCTTGGATCTCTCCAGCTCAATATGGAAAGTGCTCTTTCCCCTTGTGTTGCTAAATCTCCAATCACGGTTTGAACTCTTCCCGCTACACTTCTCAACCTATCATATCTCATTCGCACAATATCAGTTGGCCTAGATGTTGGAAATGTGTCAAATTCCTCGTCTAATTCATCCGGATGAGCGTTTTCTGCTTGAGAAATACGAGCATCCATGTGGGGGGGGACCCGAGGCCTAAAACGATAGTTCCATAAGCCAATCACAAAAAGGTAGAGGAAAATTGTAGGTAAAATCAGCTCTGGGTAACATACTAGTATCAAGAACAACACATGCACGAGAATTGTGGTTAAGGGGTTTTTCCAGTAACAAATTCCATCGAACCATCTGCAGACATATGAAATCCCCGAAAGAAGTGACATTATACGGTGGAAATTGGCTTTGCTCCTCCTAAGGCTCCACATGTGGTAATCCACATCTAACATGTATTCAACTATTTCCCTTCTGAGTGGTGGCTCGGCCCGTGATAGTTTTGCAGCCACTATTTGCATTGCTTGGTGTCTTAGCCAATCAATGTGCCTAACCGATATGGGTTGCACATAATGCATCTTTGGGAGCAATGGTCTACCATATTGCGTCACCATATTCACCCAAGCCGTGCACGTGAAACGTAATGCTAAATGGAGCTCACCGTGTTTTTTCAAACCAGATGGAGAAAGAACCAGCAAGGGATATGAATGTGTGTAAATTCGATCTGTTTCTAAAGTTGACAGCCTAATTCTCACTTTCCCTATCCTCTGATCTCTTACATCATGGTTACCATTTATATGGCAGTTGTCAAAGACACCAATTGTTATCACAGTACAGGGATCATGAACTTCCCAAGTATACTGCTCGTTCCAACGAGGATGCAGAGTGTCTAAAAGTGTTCTTGTTCGAACCCATTTGTTGCCATATTTAGCTACACAATAAGCATCTGTCATTTTACCGTCTCGCCCCTTCATGGGGAGTAAATTCCTTGCACTCAAAATACCAACTTCGAGAATTCCAATACTAGGCTTTCTTAAATGCTTTGACGATGGTTGAAGATCGCTGCTGAAATGAGTTGACTCATCAAGAACATGGTAACCGGAATCTATGCAAAATCGAATTAGAATTCTACTTGCAAATTTTGCCTCTTTTTTTTTCTCACCTTCCTCTGCTATAGATGGCTTGTGGAGAGCAAACCACCGTGGATCAGGCAGCTTAGTTTCTATTCTCTGTGGAACTTCTCTAACAGGTATGATAATCCTTCCAAGCACTTCATCTTTTCCTGGTCCAAGTCTATCTTCCACACTGATGACTATGTACTCATCGAACGGCTCAGATGCAACAAACATAAGCTCCTCATTCCATTCTGGATTAATGTGCTTCATTGGAGATGGCCTAGTAACACGGACCTGATGCCCGAGCTGAACCTTCACAAATGTATCCGGTTGGCGCCCTTTATCTGATGGGACGAGATCTTGAGCTGAAATTATGTGGGCCCTGAGGTAATACAGTTTTGGTGAGAAGTATACTTTTGATCTTGTATTTGCAAGACTCTGCTGGCTTATGCTGTGAGCATCTGAATGCCAAGCCTCAGGGAAAGCTTCATCGGCTTGTGTTCCCATCCAAACTGCAAGCATGAGTTCTCCTTGATTAACTTTATCCCCTTTTTTATCAATCAGTTTGTACCACTGAGGAGCCAAAGGACTATCTGGTGGAACCCTTAGAGGAACTTCTGCTACATCAAACAACACTTTCCCCACAAAATCATCTTTCCCAAAATCTTTATCCTTTACTGAAATTTCAATCATATTGCTCTGCAATCTCTCCCTTGAAAAAGCAAAAACGCTATTCCAAACGGGGTACTGATTCTTCTCCAAGTGTTTAGTCACCCCCTTGTAATTTCCGATTTTGACCTCTACGTAAGGATCAAGACTCCCTGATATGTCCATCACAGGAAGATCCTTTGCTTTTACAACACTCACATACAAAAACTTCATCTGTTCCACTAAATCATATGTGGATGCTGTTTTGTCCCTTCCCCAATACCCCATTCTTGCAGCTAAAGGTGGCCTAGTCTCCACCACTCCATACTCAGGTTTCTGACCTGGAAATTGCATTTGCATTACAGTTGTTGCGGTTCCTGCTGATCCATTCTTAGCAAAATCAGTTCGAGTTTCCATGAAAACTGGCTTTTCAGGTGGAGGAGGAGGTGGGCCTCCGCCTCCGGCCCCCACGGAGTAAAAGGTTCTAACCTCTTTCTCCTTTTTCTTCTTGATTTTTTCATGATTTTCCTCATAGTAATGCTCATCATCAAACTTTTTAGTGTTAGTCTCATGCAACGGAGAATCTTTGTCCGTTGCTTTATGATGATGATGATGATTATACTGATTCTCCACACTTTCCGTGTTCTTCTGTAAAACCTCCTCAACTGGCTCAGGAAACTTGAACCCATCAACACTTCCATGTACTACATATATTTGCAAAGCAATATCACCTTTTACATGAGAAAAAATACCTCTTTTATCAAGAGGGTACCTCTGAACCATGGATTCATGCTCAGAGAAGGGGACAGAATTGCCGGAAATTCGAACCCTTCCAAGAAAATTCTTGTGGTGACCATGTTTATTATCGTTGTAGAGAAGAACCTCAATTGTTTGATTAGGAAGGTCTCTGGGGTTCTTGATGTTGAAAACTAGCTTTTCATTCCAATAAGGGTTGAGATCTTTAGGCTTAGTTGAAGTTCTCTGGCGTTGCTCTTCAAATTCAACTTCTACAAAAGGGTTGGCGCTTCCATGACCATCTTTTGGCATAAGATCACTGGCGTCAAGAACTTCAACCACAAGTTTTGCCATTGATGTTTTAATTAAACTAAGTTTGTATGTTTATGGCAGGGATTTGGATAGATATAGAAGCTATGGTTGAAAAAGGAGGTAGCTAGAGAGAGAGAGTAAGAGAAGAAGGGAAGTAGGCAAAGATGGAGAGAGAGAGAGAGAAATAGTTGGCGGTGAAGGGATGTCATTGGGGGGTTATTTGGAGTAAGAAGACAGGAACATACGTTTGTAATTTGTTGGAAGGAAAGAGATTATTGTTTTGGTGAAATTTCAAAGGGGCCCCCTACACTCGTATATCTCTTTGGATTCATGTGTCTGATATACCTTGTAGATGTCGATATGTGTATATATGGAATGATATACATGTATGTATGTATGTATATGTGGGAGCGGGGTTGGGATGGAAAATTTGATGGGGATTTAATTCAATGGGGGCAATGGATTCATTCATGGAAATAAGAAAAAGTTTCCAAAAAGCAAATCTCCCCTCCTTTAGGTAGATGGGATTTCCTTTTCAATGGTGTATTTATTTATATTAATTAGCCAATTGTTTGGATTTGATAGGTTGTTAACCATTATGATTTATCTATAAAGTCCCACTATGAGATAACTCTATATGTCACCGTAACTTATCTTTAATAGTAAAAGCTTTTTCTTTTTCTTTTTCTTTTTTTCAAATAAGAAAACTCACTTATATTTTACAGCTTGACTTGTATGGAATGGATGACTCTATAGCTTTCCTTGGCCACACATAATGTTGAATGCATAGTAACCATGTGTGAATGGCACTTCAAATTCCATGCATTTTATTATTATTCTTATTATTATCCTTTGACGCCCCTAAATTTCATAAATTGTGGCGTCATGGCCTTTTTAATAGTTATCATTGTTGTCTTTTTTTGAAGTGGTAAATTTTGTACTCGTATATACATTAATAATTGTATATGTCATTAGATATTGGATAAGAATCTTACATTAAATCTATTTTTATTTTTATAATAGTGTGATTGATATCCCGTGTAGCCTTGTAGGTATACGTAATTATTCAATCAAACAAAATTTATGTATTTTCAATATAACAAGGAAAATAAAAAAAAATATTATATAAAGACGCACATACCATCTGATTTTCAAATGATGCACATAATTTAGGTACCTCAAGTTGGAAACTTTTTGGTAATGGCATTTTCTCTTTAGTGACTTTTATCAAACACCTTTTAATTCCACTATCATTTCTCTGTCTGGTTGCATGAAAACTTCCAAAGAATACGCAACTACTCCTCAATTTCATTAGGTCGAGGCGCCATAAATATTTAGAGAAATCCTAAGTCAGTAAATGTGGAGAGAGGTTAATGGGATAATTTTATCTTCGACCAAATGCAATACATTCGGTTTAATAATGATCAATGAATTGGTTAGTGAAAAGTGAAAACAAAATTTCAAATATAATATACCATGATTCAAAAGTAAAAAATGAATTTATTTTATTGCAAGTGTCCACTTTAAATGTCCTTAGAAATATAATATGATACGAAGTATACACTTGAGAAAAACTATACAAGATGCTATCTACATAACAAATGAATGTAAGGAAACCCCCTTCTTGATATTCGACTATGCTTTACAATGGCTTTCTGTAACACTTGTTTTAAATTATTTCACCTGCATAAATCACTATTCACTCATATAGGTTTGAGTTTTATGCAGAGCATTTGAAGGTATGTTTTCTTGAAGCTACAGCTACCACATAGGAGGCAGTATCATGGTTGGTTTTGTGGGGACCTACGTACAAATGCTTAAATAAGCAAGTTATACTCATCCATGCAGAGATACAAGTATATAAAAAAAAAAAAAAAAAAAAAAAAAAAAAAAAAAAAAAAAAAAAAAAAAAAAAAAAAAAGAATACCCCATAAAATTGTATTAAGAACAACTATTGCCCATTTCAGCGGAAGACAAAAGTTTATGTATTATTAAAATACAACCAACAGCGAGGAGAAAGACAAGTAAGAGAATAAACTATTTACATTTATTCAGTTGTTTCAATAATAATTGAGGTTGGTGGGAACATTGAATTCAATGTATGTATGTGGTTTAAAATTCGCCATCTTATTACATTAATTAGTGTCTATAGATTTGGTTAAATTATGAAAGAAGGATTATTTTTAGTTGGTACGATAACTAAGTCATCTTGTGTATTAATAATGTTTGGAAACTAATTAGGAATGCAGAGAAACAATTTGAACAACATAATGGATTTTATGCAATAGGACAACCATAAAAAACTTTAAGTATAAACAAAAGGGCGATTAGAAGGTTGAAAGGGTTTTTCATAACAACAAAACAATATACAGTAGTATATAATTATTAATGGGGGTGGGGAAGAGAAAGCATGTGGTAGGTGTTTCCTCCTCCTCTATTTTGTTTTGTAGCATCACATTCACATGCTATAGGCTATAGCACATGCCGACTTTTAGCTCCATTTATTATGCCAATTCATTCAACACCAAAAAGAAAAAAAGGTATAAACAAATATTACAACCCAACAACAAATGCATATGTTTATATTGCAAACTCTTCTCAGAAACCATGTACTATTATTGCTTCCTAACAAGTTAATCATGTTAAACTTAATTCAATCGAGTAATGAGGAGCACCATAAAGAAAGAGGGACAATCATATCACATCAATATATATATATATATATATATATATATATTGAAAAAAAAGGACGAAATACAGTTGATCTTAATTATGCACCACACCCCACCAACGAATAATCACTGTTCTTCATTCGCTATATAGGTTGTAATGAAAATCCTTTTTAGAAATTAGCATTTTTTAAAATTTAAAGAAATAGACAAAATGAAAGCAATACATATTTTAAGAGTGCCCTTTTTTCTCTCTTTCCCCCCACAGTGAAAGTCTCTTCTGGGATCAGCCACCACCATTCAGACAAGGTGGAAAAATGAAAAGAGTTCTTTCTTTACAGAAATTTATCTGAATGTTCATTTTTGTACCTGAATGAATGGTCTTGGGAAGATTCGTCAGTGGCCCAGTAACGTATTTCATTCAAAGGTTTATTTTGTTTCCATTATTACCTTTTAAAGTGTCACGGTGCTCTGTTTCTTAGACAATAAGAAGCAAATCTTTATTCTGTTTCACTTATAAGATACATAAACAAAACGAAAAAAATAAAATAAAATGATGGGCTTTCTCTAGAGCTACTTATTGTTTCGCTTGCTCGTAATGCTGCTTCATGAAACATTAGAATTCCTCAAAATTTCTCCCCATAGTAATAAGCTGTTCCAACCATTAGTGCAACGGTAGCACCTTGCACAACCACTCGAGCCCTCATTAGTTTCTGACCCAAATGAGAATTTCCCTGTCTGAAACTTATTAGACCAGCTGTTAGCACTCCTGCTGTCATAAAAGCACCTGAAATACAAACAAGACTCCTTGTATTGGAAGCAAAGCAATTTCACGTAGTTAAAACTGAACAACAATATTCTACTGAATACCAAATTACTTAATTAGTTATGACGCTGACGTCATAGTAATGCCTCAAGTAGTCTCAACAATGACTATACGTTTTCTGTTAGGAAGTCATAGAAGAATACTGAAAGTAAATTCACACACAATAGACAAACTTTACATGGTCTTTACATCAAGGCCACACTAGAAGTTCTTAATGATTTCAGTGCTACATAGTAAACAGATTAGACAACTTATGCATAATTAGAGCCTAAGGTAACAACTACATCAATAAGATAATCAAAATATTTCTTTGTGGAATTTAGATCCACCACTCAAAGCCTTCTCTACAGTATTTCATTTTCGTCAGGCTCCATGGATCCTGTCATTTCTTTTCATTGTTGTGTAAAAGTTGATTCAAAATCAAGAAAATGGTAGCAGATCAATGCCCCCAACAACTAAAGGTCTTGGGATCCAACACTCTGTAAAACTATCTATTCCAATTTCCAACCCCTTGTCCCGTCTCTCAATTTATTGGCACTTTAACTAGCCGGTAATCCACAAAAAAAAATTCTACTCCTGCCAGTCTAAAGTTTTTAATTTGGGGTGAAAGAACATATATAACACAGGACAAAAGCTTATTGTGAAATTCCCTCATCAATCATTATAACATAACACATTGGTTAGCAGATTACCATTGTGAGGACTAGGATTAACTGTCAAGATATTACAAAACGAAGGCTGGAGACACTGCACTTCAGAGAAAAGTTGTCTCATGTAGATAAGATGCTCAAAGCAACTTTCTATCCAGTAATATATTGCAAGGAAGCAATGGCGGGTGCATAATTCATCTTTCTTTCATATGTATAGTTCCTAAAATCCACACCCCCACTCTCTTTTATTGCAGCAACGTTCAAAGATCTACCATTTCTCATATGTCAAACATTAATGAATCATGCAACGCAATCACCATGTATTCAAATCAACTACATGACCACCATGTGTTTAAGCCAAAGAACTTATAAGAACTATATGATCAATGTTAAAGCAACAGAATTGCCAAATACAAGAAATATATGCATGCAACGCATGTTTTGAATATAAAGTTACATAAATGGTACCAAAACAAAAGAAGTATTGTAGAAATATGCTCTACTAGAAAATACATACCAATCGGTACGAGGGGATTCCTAACACGCTTTTTGTCCTGAAATAGTTCTTCTAGTTCCGAATTGACAGCCCCCATCTGATTCTTTTTGCTTCCAGTTAGTACAGAACTACAGAAAAACAAGTGTAGTGATTTCCCCAAAGCAAGATAAAGACACTCTCAGCATAAGCCTTACATGATCCATACATTCAACAGGCATCATTCCTACACTTGTCCATTTCACAAAATTAATTCATATTAATATTAAAAAATTGGGCTTTGATAACCTAATATGAACGCAATAATTAAAAATACATGCTGCTACCAACAAATAATTTACATGAAACAGAAGGAAAATAAAATTACACCGTGGACGCGAAGTTTATACATCAGAAACAATTCCTAACAACATAAAAATGGGGATTTCTAAGAGTAATCAGAAATATCGGACGAGTTTTATATAAAAATTACCTCGAAATAAATGAATATGGAAGATCGGGAAGAAAAATCTTGATCTTAAGGTGAATGGATGTTCTACGATTCTGCAGCTGTACAAATAATAATGTAATCGCAAATTGTTGGTGGAGTACTTTTAATTTGAAGTTTGAACTGAACCCACAATGCATAACAATAACATAATTGAAGTTGAAGAACAATTATTAACCATTGGGCTATAGAGCCCGTTGGATTGCTTTATTGGCCTTATAGAGAGAGGCTTAAAAGTAACTATTTTAAGCCCATTAGCTTAAAATAACACTGTTTGCAATTCTAATTATGATTGTAATTCTTTTAATTTACATGATAATAAGCTATAATATCTAAGCGGATATTCTAAGCTAGTAAAAAGATGCTTAAAATTGATTATAGTATGTTTATAATGTAGACAAATTTATTTTTGATATACTAATTACTTTTTTTTTCCAACTCCTGCATTTTTTATACTTATCAATTATATTCGCAAATCATACCAACTTTTAATTTTTATTATTATCAATTCCAATTTCATATCACTTACACACACTCAGTTGATTTTGCAAACATTACTGAAGCCAGGTGTTGTATAAATACTATCATATTATACAGGGGTGTTTGAGTAATTAATCTATTGTAGTTAGCAGTCGGATAATCACAATCCTTAGAAAATGCCACGTAGAGTTGGCATTAGCCAGGTGTTGCATGTCTACATGCTACGTGGGCACTCATGAAGTCCCATAAAATTCCTTAAAACCAACCAACGTTTCCCTGTCTACATACTACACCTTACTTACTAGCAAAGGGAATATAGCTAGAGAAAAGAGAGAAAATGATGAATGTTTTGGCGTTGAGTCTTGTACTGACATCAATTGTATCGGCAGGGTTTTTCACGCCAAGCCCGGAAAAGCAGCAGCACTTGAAAGATGTTGATGGAGTTGTGATTGAGTTAGAAAAAGAGGATGGAAACACTAAGGTTTTAATCTCACCGCAAGATCAAACTCAACAGGAAAAAGGGTACGTTACAAATGCCAAGGAGAAGTTATCTGAAACAATGGAGAAAATAGTGGGTAAAGAAGAAGAAGAAAATGATCATAAGACGTTTAGTCCTAGGGAGCTTGTATGTGATGCATATGGGAAGTGTAAACATAAGATAGCCAGCGCCATGGGAAAAACAAAAGATGTTGCCTCGGATAAGGCGACTGAGGCAGCAGAAACGGTAAGTGATACGGCCAAGAAGGCATCTGACAAAGTTAAAGAGAAAGCTAGTGATATTAAACAAGGGTCGGAACAAAAGGTTTATGAGGCTAAGGAAGAAGCAAAGAAAGCCATGGGGGAGACTGTCACTGATGTAACACAAGGGTCGAAAGAGAAGTTGAAACGACATGTGTCTAGCGTGAGGGAGGAAGCAAAGAAAGCAAAGAGATGGATGGGTACAATAACAGGAGTGGTGCATTTGGTGGGATTAGCGACAGCGTATGGGATGTGTGTGTGGATTACTTTTGGTTCTAATTATGTTTTGGCGGGGGCTTTGAGTAAGCAACAGTTTGGAATGGTACAGAGCAAAATATATCCAGTGTATTTCAAGGCTATGGCTTTTAGTGTGGGGATGGGGTTGGTGGGGCATTTGATGAGTGGGAAAAGGATGGTTTCGCCATTGAGTATGGCAGCAGCTCTTGGGATGGTTTTGGTGAACTTGCTGTACCTGGAGCCTCGAGCAACTAAGGTTAATTAATTAGGATCGAGGGTTTCTCTACTCTTTTCTTTTCTTTTGTGTATATAAACTGAATTGAGATTATGTTATGTTATATGTAGGTGATGTTTGAAAGAATGAAGAAGGAAAAGGAAGAAGGAAAAGAGGCAAGTGGCATAGTGGAGGCTACAGCTACAGCTACTCCTACAGAAGAAAAGAAGAAGTCATCATCATCGTCTAGAGGATGGAGAGAAATAGTAGTAGGTCTAGGTGGCAGGCTGAATTCATACTCATCTGTGCTCAATGTCCTTACTCTCATGTCACTCTCTTGGCACCTTCTTCATCTCGCCCACCATCTGCATACCTGCTGTTAAGGAGGAGGAAGTGTGTGTGTGTGTGTGTGTGTTCATGTGTTTGTGTGTGTTTATCTTTGTGTAAATATTGGAAAACACTTCCGACTTATGTAAATTCCATGTTAGTTATTGCTATAAGAGAATGATCTTCTTCTTCTAATGGTCTGTCTAATGGACATGAGCTGAGCCACAAGGAAAATAATTTGCGGATTTCCAACTGCTGCGTGAGTTTGCTATCAAAGTTCATTATTTCTAAAAGCAGAATTTTATCAACTTTACACATTACTACTACTACTACTACTACTACAACAAAGAGTGGATCTGCATTGAAAATTTTCACGGAAAACAATCCAATTCCAATCATAATTAATTAAGAAAATACTCCATTGGGTTTGTACCCATCCTTCAATCATTTGTTGAGCATTTGCAGTTCCTTTGCTGCTCCGAGAGTTCCTGCGAGAAGCACTTCATTTCAACTTCCATCATTAATCATATTGGATCTTCCAGGTTCATAAGTACCTTACCTGGATCTGTTTCTGCAGTAACTTCACATATGCTACAGCTTCTTCTAACATATCTGCCGTGTTTGTTTGCTGCCCATGAACATCCATATCAAATTGACATCTAGGATACATGTATATTGAGGACATGAAATGCAAACCCCAGAAAACGTAAGGGTGTTGTCATGAATTTACTTTACCTTATCCATATTGGGGACGAGTTCTTGTAGCTTCCGTATCCTGTCACTAATCCGTGTTCTTCGCACCTTATCACAGAAAAACAAACGAGACAGTTGGTTCCTACAAAGAATGGCCCAAACAGGAATTAGAACTGTAAATGTAAAATTAAGAATTCCAATACCCTCTCAGCTATGCTCCGAGGATGAGTAGCACAGCCACGTTTTGCTCTAGCACGGGTAATAACTGACTCCTCCAAAAGCTTCTCCATTTCGAGATCTAATGACCCACCCACTGCATGTTGTAATGGCCCAGAGTTCTCACGTTTCTTCAACCAAAATAAAAAAAGTTTATTACCGTTACGCACCTCATATAAAAGCAAGCGATATGCATGGAGCCATAAAGCTATAATATATATCCACTTTATACAACCATGTGTACGGACATTAAGAAATACGAAGGTCTCCAAACACAAATGAAAAATACATATTCACATGTGAGATTTAATTAGTGAGTCGAAATATGCTCAAGTTAGAAACAGAAGACTCGGCTATAATGCAGTGAAACTAGAAGCACAAGATTATTCCTTTGATCAGTACATTATAAAAAAAATGTGAAGTTCAAACCAACTAATATTATTTTCCTCAACTTTTGCATCACCCAAGTGACAATATAAATCCAGTACACACATGTACTATATACTGTTAGTCTAACATTTCACTTTTCTCCCACTAAAATCTCAAACCTTGGTTTTTGTTCATGCATACTACAAACTTGAGAGCTTGCAAACTTCATGTTTCTTCAGTTTAACTCCAAAATACCTAATTTGCTATTTGGAATTTCAGGTTCATTCTTCATGTCTGACATATAAACTCCCTCACAAGAAACATCAATCATTCACCAAGTTCTGGAAACAATGACTTTTCTCCATGGCTAGAAACTTTTCCAACAAAAATGCATCAACAGTTAGCCCTCATGTATCTTTGTCTCTTCATTATAATATAAATAAGCCAATACAGTGTTGTGGACTATTATAGCAACCTTGGTTTGTTGCTTCTATTTTGTAAGTAGCAAACAAACATTAGGATATGCCAAATTGCCAATGCACAAGTCATTCTGCTGGTTTAAACAAAATTAGGGACTTTAGGCCAGAACAGAAGAAGCAAAAATGACACTAATGGTAGGAGCACCAAAATTAATCAACAGCATACATACCAAAGGAGTAGAAGAAGACGATAAGTTGGGCGAAACGTTATCCACATCCTCCGCCTCGCGAGCGCGTTTAGGCGAGGAGACATAGTCATAATTGGGAGGAATTCCCAAGTAGCCATCGGAGCTATTAAGCAGAGACAAGAAGTCGGGGGGAGAACTGTTCTGCCTGAGGAAATTGGTGAGTCCGCCGGCGCTGGAGGATTCCAAGAAGTCGAGATCAACATCGGAGATGTCAGTCTTGATCGGTGATTTGGGTATATCAAAAACTAGCTGTGCAGGTTGAGGAGGTTCCTCGTCGGAATCAAGTAAAGCTTCCAACCAAGTGGCAGGAGCAGAGCGGTACCGGGCGAGTCCGCTTCGACTCAGCTGAGTACGGGGCGGTTGCATCTGCTTCAGTAAATTAAATAAAATAAATCTGTTTTTCCTTCTTTCCTTAATTGTCTCTCTTTCTCAGGTGATTTGTGTTTCTCAAGTACGAACGAACTCATGTAATATTATCATTATTAGTTTATTACCAAGTTTATATTGAGCTGGGCTTGCTAACTAATGTAGTTGAGCTGGAACAAACAAACTTTAACAATCTTGAGTTACATAGAAGCCCATGGGTTTGGGCCGAAAGCTTAGGGCTATTAAGTATTTGGGCCTATACGATCCTGGCCTCCAAAATTGGCAACTCCCAAAGAAATCATACACCAAAGCAAAGCTTTTGGGCCCATGAATTTTGGGCTAGTATGGTATGTTATTCTTGTGTATATAATGTTCCTAGGGTTCACGTCGCATTACTCTCTCTTTCTCAAAAATCAAGCACACGGTCAGAGCTGCTGAAATGTCTCCGAAAGTGAACCGTAACCCAGAACTGATCCCCGGCGTCCGGAAAACATCCCGCTCACAGATGTACCACAAGCGTGGCCTTTGGGCTATCAAAGCCAAAAATGGCGGTAAATTTCCCCACCATGACAAACCCGCCGCCCCAGCCCCGCTGGCTGAGAAGGCACCAAAGTTTTACCCAGCTGATGATGTCAAGAAGCCGCTCTCCAACAAGCGCAAGCCTAAGCCCACCAGGCTCAGGTTCGTTATGATTTTATTGTTCTTTTTCTTTTTTTTATGTGTTTATTTATTTGTTGGATACTTTTTTTTTTTTTGCGTTTGTTGATTTAGGAGGTTATTGTGGTTGTAGGGCGAGCATTACTCCGGGGACAGTGTTGATCATATTAGCAGGGAGATTCAAGGGGAAAAGAGTTGTTTTCTTAAAGCAGCTTACTTCTGGATTGCTTCTTGTAACAGGTGCATTTGTTTTGCCTTGTACCTGTTAATTCTCTGTGTCATGTATTTGATCTGATGGATTAAGTTGCCTTCTGGATTCCATTTATCATTTGATATGATGTATTAAGTTGTGATCTTTAGATAGTGTTGTGGATTGCTTTTCATTATGGATGCATTGTTGGTAAGGACACTTCACTATTTTGCATGATCTGTTAAGAATAACTTGCATTCCCTATGGGTTTTCCCATTCATATCCTGTCTCTATGCGTATAATCACTGATAATTTGTTGGTTAAAGTTAACTTGAATCTACTAATATCTTTGCACGAAATAATTTCCATTTCGCGGGTGCATGGGTGTAATCCAAGAGAATATTTTTTCGGTTAATTTAGTTATTGAAAGTTTTTTGTGGTTAAAACCTCCCCTCGACTTTCTCCATTTATATGTCACCGATAAATGCTAGGACTGTAACTAAGTGCGTGAACCATCAACGGTGTATAATTCTGCACCAAATATTGAACCATATGTTTTTTGCTCACTTATATCTTGCATCACTGCCTCTACAGGTCCATACAAGATCAATGGTGTTCCTTTAAGACGTGTGAACCAGGCATATGTTATTGGAACATCCACAAAGGTTGACATATCTGGTGTAAATGTGGAGAAATTTGATGACAAATACTTTGCCAAGCAAGTTGAGAAGAAAAAGAAGAAGGGTGAGAGTGAATTCTTTGAAACAGAGAAAGAGGTTAGTTTTTATACAATATCCATCGGAGATTGTCTATGGCCAATGTTCTATTAATATTCTTTTTAAAATGTAGGATAAAAATTCACTGCCTGCAGAGAAGAAAGATGACCAGAAAGCTGTTGATGCTCCGTTATTGAAGGCTCTTGAGGCTGTTGCTGACCTGAAATCCTATTTGGGTGCAAGGTTCTCACTAAAGGCTGGCATGAAACCTCATGAGTTGATCTTTTAGTGGACTTTGTTACTTTTATTTGCTGTGTCCTTTTAAGCCTGACATAAAAGGTTGTATTTTGAGAGAAAATATATTTTGATATACACTTCTTTAAATTTTGCTGGTAAATTGTGGATCTTTCAGTATGGTTTTGATAAGCGTAGGGATTATATTCTAATTGATATCTTATTCTCTTTTTTTATGGTTTTTTTGTTGTCAATATTATGGGGTTGAAATTTTTTGCAGTCAATATCTTAAAATCCGAACGTTCTTTTAATTGCAAGTTTGCAACTGATACTCCTCCCATATTACCCTTATCTAATATTGATTTATTGTTGGATTGAGTTGATGACAGATAAGAGTTTGTTTTATGTTATTGCTTCACTTCTGCCTTTTGGCTAGGATCAAGTGTTAAATCTGTACTTGTTAATTCTATAGATATACAGAATTTAAATAGTTTACATCAGATCAAATCAAAAATACATCAGAACTCTTGTGTGACAGTTCATAAAATGTATCTGTCATGAAGCCAACGTCTCATCATCATAAAACCCTGCTCTGCATCTGCATCTGCATCTTCCTCAGGGGTCTGCAGAACCATGACTTCTTCCCTGGAAAACGATCATCTTTACCTCCTTTTTTTCTTTATAAGACTAGGGTGATGCCAGGGAAATGAGCGACTAATTTATGTTAGCTCGTTATAGTGATTATTAATTTTGATCCTCTGTAAGTTGATGTTATTAAGAACTATGTGGTTGCAGGGGACTGTGTCACTGCATGCAAATTTCATGGCCTTTACGCTCTTTGATGTCCCAGTTACATTCCGGTACATGATTTGGCTTATTTCCACTGCTGAAGTCTAACATATTGTCAAGAAAAAACAAGTACAAAATTTTATTGATTGGTTAACAACGCAATAAAAGTTGCAGCATGTCTTTTGTCAAAATGAGTCATTCTTAAGATTTTCTGGTACCTGATTTTGACAAGATGTAGGTGAATCACAATAGAATTGATCTATGATAATTGGGTTGGAAACATCATCCATCCTCACGTTTTGGTAGCGTATTGACCGCACATAACCAGAACCTCACGATGATTGTGTTCAAAGCATTTTTTTTTAATGTAAACTAAGGTTTACCTGCCAAGTCTTGATTCTAAGGCCATTCATTGTACCTCTAATGAATGCTTTATCATTTATCAAGTACAACCTTCTCAACTATGCCAGTGGAGTTGTCCTTTCCAAGGCTACCTATGCTGGTGGATCACAACCATGAAATGAAAACTGCGATATTGTAACTTGTAACTCTCAGGCATAAATGTTACCTGATTCCATGGCCCCGTCCACAATAGATATTCTTCATCTTAATACTTGAGCTTGCATTGACGATTGAGACACAATCATCACCTATAACCAAGGTTGAAGAATTACATTTGTTGATTCAGAACGAGCTATCACAAAGTTCATCTGTTGGCCATTTGGAACAGTGATTCCTTTCACTCTCATAGCTGAGCTCGAGTCTATGGTCAACGCCTGCATCACGTGAATTTCTCATTCAGTTTCAGTTACAGTAAATGTACGTAGCAAGGAGGAGAAGAAACTCACCGTTGGTGCTCCTTTGCATGGCTGAGGAGGTAAAAGGAGAAAAAAACAAAACAACAGAGGTTAATAAATAGCTTCTGTAGACTATGATTGTTGTTATGCAAGAAAGATTTTACATTGGACTGGTTCTTTTTTGCAAGATATGATGCTGCCCACCATTTGCTTCCTGAGCCATCAATAACTAAAAGTTTTCACCTGAGTATCATCGGATACTCCATCTCCGACTGCACCAAATCCATCCACATTGACCAGATTCTTGCTCCCACGGGAACTTTCCCAAGATGGAAACTCTAGGAGATCAAATTCATAATCATCCAAGTCCATTTCTGAAGTTGTACTTGCCAAGCAAAACAAAAAAGCAAAGGAAGAGTTGTAACTTGTTCATGATTTTAAGGAGGAATGTATTGTTTTTGCATAAACATAAAAGGGGTATTAATATACTTTAGAGATGATTGATGTATTTGGCTTGGCTTGCAAGGACATGAAGGTGTTATGTTTTTCTACATATAATGTTATATATGACAACACTTGAAGGGTAAGAATATATCATTCTTATTCAACTACTTTGCTTTACTCCTAAAACTAGTGATTTCCACTACATTCAGGGTAGTAGTACTGTGACTAATAAAGTACTACATTATTTCGTATCTTCTTATACCATCTTGGGCCGACTTTGAATAAGAAAGTATAAGGCCCAATAAAGAATTGCTTACTAAAGCCAATTAATATCTCGAGTCTAGATTTACTTAAGATGTTTGGCCCATGTTTCCGTCATGGACAAGTATGATTGGGCTTTGGATAAGCCTAATTAAAATGGGTAAAATCAAGTGGGCCATCAAGTTATTAACATACATCCCATGTTATGTATGGATTTTCATATAAGAATTCGTAAAATAATGTTTCGATTAATCCATGATTGTTTGAATGTCAAATATCTATATCAAATATTGAATAGAGCCCTTCTTGATTCTTTACAGTATGCTGTTTTAGTAGAAGGCCTAGACTACAATTTGGGCTGGCCCATGATAGACTTTGCTTACTGGATCCAATCAACATAACATTTTCTTTTATATCATAATAATAATAATTATAAAAAAAGAAAAGGTCATCTCCTTTGTTATTATCTTGTTGCTCGCAGTTGCTTGCTTGTCCTCCTCGTCTTCTCTAAAGCAGGTGATTTTCCGATTACTCTTTGTATTGCTGTGATAACGATCCTATCTATCAATCTATCTATCTATCTATCTATCTATCTATCTATCTATCTATAGCGATCATTTCACACTGACACAAGCTGCAACTCGTTCTGCTATTTTTTTTAATTTTGTTTTTTATTCAACTTGTCTGCATAATTTTGTTGGTCAAGGATCCGTTATGTAATTTAATTTCCAAACCCTTAATGTTTTCTTCTTTTGTCAAAAGGGTTTTGGATACTAAAGCATATATATTGATTTCTATGTGTATTGAGATAATGTGGATTTTAGAAAAACATTCTCTTTCAGCAAAGATAAATTCTTTCTTTTTAAATCATTTTATGGAATGAAGATCAAGCTAATAATATAGGCTTTTTCTTTTGGGAATTGGTTTGTTATAAAAAAACTTTAGTCTCTTTCTACTAAGGCTAGATCATGTACGAATTTGTCTGTTTGTATACATGTTTAATCCCACGTAGTTTTGCTGGTGATCTGGTGCGGTGAATTTATACTTTCGTCATATATTGCAGCATTTGGTGCCGCTTTATGTAAATGTTTACTTGAATGTGTAGCTTTTGTGGCCTCTTCGCAGAAAAATTAATTTAATCAAATGGGGGGAAGTGCAGTCGATGAGGATTGGGAGTTTCCATCACCTTCAAGTGAAGTTAGAACTATAGTTTTGGTTGGACGGACAGGTAATGGGAAAAGTGCAACAGGCAATAGTATTCTCCGTAAAAGGGCATTTAAGTCAATGTCTAGCTCTGCTGGTGTTACTAGTACTTGTGAACTACAGATGACTGTGCTGGAAGACGGCCAGATTCTTAATGTGATTGACACTCCCGGTACATAATACTAAGTATTTTGTATTTTTTGTATTTGTGAGTTATCAATAACGAAAAGGGAAATGTCATACCCTGAGGATAATGCACAAGTGTGAAGATAATTGAAAATAAAAGCCCTAATGATATAAAAGGAAAGACGAGAATTTAAAAGGCATGGACCATCTTTATTACATTTATTCGGTTTTACTTGAATATGTCTGAATTTGAACCATATGCAATTTCCAGGATTGTTTGATTTTTCTGCTGAACCTGAATTTATTGGAAAAGAAATTGTCAAATGCATCGATATGGCAAAGGATGGTATCCATGCTGTTCTTGTTGTCCTATCAGTCAGATCTCGCTTTTCAAGAGAAGAAGAAGCTGCTGTGCAGAGCTTGCGGAAATTTTTTGGTCGTAAAATCAGTGATTATATGATTGTTGTTTTTACTGGCGGTGATGATCTCGAGGAAAACGATGAGACTCTTGATGACTACTTGGGTCGTGATTGCCCTGAGCCTTTAAAGGTAAAGCATGCAAGCAAAATCTCACCGCTCATGTTCATGTCT
The DNA here is from genome assembly GCA_963669365.1 of Verbascum thapsus. Classification (NCBI taxonomy): domain Eukaryota; kingdom Viridiplantae; phylum Streptophyta; class Magnoliopsida; order Lamiales; family Scrophulariaceae; genus Verbascum; species Verbascum thapsus. The sequence goes on from OY770107.1 coordinate 19,831,343, forward strand.
CTCTGACTATATCAACTCAAACCATTATGTGTGCGCTGACAAAAATGGAGTGGAGTTTTATAAAGATCTATGTGTTGAAATATTCTGATTAGAACTAATGCAACTGGTCTTTTAGTTCCAATTAACTAATTTATATGCTACTTTATTATGTATATTGAAAGACGGAGAACTACTGTACTTGATTAAGTCTTTTATTTATTTCTTGTTTACGTGATGATTACTATATTAAGCCACAGGGCTGGAACTTTTGTGTCTTTTGACGAGAAATGGAATTATAATAGTTAACTTGGTTGGATCTTGATATAGGAAACTCTTGAAATGTGTGGCCATAGGCGTGTTCTCTTTAATAACAAAACAAAGGAGGAAGTCAAGAAATCTGAGCAACTGAAGGAACTTATGTCACTTGTAAATGTGGTTGTAGATATGAATGGTGGGAAACCATACACTGATGAGCTATTTCTTGAACTCAAGGTGAGTCTTTGATCCACCACTTTGTTGCAGTCCTCAATAAAACGTTTATATTTACTAAAGTCTGCATATATTATTCATCAACAGAAGGGAGCAAAGAAACTGCATGATCAAACGGTTGAAGTTAATTACTTGGAGGGGTACTCCAAACAGGAGATATCTGAATTTAAAGATCAATTCCATAAGTCATACGAAGAGCAGCTGAAGAGAATAACTGAGATGGTACCTTTTTTGTCTTTTGTTGTATTAACTGTAATTATGATATGTTTTCTCCCTTTTTCAATAATGTTGTTTTATAGGTTGAGTCGAAGCTGAAAGAGACAACCCACAGACTTGAACTGCAACTAGCAGAGGAGCAAACTGCGAGACTGAAGGCAGAAGCAGTGGCACAAGCTGCTCAGATGAAATCAAATGATGAAATACGTAAGCTGAGAGAGCATTTGGAGAGAGCTCAAAAGGAGACTGAGGAGCTGCGAAAGCAAGCTGAAAGTGGCAGATGTGCTATTCTCTAATAAACTGTTTAATACTTCGGTGGTTGTGCTTCTGTTTGATACTTATATATATATCACGATGATAAATTGTGTTTGTGTTTTGTAATATATTTCGCTCCACCTGAATTTCCTATTGGGAATAGAAGACATATTCGAAAACTTGTAAATCTATACTAGTAATCAGTCTGAGTTTGGAAAATTTGCTCTGTTCAGTTTCAGCAAGTATTATTTCATGCTGTTAAAGTAAAGAGCACAAGCAAGATGACTATGGAAAGTGTAAAACGTGTTAGTGCTGTAGGAGACGATTAAAATTGTTTGAATTGGAGTTAATATTACATTTCATTTATGTGATTGTAGTAAATAGTTGGCAACTGTCCCTTTATGTGAAAATCCATTTTGAGCACCATCTAGTAATAGTATTATAGTACAATACAAGGAAGGGTGTTATGTTTTTTCTTTCTAGGGAAAAAAGTGAGAGATTAAATGCTGTCAATGAAGCCGCCAATGCCACCCAATCACTTAATTTCATTTTTGTTGAAAATCATTTTCTTTTGCATTTTTGGTGATTACACACACAATGCCAAATGAGTGCAAACAAAGAGAAGACAGTATACAGGTGAATTCATTTACTCCTTCTAACTACCTGCCGTCCTCTTCCGCCTATTAAGTCAGGCAGGCCTTCATATTATTTTTATATAAAGCTCTCACCATCACCTTTCTCACAAAAATTAGAATGGCTTACAAGAAGTTGAGGTTTTGTGGGGGGCTTTTTGTTATTGTGTTAGTGGTCATGAGTGGAAGAGCTCAAGAAGATGATGATGATGATGCATTTCCACCTGATCAAGGGACAACATCATCTGCAGTAGCATTAGTGCCAGCCATGTTTGTATTTGGTGACTCTCTCATTGATAATGGCAACAACAATAACTTGCCTTCTTTTGCTAAAGCTAATTATTTTCCTTATGGCATTGATTTCAACGGCGGTCCTACGGGACGCTTCTCCAATGGTTACACCATGGTTGATACTATTGGTACGTGCGTACGTAAATATGCATGTGTTCTTCTTCGATCATAAATATTGATACTATTTGATGTGCATGCAGCTCAACTGCTTGGACTGCCTCTAATTCCTTCATACTCTGAGGCTTCTGGTGATCAAATGAGATATGGAGTTAATTATGCTTCTGCTGCTGCTGGAATTCTTGATATTACTGGCAGAAATTTTGTGAGTATTTATTTCTGTTAACTTGTTTGCCTCATCTTTCAGTTTAATGGTGCATGGGAACAATTATTTATATTGTACAGGTTAGTCGTATTCCATTTAACCAGCAAATCAACAACTTTGAGAACACACTTGATCAAATCACAGACAGCCTAGGTGCACCAGATGTGTCACAGGCTCTATCTAAGTGCATTTTCTTTGTTGGGATGGGAAGTAATGACTATCTCAATAATTATCTCATGCCAAATTATGACACCAAAAGTCACTATAATACTCAACAGTTTGCAGATCTCTTGGCTCAGCAATACTCCCAACAACTCACCGTAAGATGATGCAACTAGTTAATTTCGATACATAGTGGATCCAAATTGTTTGTTACACATATTTTGTTCTTCTGAAATAATATTGCAGAGGCTATATAAACTTGGAGCTAGGAAATTTGTGATAGCAGGGCTTGGACTAATGGGATGTATTCCAAGCATTCTTGCTCAAAATAGTAACGGGATATGCTCTGAAGAAGTCAACCAACTTATTCTTCCATTTAATACAAACACTAAGGCCATGATCAACAATCTTAGTGCTACTCTTCCCGGTTCTCGGTTTTCTTACATCGACATTCACAACATGTTTCAAGATCTCCTTGCTAATTCTGGATCATATGGTACACAAAATTTTGTCTAATAGTTTGTCAAGAATTTGAATTAACATTAATTTCCTTGTGTTTTAAATTTTGATAGGATTTAGCGTGTTGAATCGTGGGTGCTGTGGCATTGGGAGGAATAGCGGGCAGATAACATGTCTACCCTTCCAGACACCATGTCCGGACAGGAATCAGTATATATTCTGGGATGCATTTCACCCGACTGAAGCTGTTAACGTCTTGTTTGGGCAGAAAGCTTTCAATGGGAGTATGAATCTTGTTTATCCCATAAGCATAGAGCAACTTGCTAAACTTTGATTTTGTAGTCGAAAATGGGAATATTCTCAATCGTTTTTGTATGAAATCTGCTGTTGTTCCCTTTCAGTGATCTGCTAAGTTCAATGAGATTTCTTTTGAAATACTGAGTCAGATGCATTCTTTATCTTCTGCTTCTGTGTAAAAATCTAAATTTTTACCTTGTTCAAATCCCGATTTACTGTTAATTTGATGAAAAATCTAATACTGCTTGTCCATGATCAATTGAAGTTACAAATCTATACTACTATAAAAGTAGGGATGTTGGAAGGTGTTTCTCCTCATTGTGAAAAGACTATTTTACCCCTATTACATCATTGAATTAATATTAATATGTAACTCCTTTTACAATAAACAATAAATAAATATTAATATATTATTAATTAAATAACAATTTTTCATGTCCTATCTTTCAACACTCATTGAAATGTTTAATATTCTACTAACTTTTCAACTCCTCACTAATATTTATCCATTTTATAGAAAATATTGTGTATATTACTAATCCCTAATATATACATAACGGGAAAAAGTAAATTTAAAAATCTTAAAACCATTAACAATTATAGGATTGTAACATAATCCATTTCATATATAACAAATTCAATTTCTTTTTTTATGAGATAAAGATATAAAAACATCTATATCTATATCTATACTACTATAAAAGTATGTATAATTTTTGTTATTTCTTCCCATTGTGAAATGACATTGTCGTCCCTACTTAATTAATCTTTAATTATTATAACAATAATAATTAAAAACAATCATGACTATTAACTTCTACAATAGATGATATTATTATACATATATGTATATATATAGTATCTATTCACTTCCTATTCATGGATTGTAGGACACTTTAATTTTGTAACAATTATTTTCCTAATAAATCATCCACTAAAACATATAACATCTCAAATACTCTTTAATGACACAATTATAATTTTTAATCATAAGTTTTAATTATAATAATAATAATTATTATTACATACAATCATGACCATTCACTTACTCTAGGATAAATGATATTATGCATATATAAGTTATAACTATTGAAAATAATCATGGGAATGATATTATTATAAAGTATGGTTCTTTGAAGATGTTTCTTCCCATTGTGAAAATACACTATTACCCTTACTTATTAAATTCACTAATATTTGTTATTATTCATTTATTTATATAAAAGTGTGGATGTTTGGAGATGTTTCTTCCCATTTTGAAAAGGCACTATTACCCTTACTTATTAAATTCACTAATATATGTATCATTTTTTTTTATTTATATTATAATTATCATCATTCATTTGACTAATATATATGTTATTAGTAATATATACTATCATTTCTATCACTGATCATTTCAATTTAATCATAATGGTTAATAGCTTAAATTCTATTTTACATTCATCAATTTTCTAAAAGTAAAGTTGAAAAATCATAAATTGGTTGTTGAGTATATATTATTATACTAAGAAGTGTAAACATTTATATATACAATAATATATTTATCTATTAGCACTTTGTTTCAAGGCCTAAAATCAATTCTAGCTTAATAAAAATACTTCTTGCCATTGTGAAATGACATTCTTATCCTTACTTAAATCTTTAACTAATAATAATTATTAAAACAATCATGATTGCTCACTTATTCTATGATAAATGATAGTATAATGGATATATGTATATACATATATATATATATATATACAGTGTCTCTTCACTTGCTATTCATCAATTATATGACTCTTTAACTTTGTAATAATCATGTTCCTAATAAACCATCCACTAAAAAAATATAACATCTCAAATGTTCTCTTTAATGACACAATTATAATCTTTAATGATAATATTTAATTATAGTAATAATAATTGTTACAAACATTCATTACCATTCACTTATTCTATGATAAATGATGTTATATATATTATTATAATTAATAACAATCATTGACATTCACTTATTCTATGATATATGATATTATTATATAGATATATATTAAGTATCTCTTTACTTTCTATTCATCAAATTCTAGATCTCTTTTTAATTTAAAAGTACGAATATTTTTTGTTATTTCATCCTATTGTGAAATGACATTGTCGTCTTTATTTAATTAATCTTTAACTATAATAATAATAATAATTATTAAAAATAATCATGGTCATTTACTCATTCTACGATAATTATATTATTATTTTAAACAATGAAATACTGCAACTACCTCTACTTAAAACCTTCATTAATATACAATAAAATTTTACTTTTTTATTTGTCAAGTTATATTGCAATTTAGACTTGATTAAAATTGTGTATTATTATTAATATTCACATGAATATTTTATGATTTTTATACTGTACTTCTTCTCAATAATTTACACATTACTATATATATAAATAATAATTATATCACTTATAGAAAAATTTTGTAAAAAATATTTTCCTAATAACTCATCCACTAAAAATAAAAAAAAATTAACATGTCAAATGTTCTCTTTAATGACACAATTATACACTTTAATGATAGTTTGAATTGTAATAATAATAATTGTTACAAACAGTCATTACAATTGACTTATTATATGATTAATATCAATATATATGTATATATTATATATTAATAATAATTATGGACGGTAACTTATTTTATGATAAATGATATTATTATATAGATAAATAAAATGTCTCTTCACTTGCTATTCATCAAATTGTATAACTCTTTTAAGTTTAAAATACAGATAATTTTTGTTATTTCTTCCCATTGTGAAATGACATTGTTGTCCTTACTTCATTAATCTTTAATTCTTATAATAATAATTATTAAAAACAACTATGTTCTTTACTTATTCTATGATAAATGAAATTATTATTTTAAACAATTGAATAAAACAATTATCCCTACATAAAAACTTCACTAATATGTTATAAGATATTGCTACCAATTCCGAAAGTCATTTAAATCCAATTTTGAATTTGAGAACTGCATTGGATTTTCAGTGGTCAATTACAATTGGTTAAAAAAATATTCGAACACCTCTAACTACGGATGGATCAAGATGGACTAAAAGTAATAGAAAAGATTATCAATATAGAAAGAGAGTGAGTAACCTTTTTTTATTTCAATTCTTAATATTTATCTTAAAAAAAATCTACCTTCTTATTTTATTTAGGTTATTATGTTCTTCTCTAAAATTATAGGATTATATGATTTACCTAGGCAAAAAATTTATTTGAATACAAAATATTAACTAATATACATTTATGTCACTATTTTGAATTGATTATACGAAAATAACAAATACGATTTTTGTGGGGTTAAAAATTGTAAACAATGTAATATTTAATATATGGAGATTTATTTCTATTTAAAATTGAAATGAGAAGTGTACATATTCATTATTTATTTAATATGATACAAATCTAAAAGACGTATATATTGACATAGATGTTATTGATAAAATTAAAATTTGTACTTCAGAAAATTGGTAATATTTGAATAAATAAACTATTTATAGGTTTTTATATTATTTTAAATTATTTTTGAATACTTTTAATTATTAATATTATAAAATTAATTTTCACGTGCGTGCATTTTGCTAGTATTATAAAAGAGTAGAAATGGATTATATTTCCACTAGAACAAACAGGAAATAGAAAAGGGAATGTGGGAAATACAGAAATTTAAACAATACATAGATGATCATCAAGTATTTGAAAGGCTAAAGCATGGCCAGTTGTTGAATGTTAATGGGATAAGCATATGATTTAGACTTAGAAGTGTATGCTTTCTTGGCAAGCAAAATGTTAGCAGTTTCAGTGGGATGAAATGCATCCCAGAATACGTACTTCTGTCGTTCATCACACGGCATTTGAAGAGGAAGACATGTTATCTGCCCATTGTTTCTTCCCACTCCACAACACCCCTTGTCCACCACTTCAAACCCTGTCCAATTAAATTGATCAAAATACAAAAACTAAATCCATAGTTCTATAATTTATGAATTCATATGTGTATACCATATGTTTTTGCATTTTGGACTAAGTCTTGGCTACTTTTAAACGAATCCAGGTAAACGAATTTTGCCCCACGAAGCTGTCCCTTGTTAAACCGGTCTACCAATCTCTTAAGGCCTGTGTTGAATAAGGCAATAGCACTGTTTATCTCTTCATTACATCTGCTGCCATTACCGTCATATCGTGCTAACTGATAAGGTATGCAACCTATTTGTCCAACCCCAGTCACAATTATTTTTCTTGCTCCCAAGTTGTATAATTCCTTCATATACATACATATACAAATATTAAAAAGATTACCCACCAAAAAAATATATATATATTTTGGAAAAAAAAGTAACGAACCGTCAATTGTTTAGTATAATCTTGGATGAGTGAAGCAGCATAAGCCTTTGGAGTGTATTGAGCACCAGTTGAATAGTAATCACGCATGAAATAATTGTTGAGATAATCGTTGCTTCCTAATCCCGAGTAAAACATGCATTTGCTGAGATAGGTTCCAAGTGCATTAGTATCTCCTCTGAAGAATCGACTCAACTGTTGCACAGTCCTGGCAAAGCTATCAACCTGCTGGTTCATTGACATATGATCTCCCTGTAATTATGGAATAAATAAATTCTTGTGAATAATATTTATAGGAAAACTACAAGTTGTGGTTGTAATTCCGGATATATAAATATTACCAAATTGTTTCCTGTTTCATCTCGAATTCCAGAAGCCCCTGATGCATAATTTGCTCCCTGAAGTAATGCTCGGCCACGAGCCCTGGCATAGGGTGGAATGTAGTTTGGAAAGCCTAATAATTGAGCTGAAATACAAAACTGGACTAATGAGATTGAAAATGAACAGTACATCAATAGATAGATATTTCAAAAAAATAAAATAAAAAATGTAGCACCTAAAATGTCGACAAAAGTGCGTCCATTGGTGAAACGTCCGGTGGTTCCTTGAGGGAAATCGATGCCATAAGGCATGTAATTAGCCCTGGCAAGAGTGAGTATCCCATTATTATTGCCATTATCAACTAAAGAATCTCCAAAAATAAAGAGGCAGGGAACTTGACTATTATTATTAGGCTGTGAACAAGTTTTAGTTGCACTCAGACAACAGAAACTGAAAATAATCCACATTACATATTCATTGGAAATTGCCATTCTTGTATTGTATGTATGATTTTTTGAATATGTGGGGTGGGGGCTTTATATAGTGTGTGTGTGTGATGAAATTTGAATGATCCAACTTCCAAGTAACAATCCGTGAGAAAAAGTATTTGTTTAGCTGGAATGAAGTGTAAAGCAGCGGTGGACAAAAGCTCATATCTCGTGAAAGATTAGGCCATGGAAATAAATGCATTTATTGGTTTTGGTATGATAAACATATTGTTTTATTTCATTTCAGCCCAAATAATAAATCTTTAAGTACACAGAAAGTGCATTTAACAACTTACTATAATATAAGAACTAATATATAGGAAGCGAAAGTTTCGAATACTTAAGTTGGTCATTGAATTTCCAGCATTTTTCTATTTCTTTCAGATTACAAATTTAAACACCAATAAAACCGTGTTCTCAACAGCATAATTTCATCATTTAATTTCCTACAGGGAAGAAAAGGTTAAAACAAGTATTCAGAAAGATCAACTTTTCCATGATTATCATGCTTAAGTGCAGCTGTTTTGCTTACTGGTTTAACTCCATCTCTAGATCATCTTTGATTTGCGAATTTCCATTTTCACATGATCAAAATCCTTGAAGTAAATTTGCTGCTATTTATTTCAATTTGATACAATTATTAACACGTTAAGAAGAAGAAGAAGAAGAAGAAGAAGAAGAAGAAGAAGAAGAAGAAGAAGAAGAAGAAGAAGAAGAAGAAGAAGAAGAAGAAGAAGAAGAAGAAGAAGAAGAAGAAGAAGAAGAAGAAGAAGAAGAAGAAGAAGAAGAAGAAGAAGAAGAAGAAGAAGAAGAAGAAGAAGAAGAAGAAGAAGAAGAAGAAGAAGAAGAAGAAGAAGAAGAAGAAGAAGAAGAAGAAGAAGAAGAAGAAGAAGAAGAAGAAGAAGAAGAAGAAGAAGAAGAAGAAGAAGAAGAAGAAGAAGAAGAAGAAGAAGAAGAAGAAGAAGAAGAAGAAGAAGAAGAAGAAGAAGAAGAAGAAGAAGAAGAAGAAGAAGAAGAAGAAGAAGAAGAAGAAGAAGAAGAAGAAGAAGAAGAAGAAGAAGAAGAAGAAGAAGAAGAAGAAGAAGAAGAAGAAGAAGAAGAAGAAGAAGAAGAAGAAGAAGTCACATTTTCTTCCATTTCTCATAACTGACCAAGAAATAAGAAACAATATCAACCTGGCAAGCACTAAAAATGGAAGACAAATTAAATGTTAATAATCCATGATGAAATGTTTGATAACATTTTATTAAGTAGAAAGAGTAGGAAACAAGTGTTTATGAAGAAGGTCAATTTTGGTGAAATTATAGTTACAGATCCTCCTTATATCATCACAATTGTGTATAACAAACATAGCATGATGAGACAACTGAAACAAATACAAGATTCAAATGAAACATAAACAGCTATAAAAATCTATACAAGCAAAGAATCGAACAAAATCAAAGGATGTTCCTGAGATATTAATGCAGCAGCAGCAAATAAGAAATAGTAGTAAATAATGATCAAGAGTCGTTCTCTCTCTCTCTATGGACAGAAAGGTCTACCTAAACGAGTCCTATGACTTGGGATAGTAAAATGCCTTATTCTCCCTTCTTCTTCTCTCAAGTACCCTTCACATAGAAATGCCTTTGAGAATTTATCCTCCACCACCCTATTCACATCATGCACAAATACATCTGTATCACCATTTTCTCTATTCCTTGCCATCAGTCCCGCTGTATATATAGCACTCATCCTTCCTGGAGCCCCATCAAAGTATCCGGTTGGCGCATCCACCATTATCAAGTCCCACTCTATATCATAAACTTCACTTGGTAATCCCTTCAGAGCTAGTTGGCATTTCGAGAATCTTGGATCACTCACAGCTTTGCATTCTTCTTGCATCCCAATTTCAAGGAGTTCATCAGCTTGTGTCACCTTAGAATCATAGACCACATGGTATGATTCTAAGGATGGAATTTGGCTTCGGATATGCTCAATCCATGATTTATCTTCTTCGAGGAAAACTGTGCGCCCACCGTGGTTGAGTGATGTCCACATAAGACTGTCATGGCCCAATCCGAAGACCAAGAAATTGCATGGTGACTTCTTCTCGAGTACTTTAAGGGATACTGAGATTTCATTGAGTGTTTGTTGTGGGGTGATGTTTAAGGTGGCGTAATGCACCAGGGCGTGTGCTAGAGAAGGAGAGATTTTGGTGCATGTGGGAGTTAAATTAGGAATAGGAAGAGCAGTTGGGCAATCAGTTTGCTTGTTTGGTTCTTGTGATAAGGTTGTGAGTGAAGAAGAATTCTGCTGGGAAAATGTGGAAGTAGTAGATCTTAGTATCAAGAAGAGAAGGAAAATAAAGAAAAAGGAAATCAAAATGATCTTGAGATTGATGGAGGAGCTTTGTGCTTTTGCTCTCATTTTTGCTTCTTTTCTTGTGATTCAGATGGAGTAAGATGAGTAGTTATTTGATAAACAAAGTTGTTGATCATTTTCCCTTGAAATTGAAGCAAATTATAGAGCTGATGGGATGGGATAATGATGTTTCCTTCCTGTTTGGTTTTAAAATTTAAGTAGGTGGGTGGGATATACAATGAGTTTGTTATACCTGCTCTGCTGATTAAGTAAAAGTGACTTGAAAGGTATCTTTCGTGTTGTTGATGGTTCTTAAAACACAGTATTAGGTTGTTGTACTAGATAATTTGCTTCACACATACACATACTACTGATTATGGAATACCTGGATACTTCACTTTTAAGTTCAACCTCTATATACTATTTAGGTAAAATAATAAGACTGATTGTGGAGAGAAATCTGTTTCTTTTCTCATTTTCTTGTTGGGATATCATATCTTACTCCTTGTTTACTTTAATCAAGACCTGTCAAATCATTCTATCTCCACCCAGTTGAATTCACGTTGTTTATACATTTTAAAAAGAATAGTTTGTTGGAGAATTGATTGATTAAAGGAAAATGAGAATCACTCCATAATAATAATAATAATTAAGCAAATACTTCAATAATTGGATAATAAGAGCGCATCTAAAAGCATTAGTTGGGGGAGCAATAATTGGATAATAAGAGCGCATCTAAAAGCATTAGTTGGGGGAGCAAATGAAGGAAACAAATAAGATTTTTACTTTTGCAAGTGATGAATATAACAATGTTCATTTCTTGCAAGTGAATGAATGCATGTGAAATTTAGACGCACACTTAAAAACTCTCTTCATTCACAAGAAATCGGTAATATCATTATTCCTTGAAACACACATACACACAGATATATATATATATATATATATATATATATATACATGTCCAGTACAGCAGCCAAAAGATATCATCAATATCCTCCTTGAAAACTCACCATATGTGTTAAACCAGTGACAGTGACAGTAAAATAAACTCACTCCCAAAAAGGTAAATAAAATTTCAAATAAGGTACTTATTTGCAAATACACAACCAAAAATTCAGCGACTGCAATACAATTGAAAAAATAAGACCTTAATAATATTAATATCTATCTACAAAGCTATATCCATTCTACACAGCTCTACTATAACAAGATTATGTCCGTGGAAGGAGCTCAAGAAACTGGTTCAAAAAATAAGCAACCATTCCAACAAGAATAGTAAGTACCATGAATCAATTATAAAATTATCCATCTACTCTAGAATCTATAACCAGAGCCAGATGACGGAGGACCAGGTGGCAATCGATTAGGGGTGCGGCGGCTGCCCGAGTTTGGCCCAGGGGTTACATCACCATTTTGGGCAGGGTCACTGTACCTACTATCAGACCTCGAATCTTTAAATGAATCAGATCGACCATTGGCACCAGCATCAAATGCAGATCTCCAATCATCGCCCGACGACGGACCATTAGCAGTTGGACTACTCTCTGCTCAATTTAACAAGCAAAACACTAGTTCACATGTCTAGAATCCATATTCCAGAACATATATAATTAGAAAAGTAAGGATTTGAACTGATGGCATAGAATGGTAATAATAAATGATGTTTTTAGTATAATAATTTTCTGTCACAAGGTAAAGGTCACCTGCTCCATCAGAGAAACCAGATGCTGCAGCTGCCCTATTGTCGTGAATATTTAGTTGCCTTGTAAGCTTGGAAAGAAGAGTGGACTGTTTCTGGATACGTTCTCTACTGCGCTTCACATTCTGGTCCTCCTGGAGCAGCTCTTCTATTCTGGCTGTACTTTGGGAACTATTTTTCCAAATCAAATGATGTCGTAAAAAGAATTAGACAAGAAAAACAATAAGGATAAATATAAAAGACCTATAAATTTTGTTTTTAAAAGCAGATGGATGATTTCTTATATTTCATGTATGTCTCTCTTAAAGGACGGCAACTGCTAAAAATTAGCAAGCCAAATTAGACGCATGAAACAAAACTGACCTGACAGAACTGTACAACTTGTTAAGCATGTCTTCTTTCGATTTCTACTTGGCAAAGAACAACTGCCTGTAATTAAATGCATCATATGTGAAAAAGTGGCTTCAGATAAACCAAGTCAGAGGAAAGCTCTCTATTAAAGCAGACCTTTGGGACATTGGCGGCAAGACTGTTTAGAACAGCTTCAACATAACCACGCACTTCCTGAGCCATCCACCGAAGTTCTTCCTCCGGATCCACAGGTTTTCTGGTCATTGCATCCTACATACCCCACACAAAAGCAACCCATGTATATAGATCCTTATTTAACAACCAAAAAAAGTTGAGCAAGCCAAAGGTATAAGCATGAAGTTGAAGAAATCATCTGTAACGTTGGTACAGAAGATGTAGAAAATAGATTGACATTCGCAACTTGAAAAATGAATGTTTCAACTACATCAAACTTTATAAAATAAATGAATCTTCAACATGTTAGAATGCATAGCAATCCGAACAAATGATACTTGTTAGGGAACATAAATGCACCAAGTATTTGAAGAGACACAAGCGTGGAGTGAGTTTCCTACAAGAGAACCATCAGAAAAACTTTGTCGCATTTGGAGGACCACTTTCACTCTTTACTTGACCTCCTTTTGAACTGATTACATTTCTTAATTTGTTCAACCACTCTATCTTATCTGCCACACTCTCAGCCTTCAACACAACAGCACCTATGGCTGCAAATATCAGTGAATTTCTAATCAGTTTTATCCATAAAAGAAAAATGAAGAATAAGCTTCTCCAAGAGAGACAAGAAAAGATTCGTAGAAGTACCTTTGAGAACAGTCTTATACTGAACCCTGCTTGTTAACTTGAATATGAGACTAGGTCCTTTTCCTGCATCAGGACCATTTGCCTTCTTATCTTTAGAACTCTTCGAAGGTGGCTTCCTCATTATCAGAAACTTCTTCCAAATTACATTCCTAGTAATCACACAAGAGATTACAAAATTGATTAATAGGCATATCAAACCATGTGAACAGATTATAACGCATAAAATGAGGCAAAATGCTGAATTCATAGATACCAAGTTCCCACCCAAAATAATTATCAAAATAAGTACACATGACGGCTTGTTTATATGCTGTATATGGACAAACAGTACCTCCAAAGTGATGACACCACGAAAATGCCGCTCTTCTTGTTTTTTGGTGTATCCAAGCTGCAGGGCAGGTTTCAATATTCATAATGAGAATAATCAGCAATGAATAATGAAGTAAACTAAATGTTATAAAAGAAAACTCCCAGATGCTAGAGAATAGTTCATCACTTTATTATCAAATGTGAACCAATTATTGTTGAACATGTTCAACTAACCATATCAGATTCTTCAACGAGCTACTTCAAAAGAAGTCCAAAATTTGCAAAAATGGAACATTAAAATGTAGAAGTGGCAACAACCAGAAGAACATGAAATCCAATTTGGTTATTAGCGAGCTTTGCTTGTACTAAGCTACAAAATTCGATTATCAGAGATATGTACAGAAACATATTTATGGAGCGCCACAAAGTTGGGTCCAATATTTTGCTCAGACAATACGCATCACTAAAGGATAGAAAAGGAAGCTCCATGACCCATTTTATTCTATTAAACAAGCGTAACTATTGTTCTTTTTCTAAAGATTTTCAAAAGTTCGAGCCTCACTTTTCCTGTTTTTTCATTCAGCACAAACCATCTTTTACTCCACCCATTAGTTTTGGCACTTTTCTTCAGTAAAAAACCTGCAGAATGAAAAAAAAAATTAATCTTCTTAAATCAGTGTCGAAATATATAAGCTTCGAGAAAAGATAGAATGATTAAATTTTCTTATAAACCATCTCAAAGAAGACTTTTATTCAACCAAAGAGCGAGAAGGAAGAGATATTTTCATTACAACATTCTAAACAGAGAATGCATGCATGACACAAACAACTGGCATAGAATAATGTAAAACACTTGTTAGCTTTAATAACATACACAAAAAATTAAATGGAATGTCCACATTGACAGGAACAAATTAAAGTTCAAGGAAATAAAAAATAAAAACTTTACTATCATGGATCACATATCACCAAGCTCAAAAACAGATGCAAAGAACAGCCACCCATAATAAACTTAAGTATCATACACCAAAAAAATAAATGGAATGTCCACATTGACAGGAACGAATTTAAGTTCAAGGAAATAAGAAATAAAAACTTTAACAACTATCATTGATC